>CAJQUN010000038.1:2937485-3323663 GCA_907163345.1 Haberlea rhodopensis | reverse complement strand
GTGTCTGATCGAGATCCGTGGTTTACATCTCACTTTTGGGAAGGTCTTCAGTCAGCTCTAGATACAGAATTGAGGTTGAGCACAGCCTATTATCCTCAAATGGACGGACAGACCGAGCGTACCATACAGACGATCGAAGATGTGTTACGGGCTTGTGTGTTGGAGTTCTATACTTCTTGGCAGGACTCAGTAGCCTTAGTGTAGTTTTCGTATAACAACAGCTACCAGACAAGCATAAGATGGCTCATTTTGAGGCTCTCTATGGTAGACGTTGTAGGTCTCCTTTATATTGGGATGATGTGGACCGTAAATCGGTCGGAGGGCAAATGGAAGAAAAGGTAAAGGTGTAATACCCCCGAAATGTTATGATGATTATGTGCTACGATGATGATTTACGACGTGTTTAAGAGGGTTGTGGTACTTTAATTGGGGGTTATAATTATGATATGATGATATGGTTTAAGGAGCATGTTAGGTGTTTTTAATTGTTGTATGGATGTAGTAAAATTATAAAATATCAAGGGGAGATATTTTTATACATCGTATGAAATACCGGGACACAATTAAACACCACATGGCACCCTAACCTCACCCCCCCCCCCAATCAATCAGCCACCCACTTGCCAACCCCTTTCCCCAACCCATACCTTATCCTCCTCTCCCACCACTCCACCTCCAACCACATACTCTTCTCATTCTTTTCCCTCCAATTCATCCTGCTAAGCTTCAGTAGGAGGAGGAAAAACCTTGAAAAAGGTGTACAAATCCTTGCAAAAAGAGGAGCAAAAAGAGAGGGGTAAGTTGGTACCCTGTTTTCTGGGTTTTTGGTTGAGTTTGGGTTTGGGATGATGATTTTATGCATGCTAGTATAGGTATGAACGAAACCTTGGTATATATGTTTACATGGAAGTATTATGAAGTTCCTAGCATGTTTGTTCGAGCATTTTACTTATGTTATGTGTTGGTTTTCTTGTTATGAAAGTAAGTGCTCGAAATTCTGGGCAGAACTAACATGCCCTGTTTTCCAGAAATTGTGGATGAGATTGAAGATTTTGATGAGGTTATGTTGCATGCTAGCTTAGGTTTTGTTGAACCTCGAATTTAAGTGTTTACATAGAGGTTGTATGAAGCCCCTAGCATGCTTGTTTGAACATGTTACATGTTTTATGTGTTAGAATTATTGCTATGAATGTAGTGCTCGAAAATCTGGGTAGAAGTTATGATGCCCTGTTTTTCGGAAAATGTGGATGAGCACTGAAAGATGGGTTATTTTAATGCATGTCGGTTTAAGTTATGAGTGAAACCTTTAATTTTAATACATGCATGAACGTACGATGAAGCTATTGATAGGCTTGTTTTAGGCATTAGTATGTATGTTATGAAGTAGTTTGAAGGGTGTGAATTGAGGTGTTCGAGATTTCTGGAAAATCTCGCATGAATGGGAACGACCGATCGATCGGTGATGAACACCGATCGATCGGCAAATGCCGTAGCTAAAAGAAGAAATGATGAACAGTTAGCGATCGATCGGTAAGCGATACCGATCGATCGGTAGTAACTGTTCATATGTTATAAAATTTTATGTTCTTTTTTTTGAAAATTGATTTCGATTCTCGTATCGGTGCCTAATATGGTATTATGTGGTTGTGTAGAGCCAATCTCAGGTACCAGCACAATCAAGGAGATAAGTCTGTTGACTCCTCCTCCTTTTGAAAAGGTACGTAAGAGACGTACGGGCATCGGACGGTAAAACACATCCCTACACTATGACTATGCATTTATCGCATGAATATATACGATGAAATGATGACATTTATACGATGTTTATGTGATGACGATTATACGATGTTTATATGACGACGTTTATACGATGTTTATATGATGATGTTTATACGATGTTTATATGATGATGTTTATACGATGTTTACATAATGATGTGATGCGATGTTCATTTGTGGTAAGAAGCCACGGGGTAAGATGCCCCACATGGTAAGAAGCCATGCGATGTTATTTGTGGTAAGATGCCAGGGGGTAAGATGCCCCACATGGTAAGAGGCCATGCGATGTTTATTTGTGGTAAGATGCCACGGGGTAAGATGCCCCACATGGTAAGAGGCATGCGATGTTTATAATGTGGTAAGATGTCACAGGATAAGATGTCCATATGCATGATTATGAATCAGGAACAACAAGAAGAAGGTAACGAATAACCAGCAGGTTCACTTAACTAAGATGTCGTACATTTACTGTTATATTTTGTTATGATGTTATAAGATGATGATGCTATAAGATGATGATGCTACAAGATGATGATGCTATAAGATGATGATGCTACAAGATGATGATGCTATAAAATGATGATGCTTATATGATGATGATGTTATAAGATAATGATAATTACAAGATGATGATGCTTATATGATGATGATGTTATAAGATAATGATAATTATATAAGATGATGATACTTATATGATGATGATGTTATAAGATGATGATATTTATAAGATGATGATTTTAATCATTCATGTCAAGAATTAATGATTTTATGCATGACTATGAAACAGGGACAACCAAAGAAGGTTAATGCGATTAACCAGGAAGTATACGTTACCAATTATTTTCATGCATTTATTTATATGCCATTGCCTTATGATGTTAAGTAATGATGTACATGCTCATGATGGGTTGTTTCTGTAGGTACACTTTTGGACTAAGGGTCGGGTTGAGGCAGTGAGCTACGAGGAACACAGGAACGTATAGGATTCAGCTTCCGTTTAGTATCTACTGTAGGAGTAGTATAAATCTAACATGTTAACATTCATTATGGGGATGTAACTAATAATCTTTGAAGTTTTATTTGACCTATAATTCTGTTAGCTCATGTAACAACTAGAACCCTAAGATGTTATTAATGCATGATTAGTCCTTCTTATGTCTCTAAAACACTGTTAAGGTGGGAAGACCCCAACATTAGTGGTATCAGAGCAGTGGTTAGATAACTCGGGAATGAGTGAAGGGTAGCCTTAGCAATAAGTTGGCTAGGTGCTTACTTTTGAACATGTTTTATATGTATGTTGCATATGAAGTAGAGGATGTTATGCTAACATGTTTAATTATCTAACGATGTACTTTATGAACTGCTTTTGGGTATTGTTGTTAACCCTTGTGTTGCAGCATAGCGGCAAATGCAGAAGTAAGCGATGCGATTTCATATGCACTTCTCCGTCGCCCATGCCTCTTGTAGTCTCGACCCCCGCTGGAAGAAGTTTGATAACTGATCAGATTGTTTATGACGGCCTCATTTATTTGAGGGCAACGAGCTGAGGACAGACTTGATTGTTCTGGGAATGCCAGACTTCGAATGCATTGTGGGCATCGATGTGCTGAACAAGTATCAGGCAGTTGTGGACTGCAGGCAAAGACTGTCCGATTCAGGTCTGATATGGGAGTCCAGTGGACATTCTTGGGAGATGATTCTCGTCCAAAGATTCCATTGATATCTGCTGTCAAGATGGCACAGTTATTGGAATGAGACCACAAAGGATATCTCAGCTATGCTGTTGTTATTACTCAAAAGAGGGAAGAGTTAAGGGTTGAAGATGTGCCCGTAGTGGCGGTGTTTCCTGGTGTATCTCCGGAAGAGATTCCCGGATTCCCACCGACGAGAGAGGTCGAGCTTGGGATTAAGTTACTACCAAGGACGTCTACCATTTCTCGTGCCCCGTATAGGATGGCACCAACGGAGCAAAAGGAGTTAAATGTCCAGTTGCAGGAGCTCGTTGACAAAGGCTATATACGCCTTAGCGTATCGCCCTGGGGTGCACCAGTTTTGTTTGTTAAGAAGAAAGATGGTTCGATGCGGCTGTGCATCGATTTCAGACAACTGAACAAAGCCATGATGAAGAATAAGTATCCGCTTCCGGGGATTGATAATTGGTTTGATCAGCTGCAGAGTACGAGGCTCTACAGTAAGATCGATCTGAGGTCGGTGTAATACCCCAAAAATGTTATATGATTATGTGCTATGATGATGATTTATGTTATGTTAAGGGTTGTGGTGTAATTAATTTAGGGGATTATAATTATGATATGATGATATGATTTAGGGGGAATGTTGGGTGTTTTAAAGGATGTATTAAATTAATGAAGTTATAAAATATCGAGTGAGGATATTTTAATACATCGTACTATTTACCGGGACTCAATTAAACACCACATAACCACCCAACCCATATCACCCACCCCCTGCCACTCGGCCACCCCCCCCCCCCCACTTGGCAGCCCATGCCCTTTTCCCCACTTGGCAGCCCATACTTGCATGATGACCTTCCAATCAATCCCTTCTCCTTCTCTCCCCTCCATTTTTTCGTTCCAGCTTAGCAGCAACAAGGCAAGGGAAGAAGCTTGGTGAAAGTGTTCCAAAAACCTTGCAAAGAGAAGCAAAAGAGAGGGGTAAGTTGGTACTCTATTGTAATACCCCCGAAATGTGATATGATTATGTTCTACGATGATAAATTATGATGTGTTTAAGGGTTGTGGTGTATTTAAATTGGGGGCCACGATTTATGTTATGATTATATGATGTGGGGAACATGTTGGGTGTTTTAAAGGATGTATTAATTAAATGAAGTTAGAAAATATCGAGTGGGGATATTTTAATACATCGTACTATATACCGGGACACAATTAAACACCTCAAGGCACCCCAACCTTACCACCCCCCAATAGGCCACCTCACCCCTTCCCCACTTGTTTAACCCATACCCCCCCACTTGATCATGTCCATGCTTCCAATCACTTTTTGGCAGCCAAATCATTCCCTTCTCCACCTCTTTTCCCCCCATTTTCGTTCCAGCTTAGCAGCTGTAAGGCAAGGAAAAAGCTTGGTAAAAGGTGTTCAAATCCTTGCAAAAAGAGGAGCAAAAAGAGAGGGGTAAGTGGGTACCCTGTTTTTCTGGGTTTGTGTTTGAGCTTGGGTTTGGTGGGTTGTTTTTGACGCATGATAAGTGTAGGCTTGGGTGAAACCTTGGTAAGGATGCTTACATGGTAGTATTAAGTAACTACTAGCATGGTTGTTTGAGCATTTTACATGATTTATGTGGTAGATATCTTGTTATGAATCTATGTGCTCGAAAAACCTGGACAAAGAAGAAAATACTCTGTTTTTGTATAGGATGGTTGAGGATGAAGATTATGATGATGTTATGATGCATGTTAGCTTAGGTTTTGTTAAACCTTTGATTTAAGAGCTTACATGGATATTTTATGAAGTTATTCACAGTTAGTTTCAGCATGAAAGATGTGTTATGAAGTAGAAAAGATGGTATGAAAAGAGGTGCTCAAAAATCTGGGAAAAATCCCGATTTTTCAGAGCTCTCGATCGATCGAGATTTGGTCCCGATCGATCGAGCGAGACAGAAGGTCTAATGCATGTTTTCAAAATTTTGGTGCCGATCGATCGAAGGATTTCTCGATCGATCGGTGAAGCTCCTCGATCGATCGGTAAAATGTTCGATCGATCGAGCGAGGCAGGATGCTAAGGCACTGTTTGTAGGGTCTTCCTACCTTAACGTCATATTATACACGTATTATGGACTAAACATGCATTCATAACCTCTTAAGGGTTCCAGTTGCAACTTTGAGCTAATAAGATTACGGGCCAAAAATGAAATTTCAACCTTAATTAATTACATTCTCAATACAAATGTTAAAGCGATAGAATTATGCTACTACTAGAGTAGAGACTATCCAGAAATCCTGAATCCTAACATCTTTCATGCTCCTCATAGCTCACTGCCTCAACCCGGCCCTTAGTCCTTTAGTCCAAAAGTGTACTTACAGGAACAACCCATCATGAGCATGTATATCGTTGCTCAACATCATAGGGCAATGGCATATAAATAAATGCATGAAAGTAATTGGTAACGTATACTTCCTGGTTAATTGTATTAACCCCTTTTTGGTTGTCCCTGTTTCATAGCCATACATAAAATCATTAATTCTCGACATGAATGATCAAAATCGACGTCTTATAAATATCGTCGTCTTTCAGCATCATCATCGTATAAGCATTATCATCTTATACATATCATCATTTATAACATCATCATCATATAAGCATTATCATCTTATAACATCATCATCATTTAAGCATCATAACAAGATACAACAGTAAATGTACGAAGTCTTGGTTAAGTAATTTACTGGTTATTCGTTAACTTCTTCTTCTTAACCCTGATTTACCTTCATGCATATGGGCATCTTACCCCGTGGTATCTTACCACACAATAACATTGTATGGCCTCTTACCATATGGGCATCTTACCCCGTGGCATCTTACCACACAATAACATTGTATGGCATCTTACCATATGGGCATCTTACCCCGTGGCATCTTACCACATTATAACATCGTATGGCATCTTACCATATGGGCATCTTACCCCGTGGCATCTTACCACATAATAACATCGTATGGCATCTTACCATATGGGCATCTTACCCCGTGGCATCTTACCACATAATAACATCGTATGACATCTTACTATATGAGCATCTTACCCCGTGGCGTCTTACCACATTATAACATTGTATGGCCTCTTACCATGTGGGGCATCTTACCATATGGGCGTCTTACCCAATCATACACGTCGTATGACATTATCATAAACTTCGTCATTATAGACGTCCTCATAAACATCATTATCATAAACATCGTCATAAGCATCATCATCGTAACATCATCATAAGCATCATCATCGTAACATCATCATAAGCATCATCATCGTAACATCATCATAAGCATCATCATCGTAACATCATCATAAGCATCATCATCATAAATATCACCATAGACATCATCATCATAAGTATCATCATAGACATCATCATCATAACATCATCTTAAACATCATCATAATATGTAAGGGTATGGTTTACCGTCCGATGCTCGTACGTCTCTTACGTACCTTAATTCCAAAAGAAGGAGAAATTGTAGACTTTATCTCCTTGAAGTCGTGGGTACCTGGGACGGTTCTACATAACAATACAAATTGATATTAGAAGCTAAATATAGTCCAATATCCAAAAAATCCCACATAGATATCAAAAATCCATTTTTTTACAGCTCGCGATCGATCGCTGCCCAGGCGCGATCGATCGCGAGATCGCACTGGACGAGGGGCAAAAATTCTTTTCTTGGCGATCGATCGCCAGCCTAGCCGATCGATCGCCCTAGAGTGGCGATCGATCGCCAAATGCTACTGGCGGGCAATGGAGGCTCGCGATCGATCGCCAAGAACGGGCGATCGATCGCCGAGTGCTGTACTCCGAAATTTCGCCATTAATGCTCATTTTTCAAGCTCTTCCTCAAGCCACCCAAAACCAAACTTCCTCACAACTTCAATAACATCATAACCCACCAAAACCAACATAAAACACTTCAAAAATCATACCCCAACCATAAACAACACATACCCAAACAAACCCACATAAAACATCAAAAACTTAACCCATTTCAACACCAAACATCATAAAACTTATAGGAATGGTTCCATACCTCTTGTAGGCTCCAAATCCTAGCAAAAATCACACAAACAAAGTTTTTGTGGAACTTTCCTTCTCCTCTTTTGGTGGAACTCGAAAATGGGTAGGGTTTGTGGTTTGGGAAGTGATTTGGGGATTTTTAAAAGGTGAAAGGTAAAGTGGGTTGGGTAAGGCGGGGGAAAGGGTTAATTAAATTATACCCAAAATTAACATGATGTATGAAATACCCCAACATGGTATTTTAAAAGCATTTTACAAAAATGCAACCAACTTCATTAAATTCATACTTTCCTCATAATTAACAATTAACACAATTAAATCATGTTAACCCCATTTCCTATCATGCATAACATGCACCTTGAAACGTAACCCCCGGGTCATGCCTATCATGTGACTAAGCATTTCATCATGATAATTAATTTCAACACGTAAATCAATTATCCATATAATTAATCATATAAACATAATTAATGCCTTAATTGCAATTAATCATTTCGGGGCGTCACATTACTCCCCTACTTATAAGATTTCGTCCTCGAAATCGCATGCACTTACACAAAATGAAACTAAACATAAATCATACCAGAAAATAGTTTCGGGTAGTGCTGTACCATACGCCGCTCCGTCTCCCACGTAGCCTCCTCGACACCCCGACGATCCCACTGAACTTTGACCATCGGTAAAACTTTACTTCTTAGTCTGCGATCCTCACGATCCAGAATTCTGACCGATCGTTCAACGTAGGATACCCCTGAGTCCAACTGCACTTCAATAGACTGTAATACATGAGACGGGTCTGGCTCATACTTCCGTAACACAGAGGCATGGAAAACATCATACATCCCAGATAAAGACGGCGGTAGAGCCAAACAGTAAACCAAAGTTCTGGCACGCTGCAATACCTCATATGGCCCAACATACCCCGGGGATAACTTTCCCGCATACCAAAACGAACTACACCTCTGGAGGGTGAGATTTTCAAGAAGACCCTGTCTTCTACTTGGAATTCTAGCGGTCATCGCCGCTTGTTGGCATAGGCTGCTTGCCTATCCTGGGTCACCTTCATCTTTTGGCGTATCAACTTAATCTTGTCTTACATACCCTTAATCATATTCGGTCCTCCGATCTCTTTACTAGTCAAGTCCTCCCAATACAGCGGTGACTTACATCGTTGTCCATAAAGAGTTTCAAAGGGCCATTTGAATGCTCGCTTGATAGCTGTTATTTAAAGGAGATCTCTACCAGTGGTATATAATCTTGTCACGGAGTATCAAACTCCAATACACATGTCCTCATCATATCCTCGAGTGCGAAGTAAACCTTGGGTCTTTGTCAGACACCATCAAGACTGGAACACCATGTAACCTCACTACATCCCGCACATGTAATTGGCCATCCTTAGGCATGTGAAAGACACATGACAAAGGATGAAGTGAGCTACTTCGTCAGCCTATCCACGATCACCAGATCGTATCGAATCCAGAGGCCGCTCTTGGCAAGTGGGTTACAAAGTCCATAAATACATGCTCCCACTTCCATTGGAGGTACTTCCGAGCTCTTCAGCTCGCCATAAGGCCTCTGCCTTTCTGCCTTTACCTGCTGGCAGATCAAACATCTTTAGACAAGGCCATAACGTCACGCTTCATACGTCTCCACCAGAATTTAACCACCTAAGTCCTTGTACATCTTCCTTCCTCCTGGGTGGATAGTGAACTGACTACTGTGGCTCGCTCCAACATTCCCTTATGCAACTCTGGTGTATCTGGGACTACCCATCGGTGGCCCAATCTCAATGAATCATCTTCTGCCACCCTGAACTTTGATGACCGTCCTTGAAGTACTATAGATGACCATCCTTGAACCTCATCATCCGACCTCCGGCTTTCCTGATAACCTCAAATATGTCTGGCTCGGCCGACAAGATCGACACTCGCACCGGCGATGTGTCCACATCAATATCATAGCCCGGACGGCAATAAGAAGTCATCATCGCTGATAAACACATAGTGTCCTCAGCAGTACTTTTCACTTCCGACTTAAGGTGCCTGCAATTAAGTTGCTTTACCAGGATGGTACTCAATCTTACAGTCAAAATCCTTGAGTAAGTCCATTCATCTTCTTTGTCGCATATTCAACTCAGCCTGTGTGAACAAAACTTCAGGCTCTTATGGTCCGTGTAGATGGTAAACGACGTACCATCCAAGTAATGCCTCCAAATTCCAAGGCAAACCTAATGGCTGCCAGTTCCAAATCGTGGACTGGGTACCTAACCTCATGTGGTTCAACCGCCTCGAAGCATAAGCCACCACATGCTTATCTTGCATCAACACACAGTCCAAACCCTGCAGTGATGCAGTCGTGTACATAGCAAACTTCTTATCCTCAGAAGGAATTACCAATATAGGTGTCGTAGTCAAACGACGCTTCAATTCTTGGAAGCTTTCCTCACAAGCTTCGGACCAATAGAACGGCACTCCTTTCTGAGTCAACCGTGCCAGCGGCTTAGCGATCTTGATATAATATGATCCAAGAATACTACTCTGCTCGACCAGAACTCGTACTTACTGAGCTTTGCATACAACTGATGATCCCTAAGGATCTGGAGTACTGTTCTCAAGTGCTTTACATGTTCCTCTTCAGTTCGAGAGTAAATAAGTACATCGTCAATGGAAATTATGACGAACTGATCCAAACATGGTTGGATCACCCTGTTCATCAGGCTCATAAAATAGCTGGGGCATCCGTCACCCCAAAGGGCATGACTAGGAATTCATAGTACCCATACCTAGTCCTGAAGGCTGTCTTTTGAACATCCTCTTCTCTTACTCGAATCTGATGGTACTCCGACCTCAGATCGATCTTACTGTAGAGCCTCGTACCCTGCAACTGATCAAACAAATCATCGATCCTCGGGAGTGGGTACTTATTCTTCACTGTAGCTTTGTTCAGTTGTCTGTAATCGATGCACAAACGCATCGAACCATCTTTCTTCTTCACAAATAAAACTGGTGCTCCCCAGGGCGATACGCTAGGGCGTATATAGCCTTTATCAAGGAGCTCTTGCAACTGAATCTTTAATTCCCTTAGCTCCGCTGGTGCCATCCTATAAGGGGCACGAGAAATGGCCGACGTCCCCGGTAATAACTCAATCCCAAACTCGACCTCTCTCGTCGGTGGGAATCCGGGAATCTCTTCCGGAAATGCATCAGGAAACACCGCCACTACGGGCACATCCTCAACCTTTAACTCTTTCCTCTTTCAGTAATAACCACAGTATAGTTGAAATATCCTTTGTGGTCTCGTTCCAATAACCGTGCCATCTTGACAACAGATATTAACGGAATCCTTGAATGGAAATCATCCCATAGAATGTCCATCGGACTCCCATATCAGACCTGAATCGGACAGCCCTTGTCTGCAGTCCACAACTGCCTGATACCTGTTCAGAACATCAATGCCTACAAACTGACATCCCCAGAACAATCAAGTCTGTCCTCAGTTCGTTATCCTCAAAATAAATGAGGCCGTCTTAACCAATCTGATCAGTTATCAAACTTCTTCCAGCAGGGGTCGAGACTACAAGAGGCGCGGGCGACGGAGAAGTACATATGTGGTGCCTTTCCACAAAACTTGTTGACATTTGCTACCATACTGCAAGATAAGGGTTAACAAAAATACCCAAAAGCAGTTCACATAATACATCGTTAGAGAAGCGAAACATGTTAATGCAACATCATATCCTTCATATGCAGCTTATGCACAAAACATGTTTAAAAGTAAGCACCTAGCCAACTTATTGCTAAGGCTAACCCTTCACTCGTTCCCGAGTTCTCTGACCTGGCTCTGATACCACTAATGTAGGGTCTTCCTACCTTAACGTCATATTATACACGTATTATGGACTAAACATGCATTCATAACCTCTTAAGGGTTCCGGTTGCAACTTTGAGCTAATAAGATTACGGGCCAAAAATGAAATTTCAACCTTAATTAATTACATTCTCAATACAAATGTTAAAGCGATAGAATTATGCTACTACTAGAGTAGAGACTATCCAGAAATCCTGAATCCTAACATCTTTCATGCTCCTCATACCTCACTGCCTCAACCCGGCCCTTAGTCCTTTAGTCCAAAAGTGTACCTACAGGAACAACCCATCATGAGCATGTATATCGTTACTCAACATCATAGGGCAATGGCATATAAATAAATGCATGAAAGTAATTGGTAACGTATACTTCCTGGTTAATTGTATTAACCCCTTTTGGTTGTCCCTGTTTCATAGCCATACATAAAATCATTAATTCTCGACATGAATGATCAAAATCGACGTCTTATAAATATCGTCGTCTTTCAGCATCATCATCGTATAAGCATTATCATCTTATACATATCATCATTTATAACATCATCATCATATAAGCATTATCATCTTATAACATCATCATCATTTAAGCATCATAACAAGATACAACAGTAAATGTACGAAGTCTTGGTTAGGTAATTTACTGGTTATTCGTTAACTTCTTCTTCTTAACCCTGATTTACCTTCATGCATATGGGCATCTTACCCCGTGGTATCTTACCACACAATAACATCGTATGGCCTCTTACCATATGGGCATCTTACCCCGTGGCATCTTACCACACAATAACATTGTATGGCATCTTACCATATGGGCATCTTACCCCGTGGCATCTTACCACATTATAACATCGTATGGCATCTTACCATATGGGCATCTTACCCCGTGGCATCTTACCACATAATAACATCGTATGGCATCTTACCATATGGGCATCTTACCCCGTGGCATCTTACCACATAATAACATCGTATGACATCTTACTATATGAGCATCTTACCCCGTGGCGTCTTACCACATTATAACATTGTATGGCCTCATACCATGTGGGGCATCTTGGGCGTCTTACCCAATCATACACGTCGTATGACCTTATCATAAACTTCGTCATTATAGACGTCCTCATAAACATCATTATCATAAACATCGTCATAAGCATCATCATCGTAACATCATCATAAGCATCATCATTGTAACATCATCATAAGCATCATCATCGTAACATCATCATAAGCATCATCATCGTAACATCATCATAAGCATCATCATCATAAATATCACCATAGACATCATCATCATAAGTATCATCATAGACATCATCATCATAACATCATCTTAAACATCATCATAATATGTAAGGGTATGGTTTACCGTCCGATGCTCGTACGTCTCTTACGTACCTTAATTCCAAAAGAAGGAGAAATCGTAGACTTTATCTCCTTGAAGTCGTGGGTACCTGGGACGGTTCTACATAACCATACAAATTGATATTAGAAGCTAAATATAGTCCAATATCCAAAAAATCCCACATAGATATCAAAAATCCATTTTTTACAGCTCGCGATCGATCGCTGCCCAGGCGCGATCGATCGCGAGATCGCGCTGGACGAGGGGCAAAAATTCTTTTCTTGGCGATCGATCGCCACTTTTGGCGCGATCGATCGCCAGCCTCGCCGATCGATCGCCCTAGAGTGGCGATCGATCGCCAAATGCTACTGGCGGGCACTGGAGGCTCGCGATCGATCGCCAAGAACGGGCGATCGATCGCCGAGTGCTGTACTCCGAAATTTCGCCATTAATGCTCATTTTTCAAGCTCTTCCTCAAGCCACCCAAAACCAAACTTCCTCACAACTTCAATAACATCATAACCCACCAAAACCAACATAAAACACTTCAAAAATCATACCCCAACCATAAACAACACATACCCAAACAAACCCACATAAAACATCAAAAACTTAACCCATTTCAACACCAAACATCATAAAACTTATAGGAATGGTTCCATACCTCTTGTAGGCTCCAAATCCTTGCAAAAATCACACAAACAAAGTTTTTGTGGAACTTTCCTTCTCCTCTTTTGGTGGAACTCGAAAATGGGTAGGGTTTGTGGTTTGGGAAGTGATTTGGGGATTTTTAAAAGGTGAAAGGTAAAGTGGGTTGGGTAAGGTGGGGGAAAGGGTTAATTAAATTATACCCAAAATTAACATGATGTATGAAATACCCCAACATGGTATTTTAAAAGCATTTTACAAAAATGCAACCAACTTCATTAAATTCATACTTTCCTCATAATTAACAATTAACACAATTAAATCATGTTAACCCCATTTCCTATCATGCATAACATGCACCTTGAAACGTAACCCCCGGGTCATGCCTATCATGTGACTAAGCATTTCATCATGATAATTAATTTCAACACGTAAATCAATTATGTGATGACCAGGGATTATAGATGTTAATCCCGTAGTGTTAAAAATCCCTAAAGTTGTTTTACGTGGCGATTTGGAGTTTAATCGCGATGTTGGGCCTTCTGGGCTCGTTTATTTGGGTAGTTGGGATCGTTGGATCCCGAGGTTGAGATTGTATTCACATTACGGTGTAAAACCTAAGAGTTGGGTTTTTGATGTGTCTCGGAATCTCGGGTGCTTGTGTGAGCACCGATAGGGGGTTTTGGTGTTCGAGAGAGAATTTTTGAAAACAGATGATTTTTAATGAATCACGATGTATTTGTGGGGCTATTAGTATTTCGGGGTATTTTGCTACAAATACAAGTTGAACCCGAGATTTTTATTAAAAATTGCATTTCAGCCCCACCTTCCCTTCTTCTCTCTCCCCGCCGAATCCCGCCTGCTACAGTCCCCCGCGCACGAAAACGCTTCGGCCGCCGCCGTCCCGCCGCCGTTCGGTGCGTCCGACCTACCCACGGCTTCGTCTCGTCCAGGCGCTCCTTTCCCCTCCGGCAATTCGAAGTTTCGTCGCGTTTTGAAGTCGGATTTTGCAGATGAGCGCCGATCCCCAAATTCTAGGGTTCTTCGATTTCGGTCGATTTTACTTCCGATTTTCGATTGGGTAACGTTCTTTACCTCTTTTTCGTCCCTCTCATGTAATTCCCTGCTATATTTGGTGATTTTGGTTCGAAATTATTTTCGAATTTTGTGGGGTTTGGTTCGAAAATTGGGGGGGTTTTGGCAAGGGTGATGATTCTTGCTATTGATGGTTTAATTCATGATTTAGATGCATTATGATGCTTGATTGTGTTCGAAATTGAGGAATTGGATTCGAAGTTAGGGCTTGAATTCGAATTTTGGGGGTTTTGGCATGTGGGGCGATTATTGTTGTTGTTAATTGATTAATTCATGTGTTAGATGAATTATGGTGATTATTTGGGTTTGATTTGTGTTGGTTGGGTTCGAATTATTGAAGGTGTTCTTGAGCAATTTTTCGATATGTTGCATTCGTTTTCCCTCCCTGCATGTACCCTGCCCCGGGTCTTTTAGATGTTTAATTGTCGCGTGTCGACAATATTTTGAGGGTTATGGATGTGCTTGAGCATGAGTTCCATGTTCGTAAATAATTGTGAATTATTTATCGTGTTAGCACATCGTTCCTCGGGGCATGGAACTCGAGCAAGGTTTGGCTCGGACTTCGAGGATTTAAGGTACGTTTAGCGTACGAGCATAGTATGATGCATGATTTAAATACATGAAATGCTTTACTATGATGGCACCGTGACTTGGTTACGTTATGTTGAATCACATGGTGAAATGCTTGGTGCCGCTATGAAGCGAGCAAATGATGGGTGTGGTCGCTACGGAGCGAACACCAGTAGTATGACGCTACTTTGAAGTAAGAAATGAAAATGTGGTATTGATTAGATATCTAGGATATCTGTATTTTATTCCCTATTGGTAATGAATAGGAACAGAGACGTAGTTAATCAGAGAAGTGATTAACTAGTATCGGAAGTTAAGGAAGTCTCAATATGATATCTAGAAATTATGATAATTGCTAGATAAAGAAAGATGTTATGAAATGTTGTTAATTCGAAACTGGTTAGGGTTAACCAATATGATGATTAACTGCATATTCAAGATTTGATGATTTATCTGTTTTGAGAACAGGGTTATTACAGGGGTATGCTAGGATGAGGATGATACCATCCAGGAAGTGTCACATATGTTCCACAATATTTACATTTTCGTAAATTATGTATTATGTCATTATGATTATGAAATTGTGGAATTGGTATGCTCACCCCGTTGGGGGCTGTCTCTGTTGGGACAGGTGAACAGGTACATCGATGGCTTTGGAGATGAGCTCGAGCTGTTGATTGGATGTACTCCCAGGATCGTGGTACCAGGGCTTGATGGAGCACGGTATCGTATAGAGTACCTATATATATATATATACCCATGATGGTTATACACATAATTATGATGCTCGCATGTGAGCACGATTATACTTGTACATGGGTTGTATATAAAGGCATGAGCCTTTCTCTCTTTCATTCTATGTTGCATGCAATTAGAGGTAGAATTGCTAAAGGTTATGAGAGTCATTAGTGTATGTGGTGTTGAACCCACTTTTGTTGCCATATGTGTGGTGTTTTCCCTGGCTGGGAATTTACTTGATATTGCTGTATTTTGATGAGTATTACGTTTTCCCTGGCCGGGAATTATGTTATGTGTTGTACTTTTATTTCGGGATAGCTCTATTTATGGGGAGACTCTGCCCAAATTTTTTATAAAAGTCCACAATGTAAAGAGTGGTGTAATGGGCGAACTCTATGAGTCTCTTGTTGTTAGGATGATGAACTTATAACATAGTATGATAAAGAAAACTTTGTAATTACCATTCAATGGTAAAGTATCATCTGAGTTTCCCGAATAATTTTATGGAAAACATGTGCCACACATAATGATTAATACACTAATCAAGGGTTAAGTATAAGGGGTCCTTACATTAGTGGTATCAGAGCAGTGGTTGCTCATTGGGGCTGTTGAGGGCCTAGGAAGTTATTGATAGCACATATTTATGCATGATGGCATTAATGTTATACGACATGACTAAGTGTTTATGTGCTTATATGATATGAAAAGTGGTATTGCTAACCATTGTGGTTGCAGGAATCGTGTGGAACACGATAGGATGGCATTAATAGCGATGTCTAACACTCTATATGCTACGTGCTAAGGAACCTGATTTTGAAGAAAATCAGGGAAAAGAAAGATATGATGTATTGTCTGATGACAGACTGGGTAGACAACCGACAGTGGAATACTTCGGTATGGTCTCAATTATTATTGAATATACTAATGCGTTTGTTCATGTAATGTTCAAGCAAGGAAGGTGCGTAAGAAACGTACGGGCATCCAACGGTAAGATATTCTTAAACTATGACTTTGCATTGATTGCATAAGTGTTTATGATGATGATTATGATGATGTTTATGATGATGATGTTTACGATGATGTTTACGATGATGATGATTATGATAAGTAAGTTAAGATGATGATGTTTATGATAAGTAAAGATGATATGATGTTTATGATGATGATTATGATAAGTAAGTTAAGATGATGATGTTTATGATAAGTAAAGATGATTATGTTTATGATGATGATTATGATAAGTAAGTTAGATGATGATGTTTATGATAAGTCCCGATATGATGTTTATGATGATGATTATGATAAGTAATTAAGATGATGATGTTTCTGATCGTATGATATGATGTTTATGCTGATTCTGATCCGTAGTTATGATGATGTTTATGCTAAGTAAGATTATGATGTTTCTGATGCTGCTTATGCCGTAAGTTATGATATGATTTTCTGCTCGTCCGCTGATATGATGTTTCTGATGCTGATTCTGCTCCGTCCGTTCTGCTGCCGATGTTTCTGCTGAGTAAAGATGATATGATCTTTATGATGATGTTTACGATGATGATGATTATGACGATGTTTATGATGACGTATATGAGATTGGGTAAGGTGCCCATGTGGCAAGATGCCACACAATGTTTATGATATGGTAAGACGCCATATGATTGGGTGAGATGCCCATGTGGTAAGATGCCACACAATGTTTATGATATGGTAAGACGCCATATGATTGGGTGAGATACCCATGTGGTAAGATGCCACACAATGTTTATGATATGGTAAGACGCCATATGATTGGGTGAGATACCCATGTGGTAAGATGCCACACAATGTTTATGATATGGTAAGACGCCATATGATTGGGTAAGATGCCCATGTGGTAAGATGCCACACGATGATTGTGTTATGGTAAGATGCCATATGACGGGGTAAGATGCCCATATGGTAAGAGGCCATACGATGTTGTTATGTGGTAAGACGCCACGGGGTAAGATGCCCATATGGTAAGAGGCCATACGATGTTATTATGTGGTAAGACGCCACGGGGTGAGATGCCCATATGGTAAGAGGCCATACAATGTTATTATGTGTGGTAAGACGCCACGGGGTAAGATGCCCATATGGTAAGGGGCCATACGATGTTATTATGTGATAAGATGCCACAGGGTAAGATGCCCATGTGCATGAATATGAACCAGGGAAAACGAAAAGAAGTTAATGATAACCAGCAAGCTTACTCAACTATGATTTCGTACATTTACTGTTATAGTTATAAGATGATGATGCTTATGTGATGATGATGTATAAGATGATGATGCTTATATGATGATGATGTATAAGATGATGATGCTTATATGATGATGATGTATAAGATGACGATGCTTATATGATGATGATGTATAAGATGATGATGCTTATATGATGATGATGTATAAGATGATGATGCTTATATGATGATGATGTATAAGATGACGATGCTTATATGATGATGATGTATAAGATGACGATGCTTATATGATGATGATGTATAAGATGATGATGCTTATATGATGATGATGTATAAGATGATGATGCTTATATGATGATGATGTAAAGATGACGACGCTTATATGATGATGATGTATAAGATGATGATGCTTATATGATGATGATGTATAAGATGATGATTCTTATATGATGATGATGTATAAGATGATGATGCTTATATGATGATGATGTATAAGATGACGACGCTTATATGATGATGATGTATAAGATGATGATGCTTATATGATGTGACATCCCCGAAATGGTTAATTGCTATTTGGCTTTAATTGTGTTTACATGATTAATTATGTGGTAATTGATTATGTTTTGGGATTTATTTACCTTATGGAAATGCATGGTCATGTGGATAGGGGTGACCCGGGATTGCATTTTAGGGTGCATGTGGTGCATGTTGGGTAAATATTATTGGAAGCATGATTATTTGCCTTGGTTAGCAATTTATTAGAAATCATGTGTTATTGGATATTATGGTGCATTTTGAGTAAATGCTTTGAAAAATATCATGTTGGGGTGTTGTATACACCATGGAATTCTTTTGGGTATCATTTTAATAAACTCACATTTTAATATCCAACCCCACTCTTTCAACCTCACTCTTACTTTACAAAAATCAAATCCACAAACCCTTCCCCTCCCAATTTTCGAGCTCAAGCCTAGGGTTGAGGAGAAACCTTTCAAAAATCTTGATTTGTGGAGCATATTGGGTGATTTGAGGTCCCCAAGAGGTATGGGTACCTCATGCTTTAATTTTGTAAGGTTTTGTTTGAGTTTGGTTTGATTTTGAATGGTTTTAAAATGGGTTTTGTTGGGTTGTTGTGGGTTTGGTTAATGGTTGGATTTATGGTTGTTTTAAGGTGTATTTTGGAAGTTTATGTTGTTATTTGAGTTATTGGTTTGATGGTTAAGAGTTGGAATGGGTTGGAATGGTTTAGAGGTGCAAAAATGGAGGATTTTCGAGAAACAGAGGTCGGCGATCGATCGCCCATTCCAGGCGATCGATCGCGCCCAGGCAGTAAGCTTTTCAAGCCTTTGGCGATCGATCGCCACTCTTGGGCGATCGATCGGCGGGTCTGGCGATCGATCGCGCCAGGGGTGGCGATCGATCGCCGAAGGGTGCAAAATTTGGTACTCGGGCAGTAGGGTTTGGCGATCGATCGCCGTGATGGGCGATCGATCGCGAAGGCCAAAATTTTGTATTTTTGGATTTTTTTGTGGGATTTTTGGTATTGGACTATTATTGGGTTCTAATATTGGTATTTGTGAATATGTAGAACCAACCCAGGTGGCAACACAGCCAAGGCATTGAAGTCCTACCATATCCTACATTTTGGAAAGGTACGTAGTGGACGTACGGGCACCCAACGGTAACATGTATTTTATATACTCATTGATTATGCATTGTGGATGCGGGTATATATGTGGTATTGCATTGTGGATGCATATACATGTTGATTTATGCCATATGTGGTATTGCATTGTGGATGCATATACATGGTAATTGATGCATATTGATGATAGATGCATATTATGATTATTGGATGCACATCCCATGAGTCGTGGTCATCCTTTGATGATTTTAATGCTTGCCGCTTTTTGTATTGGTTCCGCTAAATGTGAAGCGAGGGGTGGGAGCGCCGCATGTCACATTTGAGCGTGGTTGTCATATGGGGCGAGGAAAGGGTATTTGCCGCTCTCTGTGAAGCGAGGGGTGGGAGTACCGCATGTCCATTGTAGCGAGGTTATCCTATGCCGCCCATATGAAAATAAGCGAGGGGCATTAAAATACACTGTGATGGACAGACTAGGGAATGGTGACCAATATTTGGTACTGTTGAGATGGTATATGATGTCATGACATGTTTTGGCCATTAAAAATAATCTGTTGATTATACTCATGAGTTATGGTACAGGGACAACCAAACGGGAAGCGTTTGAAATGCATGGAAAACAGGAAGTGTTTTATATTGATTATGCATTTACGCTTTATCTTCATATTGTGTTGAATATGAATGATTATTATTGCTCATGTTTGGGGGTTGTCCTTGTAGGTACCTTTTTGGCATGATAGCAAGCTTTGAACGGGTTGGGGTGGTGAGCTTGTGAAGCATTCTTTTGAGGATTAAAGGACATGATTATTTTGTCTAGTGTCTACTCTAGGAGTAGTGTAAAACTAGTTGATAGCATTCATTGATGAGGAATGTAATTAATCCATTCTTTTTGGAAGTCCTTATTATTATGGCATGTAATGCTTAAGCTCATAGACTCAACATGTTCTTTTCTCACTCTGATCATTATATTAGCTCTATTATGCCTTATTTCCGCACTTAAGGATTAGGGTCCTTACATTAGTGGTATCAGAGCAGTGGTTAGAGAAACCGGGAACAAGTGAAGGGTAGCCTTAGCATGTTTGGCTAGGTGCTTACATTTGGAGCATGTTTATGCATTTGGTGCATATTGATGTATATCCTGTTATACTAACATGCTTATATCACTCCTGTTATCTAACGACATGATATATATTGCTTTGGATTGTTGTTAACATTTGTGTTACAGCATGGCTGCTAATGAGGAAGTCGGAGATGTTGGGAGTGTGAATGCGAGTATTGGACAGGCTAATCCTCTACCTCCACCGGCTGTAGGGATGGAACCAGTAGTTCAGTTATTGCTACCGGGTGAGATTAGCTTGACGCAGTTTCTGTCTTATCATCCGCCCCGGTTTGAGGGGACAGAGTCCGGAGAAGAAGCGGAAGAGTGGCTGGAAAGACTTGAGCAGATCTTTGTATCGGGTCCTTGTGCTGTTACTGCTTGGATGAGGCTGGCGGAGTTTCAATTAGCCAAGAAACCTCTGATGTGGTGGAGGAGCACAGTAATGGAAATGAGAGCACTGGGTGCTGTGATTGATTGGACACTCTTCAGGACTAGGTTTCTGAATCGGTACTTCTCCGCGGCAGCAAGACAGACAAAGGAGGATGAATTTACAAGTCTGAGGCAGGGGAACATGACAGTGGCAGACTATGCCACACGGTACTCTTCGTTGTTGAGATACGTTCCCCACATTGCCACCAGTGGGCACGCTAAAATGAGGAACTTTATGAAGGGGTTGCGACCGGAGCTCTATGACCGGGTTATCACTAATAACCCAACTTCATTTGACGATGCTCTCACAAGAGCGGAGCTTGCTGAGCTAGGAGTGGGAGCTTACGCTATGCCACCACCGGTACCGCAACAGAGGCAGACTAGTGACAGTTTGAGGCCTCGGGGTGAGCCATTTAAACCCCGTGGTGCCTCTTCATCTTCGCGATATGGTGGAAAGAAACACTTTGGTCAGAAGCAGGATAGCAAGAAGGGTAATTGGTCGGCCAATAGAGGATCTTCACAAGGGGATAGGCCGGGAGAGCCGAGGTGCAACAATTGTGGAGGGCCACATTCTTCAAACAAGTGTCCTGCATGTTATGTCTGTGGCAAGATGGGCCACATTGCTCGGTATTGCCCCACACGGGGAGGACAGTCAGAGTATCAGGGCAGCAGGCCGAGGTTTGAGGATAGGACAGTGCAGCAGAGGCAGCAGTTTGGGCCTCGACCATCGGGAGGTCAGACAGTAGGACCGCCCCAGGGGCAGGTGTATGCACTGACCAGGGAGCAGGCCCAGGCAGCCTCAGAGGAGGTGATTGCCGGTACGTGTCATTTATTTACGTACCCTGCTTTTATTTTGATCGATACAGGTGCCTCCCATTCTTTTGTATCGGTGGGTTTTGTGGAAAGACACCATATGCGCACGTCTTCTTTACCCACGCCTCTCCTTGTCTCGACACCCACTGGAAGGAATGTTGTTGCTGATCAGTTTATGGCAGACTGCCTCATTTATTTTGAGGGCAACGAGTTGAAGGCAGACTTGATCGTATTGGGTATGTCAGACTTCGACTGCATCTTGGGTATTGATGTTCTGAACAGATATCAGGCAGTGGTAGATTGCCGACAGAGGACAGTGAAGTTCAGACCTGAGTTGGGCAGTCAGTGGACTTTCTATGGCAACGGTTCTCGTGCGAAGATTCCGTTGATTTCAGCGATCAAGATGACTCAGTTATTGGAACATGGCCACACGGGTTATCTCATTTATGCCGTGGACACGTCTGGGAAGAGTAAAGAACTCAGAGTTGAGGATGTACCAGTGGTAGCAGAGTTTACTGATGTATTCCCAGAAGAGATCCCGGGATTTCCACCGGCTAGGGAAGTTGAGTTTGGGATCGAGTTGTTGCCAGGGACATCCGCTATCTCTCGTGCACCTTATAGGATGGCACCGGCCGAGTTGAGAGAGTTGAAAGAACAGTTGCAGGATCTCTTGGACAAGGGATATATACGCCCGAGCGTGTCGCCATGGGGCACACCAGTTCTCTTTGTGAAGAAGAAGGACGGTTCGATGCGGCTGTGCATCGATTACCGGCAGCTGAATAAGGCTACAGTGAAGAACAAGTATCCTCTCCCAAGGATAGACGACTTGTTTGATCAGTTGCAAGGTACCAGGGTGTATAGCAAGATTGATTTGAGATCCGGGTATCATCAGATTCGGGTCAGAGAGGAAGATGTGCAGAAGACAGCATTCCGGACACGATACGGGCATTATGAGTTCTTAGTGATGCCGTTCGGTGTGACGAATGCTCCAGCGGTCTTTATGAGTCTGATGAACAGAGTGTTTCAGCAGTATCTTGATCAGTTCGTCATTGTGTTTATTGACGATATTCTTATCTACTCCCGGAGCGAGGAGGAGCATGTGAAACACTTGAGGACAGTGCTTCAGATTCTCAGAGAGCATCAGTTATATGCTAAGCTCAGTAAGTGTGAATTTTGGCTGAACAGTGTAGTGTTTCTGGGGCATGTCATATCGAGCAGTGGGATATCTGTAGATCCCAAGAAGATTGAGGCTGTGATGGAGTGGGCTGCCCCCACTTCTGTGCCAGAGATTCGGAGTTTTCTTGGTTTGGCCGGGTATTATCGGCGCTTTGTCGAGGGCTTTTCGAAGATTGCCAAGCCGCTGACTCAGTTGACCCAGAAGGGAGTGCCTTTCTTTTGGTCAGAAGCTTGTGAGGAGAGCTTCCAGGAGTTGAAGCACCGCTTGACGACGGCGCCAGTATTAGTGATCCCTACGGAGAACTCCAGAGTTGTTCTGTATACTGACGCATCGCTTCAGGGCCTTGGGTGTGTTCTGATGCAAGATAAGCATGTGGTAGCTTATGCATCGAGGCAGTTGAAGCCGCATGAGACCAGATATCCAGTTCATGACTTGGAATTGGCGGCTATCATCTTCGCCCTGAAGATCTGGAGACATTACTTATATGGCACTTCATTCACCATATACATGGATCACAAGACCCTCAAGTTTCTATTCACTCAGGCGGAGCTGAACATGAGACAGAGGAGATGGATGGACCTACTCAAGGACTATGACTGTGAGATAGAGTACCATCCCGGGAAAGCCAATTTGACAGCGGACGCCTTGAGCCGGAAAGTGAGGAGTTCTGCTGAGGACGTCATCCATTTGTCGGCTATGATGACCTCCTATTGCCATCTCGGCTATGATTTTGATATAGATGCATCACCAGTGTATGTCTCTACCTTATTAGCTGAGCCAGATATTTATGAGAACATCAGGAGAGCTCAGAGATCAGATGCTGAGGTTCAGAGATGGTTGTCTATAGTGCATCTTGGTCAGCCGACGAAGTTCAGAGTGGCCGACGACGGATCTTTGAGATTGGGTAACCGCTGGGTAGTTCCGAGTACGCCGGAGTTGCGTAAGGGAATTTTGGAGCGAGCTCACAGTAGCAGACTTAGCATCCACCCAGGCGGGAAGAAGATGTACAGAGATCTGCGTGGTCAGTTTTGGTAGAAGAGAATGAAGTCTGATGTCGTCGCTTTTGTGAAGAGGTGTCTGATCTGCCAGCAGGTTAAGGCAGAGAGGCAGAGACCTGGCGGCGAATTGAGGAGCTTGGAGATACCGAAGTGGAAATGGGAACACATTTCCATGGACTTCGTGACTCATTTGCCGAGGAGTGCTTCAGGCTTCGATGCTATTTGGGTGATTGTGGATCGATTGACCAAGGTGGCTCATTTTATCCCCTATAGCATGACTTTCACATTTTTGAGGATGGCGTAGTTGTATATTAGAGATGTGGTGAGATTGCATGGGATCCCCGTTTCGATAGTGTCAGATCGAGATCCGCGATTCACATCTCATTTCTGGGAAGGCCTTCAGTCAGCCTTGGGAACTGAGGTCAGATTGAGCACTGCTTATCATCCTCAAACGGATGGTCAGACCGAGCGCACAATTCAGACGCTCGAGGACATGCTGAGAGCTTGTGTTTTGGAGTTCGATACTTCTTGGCAGGATTCAGTGCCTCTGGTAGAGTTTTCTTATAACAATAGCTACCAGGCAAGTATTCAGATGGCTCCGTTTGAAGCTCTTTATGGCAGACGATGTAGATCGCCCTTGTGTTGGGATGATTTGGACAGTAGATCAGTCGGAGGGCCTGAGTTAATCCGGGAAATGGAAGAGAAGATAAAGATTATAAGGCAGAAAATGAAAGCAGCCCAAGACAGACAGGCAGCTTATGCGAATAAACGGCGGAGACCGTTAGAATTTCGGTTGGGAGATAAGGTCTTTTTGAAGATCTCGCCTTTCAGAGGCGTTGTGCGATTTGGGATGCGCGGGAAACTGTCTCCGAGGTATGTTGGACCGTACGAGATCTTGCAGCGCATTGGCACATTGGCTTACCGACTGGCTTTGCCGCCTTCTTTATCTGGGATACATGATGTGTTTCATGTATCGATGCTGCGAAAGTATGAGCCGGATCCGTCTCACGTGTTACAGCCTTCCGAAGTTCAGTTAGAGTCAGATGTATCTTATGTAGAACGGCCTGTTAGAATTCTGGACAGAGCAGACCGTATACTTCGGAACAAAGTGATACCGATGATCAAAGTTCAGTGGGATCGCAGGGGTGTCGAGGAGGCTACGTGGGAGACGGAGCAGCATATGGTGCAGCACTACCCGGAACTATTCTCTGGTATGAGTTTATGTTTAGTTTCTGTTGGGGTAAGTGCATGTGATTTCGAGGACGAAATCTTATAAGTAGGGGAGTATTGTGACATCCCCGAAATGGTTAATTGCTATTTGGCTTTAATTGTGTTTACATGATTAATTATGTGGTAATTGATTATGTTTTGGGATTTATTTACCTTATGGAAATGCATGGTCATGTGGATAGGGGTGACCCGGGATTGCATTTTAGGGTGCATGTGGTGCATGTTGGGTAAATATTATTGGAAGCATGATTATTTGCCTTGGTTAGCAATTTATTAGAAATCATGTGTTATTTGATATTATGGTGCATTTTGAGTAAATGCTTTGAAAAATATCATGTTGGGGTGTTTTATACACTATGGAATTCTTTTGGGTATCATTTTAATAAACACACATTTTAATATCCAACCCCACTCTTTCAACCTCACTCTTACTTTACCAAAATCAAATCCACAAACCCTTCCCCTCCCAATTTTCGAGCTCAAGCCTAGGGTTGAGGAGAAACCTTTCAAAAATCTTGATTTGTGGAGCATATTGGGTGATTTGAGGTCCCCAAGAGGTATGGGTACCTCATGCTTTAATTTTGTAAGGTTTTGTTTGAGTTTGGTTTGATTTTGAATGGTTTTAAAATGGGTTTTGTTGGGTTGTTGTGGGTTTGGTTAATGGTTGGATTTATGGTTGTTTTAAGGTGTATTTTGGAAGTTTATGTTGTTATTTGAGTTATTGGTTTGATGGTTAAGAGTTGGAATGGGTTGGAATGGTTTAGAGGTGCAAAAATGGAGGATTTTCGGGTAACAGAGGTCGGCGATCGATCGCCCATTCCAGGCGATCGATCGCGCCCAGGCAGTAAGCTTTTCAAGCCTTTGGCGATCGATCGCCACTCTTGGGCGATCGATCGGCGGGTCTGGCGATCGATCGCGCCAGGGGTGGCGATCGATCGCCGAAGGGTGCAAAATTTGGTACTCGGGCAGTAGGGTTTGGCGATCGATCGCCGTGATGGGCGATCGATCGCGAAGGCCAAAATTTTGTATTTTTGGATTTTTTTGTGGGATTTTTGGTATTGGACTATTATTGGGTTCTAATATTGGTATTTGTGAATATGTAGAACCAACCCAGGTGGCAACACAGCCAAGGCATTGAAGTCCTACCATATCCTACATTTTGGAAAGGTACGTAGTGGACGTACGGGCACCCAACGGTAACATGTATTTTATATACTCATTGATTATGCATTGTGGATGCGGGTATATATGTGGTATTGCATTGTGGATGCATATACATGTTGATTTATGCCATATGTGGTATTGCATTGTGGATGCATATACATGGTAATTGATGCATATTGATGATAGATGCATATTATGATTATTGGATGCACATCCCATGAGTCGTGGTCATCCTTTGATGATTTTAATGCTTGCCGCTTTTTGTATTGGTTCCGCTAAATGTGAAGCGAGGGGTGGGAGCGCCGCATGTCACATTTGAGCGTGGTTGTCATATGGGGCGAGGAAAGGGTATTTGCCGCTCTCTGTGAAGCGAGGGGTGGGAGTACCGCATGTCCATTGTAGCGAGGTTATCCTATGCCGCCCATATGAAAATAAGCGAGGGGCATTAAAATACACTGTGATGGACAGACTAGGGAATGGTGACCAATATTTGGTACTGTTGAGATGGTATATGATGTCATGACATGTTTTGGCCATTAAAAATAATCTGTTGATTATACTCATGAGTTATGGTACAGGGACAACCAAACGGGAAGCGTTTGAAATGCATGGAAAACAGGAAGTGTTTTATATTGATTATGCATTTACGCTTTATCTTCATATTGTGTTGAATATGAATGATTATTATTGCTCATGTTTGGGGGTTGTCCTTGTAGGTACCTTTTTGGCATGATAGCAAGCTTTGAACGGGTTGGGGTGGTGAGCTTGTGAAGCATTCTTTTGAGGATTAAAGGACAGGATTATTTTGTCTAGTGTCTACTCTAGGAGTAGTGTAAAACTAGTTGATAGCATTCATTGATGAGGAATGTAATTAATCCATTCTTTTTGGAAGTCCTTATTATTATGGCATGTAATGCTTAAGCTCATAGACTCAACATGTTCTTTTCTCACTCTGAACATTATATTAGCTCTATTATGCCTTATTTCCGCACTTAAGGATTAGGGTCCTTACATATGATGATGATGTATAAGATGATGATGCTTATATGATGATGATGTATAAGATGATGATGCTTATATGATGATGATGTATAAGATGATGATGCTATAAGATGATGATGCTTATATGATGATGATGCTATAAGATGATGATGCTATAAGATGACGATGCTTATGTGATGATGATGTTATAAGATGATGATAATTATGAAATGATGATGCTCATATGATGAAGATGTTATAAGATGGTGATAATTATAAGATGATGATTTTAATCATTCATGTCAAGAATTAATGACTATATGCATGGCTATGAAACAGGGACATTGGAGTGTCCAGGGTGTATAGGCATTAGAGGAATGTTGGGTAAAGACCCACTACTCTATTGATTTTCTTCCCACAGTATGGTATGCCGTGCGGGAACGTCCATCTTATTGGTAGGTTTGAGGTGAACCTAGGGAGGCAGCGACTAGTTTGTCTGCCGTGTGTGTGCAGCACCAAGAGGGGCTTGTTAGAGCCGTTATACTGCTCGTAGGAACCAAGTGTGGCAAATCGTAAGGCGATACGATGTAGATTGTGGTGGACTCTAGTAGTCACCATGTCATCGAGGTTGAGGTTGTGCGTGCCTCACTGAAACGTGTATACGTTTATGTTTAAATCTTGGTGAGACTTGTCTGGGACAGCTCATGATGTTGAAGTACCAACAAGAGAGTCATCAAGTCGTCGTTGATTCGATCTGGGAATCCATGTATTTGGGATGCAATGGGTTTATTGCATGTCCTTTCAAATTTGAAACTCTGAGGAGTCTCGATTGTTTCTTTATGACCGGGATGTGGTTCTTGGGATATCCGGAGGTAGACATCTTATGAGGTATCTTTCGTGTGAATCTATGGCCGTGAGTTGCCCAACTTGAGTTGCAATGATGCGACTGCCCCTTCGATAGAGGAGGTTTGGAAGTGGAAACCAGGTTTGGTATGTGTACACCGTGGTGTACTGATGTTTCCCTTGTAACGATGTATGTTAGACATCGTGAGTCATGATAAGAGATGTCTATGGATGATATCTACGATGGAATCGGGAGCGATTCGAATCCTTGCAGTTTCAGTTGACTAACTGCTTTTGGATTATTAGCGTTAAGTTGTGCTGACGCTCTTTGACGTTATGATGGATTTGGAAGTCTATTCCACTCCAGAGTTTGACGCGAGGTCAACGTTCTCACGGTTGAGGTGTCATTTAGGATGCGTTCATACTAGTTGTATTAGAACTAAGGATGACTGTCCGACCTACAGCCGTAAGTATTGGTTGTTTTGCAGTCATGAAAGGCTGACTTTTAGGATGACCCGCATTGAGGTACGTTTTGCCTCTTGGGTGATACGTTGGTTTTGGTATGTCGCTCTGTTTCAGAGTTTGATGTGAGGTAAGTATCCTCGCGTTTATTAATACGATTCTGTTATGGTCAAGAATCGAAGTTATGGCTTCATGTTGTTGTGTAGCCTGAGTGTTATGTGATACACCGGTGCTAATTTCGAGGACGAAATTCTTTTAGTGGGGGATATTGTGATGACCAGGGATTATAGATGTTAAGTGTTAAAAATCCCTAAAGTTGTTTTACGTGGCGATTTGGAGTTTAATCGCGATGTTGGGCCTTCTGGGCTCGTTTATTTGGGTAGTTGGGATCGTTGGATCCCGAGGTTGAGATTGTATTCACATTACGGTGTAAAACCTAAGAGTTGGGTTTTTGATGTGTCTCGGAATCTCGGGTGCTTGTGTGAGCACCGGTAGGGGGTTTTGGTGTTAGAGAGAGAATTTTTGAAAACAGATGATTTTTAATGAATCACGATGTATTTGTGGGGCTATTAGTATTTCGGGGTATTTTGCTATAAATACAAGTTGAACCCGAGATTTTTATTAAAAATTGCATTTCAGCCCCACCTTCCCTTCTTCTCTCTCCCCGCCGAATCCCGCCTGCTACAGTCCAACGCGCACGAAAACGCTTCGGCCGCCGCCGTCCCGCCGCCGTTCGGCGCGTCCGACCTACCCACGGCTTCGTCTCGTCCAGGCGCTCCTTTCCCCTCCGACAATACGAAGTTTCGTCGCGTTTTGAAGTCGGATTTTGCAGATGAGCGCCGATCCCCAAATTCTAGGGTTCTTCGATTTCGGTCGATTTTACTTCCGATTTTCGATTGGGTAACGTTCTTTACCTCTTTTTCGTCCCTCTCATGTAATTCCCTGCTATATTTGGTGATTTTGGTTCGAAATTATTTTCGAATTTTGTGGGGTTTGGTTCGAAAATTGGGGGGGTTTTGGCAAGGGTGATGATTCTTGCTATTGATGGTTTAATTCATGATTTAGATGCATTATGATGCTTGATTGTGTTCGAAATTGAGGAATTGGATTCGAAGTTAGGGCTTGAATTCGAATTTTGGGGGTTTTGGCATGTGGGGCGATTATTGTTGTTGTTAATTGATTAATTCATGTGTTAGATGAATTATGGTGATTATTTGGGTTTGATTTGTGTTGGTTGGGTTCGAATTATTGAAGGTGTTCTTGAGCAATTTTTCGATATGTTGCATTCGTTTTCCCTCCCTGCATGTACCCTGCCCCGGGTCTTTTAGATGTTTAATTGTCGCGTGTCGACAATATTTTGAGGGTTATGGAAGTGCTTGAGCATGGGTTACATGTTCGTAAATAATTGTGAATTATTTATCGTGTTAGCACATCGTTCATCGGGGCATGGAACTCGAGCAAGGTTTGGCTCGGACTTCGAGGATTTAAGGTACGTTTAGCGTACGAGCATAGCTTAAATGATGCTTTACAAGTATGATGCATGATTTAAATACATGAAATGCTTTACTATGATGGCACCGTGACCTGGTTACGTTATGTTGAATCACATGGTGAAATGCTTGGTGCCGCTATGAAGCGAGCAAATGATGGGTGTGGTCGCTACGGAGCGAACACCAGTAGTATGACGCTACTTTGAAGTAAGAAATGAAAATGTGGTATTGATTAGATATCTAGGATATCTGTATTTTATTCCCTATTGGTAATGAATAGGAACAGAGACGTAGTTAATCAGAGAAGTGATTAACTAGTATCGGAAGTTAAGGAAGTCTCAATATGATATCTAGAAATTATGATAATTGCTAGATAAAGAAAGATGTTATGAAATGTTGTTAATTTGAAACTGGTTAGGGTTACCCAATATGATGATTAACTGCATATTCAAGATTTGATGATTTATCTGTTTTGAGAACAGGGTTATTACAGGGGTACGCTAGGATGAGGATGATACCATCCAGGAAGTGTCACATATGTTCCACAATATTTACATTTTCGTAAATTATGTATTATGTTGATTATGAAATTGTGGAATTGGTATGCTCACCCCGTTGGGGGCTGTCTCTGTTGGGACAGGTGAACAGGTACATCGATGGCTTTGGAGATGAGCTCGAGCTGTTGATTGGATATACTCCTAGGATCGTGGTACCAGGGCTTGATGGAGCACGGTATCGTATAGAGTACCTATATATATATACCCATGATGGTTATACACATAATTATGATGCTCGCATGTGAGCACGATTATACTTGTACATGGGTTGTATATAAAGGCATGAGCCTTTCTCTCTTTCATTCTATGTTGCATGCAATTAGAGGTAGAATTGCTAAAGGTTATGAGAGTCATTAGTGTATGTGGGTGTTGAACCCACTTTTGTTGCCATATGTGTGGTGTTTTCCCTGGCTGGGAATTTACTTGATATTGCTGTATTTTGATGAGTATTACGTTTTCCCTGGCCGGGAATTATGTTATGTGTTGTACTTTTATTTCGGGATAGCTCTATTTATGGGGAGACTCTGCCCAAATTTTTTATAAAAGTCCACAATGTAAAGAGTGGTGTAATGGGCGAACTCTATGAGTCTCTTGTTGTTAGGATGATGAACTTATAACATAGTATGATAAAGAAAACTTTGTAATTACCATTCAATGGTAAAGTATCATCTGAGTTTCCCGAATAATTTTATGGAAAGCATGTGCCACACATAATGATTAATACACTAATCAAGGGTTAAGTATAAGGGGTCCTTACAAATTATCCACATAATTAATCATATAAACATAATTAATGCCTTAATTGCAATTAATCATTTCGGGGCGTCACACTGTTTGTGCAGAGTGTCTCGATCGATCGAGACCTTGGGCCGATCGATCGAGAGAGGCAGAACGTTGAAAAATATATGATGTTTTATTTTGTTAAGTTTATGATGTGAGATGGTTTTGAGGCATCTAATATGGTATTATGTGGTCTTGTAGAACCATCCCAGGTACCGGCACCATCAAGGAGATAAAGTCTGTTGACTCCTCCTCCTTTTGAAAAGGTACGTAAGAGGCGTACGGGCATCGGACGGTAACACACATCTTTATACTACAACTATGCTTTTATTGCATGAGTATTCACGATGAAATGATGATGTTTATACTATGTTTACACGATGATGTTTATACGATGTTTATACGATGAAGTTCATACGATGTTTATATGATAATGCTTATACGATGCTTATATGATGACGTCTACACGATGTATTGTGGTAAGATGCACGATGTATTGTGGTAAGATGCCACGGGGTAAGATGCCCCACATGGTAAGAGGCCATGCGATGTATTGTGGTAAGATGCCACGGGGTAAGATGCCCCATATGGTAAGAGGCCATACGATGATATTGTGGTAAGATGCCACGGGGGTAAGACGCCCCATATGCATGATTATAAATAAGGGACGACAATAAGAAGTTAATGAGAAATCCATCATATTTACTTAACAAATATTTCATGCATTTGCTATGATGTTTTTATGATGCTAAGTAAGATTGTATATGCTAATGATGTGTTGTCCCTGTAGGTACACTTTTGGACGAAAGGACTAAGGGTCGGGTTGAGGCAGTGAGCTACGAGGGACACAGGAATGTATAGGATTCAAGTTATGATTAGTATCTACTCTAAGAGTAGTGTAAATCTAAATGACATTCTTTTAGAATGTAATGAATTATTTTTGAAGTTTTGTATTTTGGCCTGTAATCCTGTTAGCTCGTGTAACAACCAAAACCTTAAGATGTTACCTTAATGCATGATTAGTCCTTCTTATGTCTTTTAATCACTGTTAAGGTGGGAGACCCCACATTAGTGGTATCAGAGCAGTGGTTAGATAACTCAGGAATGAGTGAAGGGTAGCCTTAGCAATAAGTTAACTATGTGCTTACTTTTGGACATGTTTATATGTATGTTATTCATAAAGAAGAAGGTGTTATACTAACATGTTCAATTATCTAACGATGAGTTTTATGAACTGCTTTTGGTGTTGTTATTAACCCTTGTGTTGCAGCATGGCAGCAAACATAGAAGTGGGTGACACCATTAGTGTAAATGCAAGTGCTGGGCGTACGAATCCATTGCCACCACCAGCCTTGGGAGAGGAACCCTCTGAACAGCAGTTGCTACCTGGGGAATTGAGCTTGGCTCAGTTTATGATCTATCGACCTCCGATGTTCGAGGGAACTGAATCAGGAGAGAAAGCTGAGGAATGGTTAGAGAGGATCGAACAGATATTTGTGGCAGCGCCTTGTGCAAAGACGGCTGGATCAGATTAGCAGAATTTCAGCTGTCCAAGAAGGCACTGATGTGGTGGAAAACCACAGTGATTGAGCAAGAGGCTCTGGGACAGGAAGTGAATTGGAAGATGTTCCGAACGCGGTTTCTAAACCGCTATTTCTCATACGCTGCAAGACAGGCCAAGGAGGATGAGTTTACCAGTGTAAGACAAGGTACCATGCCTGTGTCTGACTATGCTCTACATTACTGTTCCTTACTACGATATGTGCCACACATTGCTGCAAGCACTCAAGCGAAGATGCGGAACTTCATGAAGGGCTTAAGGCCTGAACTGTATGACAGGGTGATCACTTATGGCCCTGCCTGTTTTGATGATGCACTCTCACGAGCTGAGCTAGCTAAACTGGGAGTCGGTGCATATCCTGATGCTGTGCCACCTCCGGCACCCCCTCAGAGATCCACTTCTGATAATTTGAAGCCCAGGGGTGATCAGTTTAAGCCTGGGGGGAACACTTCGGCATCGAGATTCAGTGGCAAGAAGCCCGAGAATCGATGGAAAGGGAAAGGTAGGAATGATGCTCCATCTGGGAGAGGACAGTCTCAGGGAGACAGATCTGGAAGAGTTCAATGCACTCTTTGTGGGCAACCACATTTGGCAAAGGACTGCGTAGGATGTTATGTCTGTGGCGACAGAGGCCACTTTGCTCGACGGTGTCCCAACAGGGGAAGACAGCAGAGCTTTACGGGGAGACCTGCGGACAGAACGGCACAACACCGGCCACCTTTTGTGCCAAGACAGTATGGAGGTCAGCCCGCGGGGACACCTCAGGGACAGTTGTATGCTTTGACGAGGGAGCAGGCTACAGCGGCTCCGGAGGAAGTTACAGCGGGTACGTGTCTTTTATTTACGCACCCTGCTCTTATATTGATAGACACAGGTGCGTCACACTCTTTTGTGTCGACGAGTTTTGTTGAAAGGCACCACATATGCACTTCTCCGTCCCCCATGCCTCTTATGGTCTCGACCCCCGCTGGAAGAAGTTTGACTACGGATCAGATTGTCTTTGATGGCCTCATTTATTTTGAGGATAATGAGCTAAGAACAGATTTGATTGTGCTGGGAATGACAGACTTCGATTGTATTGTGGGCATCGATGTTCTGAACAAGTATCAGGCAGTGGTAGACTGCAGGCAGAGGACTGTCCGATTTAGATCTGTATTGGGAGTCCAGTGGACATTTTATGGGGATGGTTCCCGTCCGAAGATTCCGTTAATATCTGCTGTCAAGATGACACAGCTATTGGAACGAGGTCATGCAGGATATCTTATCTATGCTGTTGATATGACGGATAAGAGGAAGGAATTAAAGGTTGAGGATGTGCCCGTAGTGGCGGAGTTTCCTGATGTCTTTCCGGAGGAGATTCCCGGATTCCCACCGACGAGAGAGGTCGAGTTTGAGATTGAGTTGCTACCAGGGACGTCTGCAATTTCTCGTGCCCCGTATAGGATGGCACCAGCGGAGCTAAGAGAGCTAAATATTCAATTGCAAGAGCTCCTAGACAAAAGCTATATACGCCCTAGCGTATCGCCATGGGGTGCACCTGTCTTATTTGTTAAGAAGAAAGATGGATCGATGCGTCTATGCATTGACTATAGGCAGTTGAACAAAGCTACAGTAAAGAACAAGTATCCACTTCCGAGGATCGATGACTTGTTCGATCAGTTGCAGGGTACGAGGCTCTACAGTAAGATCGATCTGAGGTCGGGGTACCATCAGATTCGAGTAAGAGAAGATGATGTTCAGAAGACGGCTTTCAGGACTAGATATGGGCACTATGAATTCCTGGTCATGCCTTTTGGGGTGACGAATGCCCCAGCTGTCTTCATGAGTTTGATGAACAGGGTGTTCCAGCCATATTTGGATCAGTTCGTCATAGTCTTCATTGACGACATACTTATTTACTCTCGGACTGAAGAAGAGCATGTAAGGCACTTGAGGACAGTGCTTCAGATCCTTAGGGATCATCAGTTATATGCAAAGCTTAGTAAGTGCGAGTTCTGGTTGGACAGCGTGGTATTCTTAGGCCATGTCATATCTAGCCATGGGATATCTGTGGATCCCAAGAAGATTGAAGCTGTGATGGAGTGGGCTGCACCCACTTCTGTACCTGAGATAAGGAGTTTTCTCGGTTTGGCAGGATATTACCGACGTTTCGTCGAGGGTTTTTCGAAGATTGCCAAACCCCTGACACAGCTGACTCAGAAAGGAGTCCCCTTCTTTTGGTCTGAAGCTTGTGAGGAAAGCTTCCAAGAGCTGAAGCGTCGTTTGACTACAGCGCCTGTGCTGGTGATTCCGTCTGAAGATAAGAGATTCGCCTTGTATACGGACCTGAGATTCCATTTCTACAGAAAGAGAGTGGGGAAGATCGATAAGCAAGTCAGCCCAAAGACTTGCGTCATTACAGGGTTTGGGCTGTGTGTTGATGCAAGATAAGCATGTAGTGGCTTATGCATCGAGGCAACTGAAGCCACACAAAGCCAGGTATCCAGTGCATGATTTGGAACTGGCGGCCATCATATTTGCCTTAAAAATCTGGAGGCATTATTTGTATGGCACATCCTTCACTATATATACGGATCATAAGAGCATGAAGTTCTTATTCACTCAGGCAGAGTTGAATATGAGGCAAAGAAGGTGGATGGATTTACTCAAAGACTATGATTGTGAAATTGAGTACCATCCAGGTAAAGCGAACCTGATAGCAGATGCCTTAAGTCGGAAGGTGAAGAGTACTGCAGAGGATGTCATGTGTTTGTCAACTTTGATGACTTCTTACTGCCATCTGGGCTATGACTTCGATGTAGACACGTCGCCTGTGCGAGTGTTGACCTTATTGGCGGAGCCAGATATATTTGAGGCAATCAGGAAGGCCCAGAAGTTGGATAGTGAGATTCAGAGATGGACATCATTGATACTTCAGGGTCAGCCATCCAAGTTCAGAGTGGCTGAAGATGACTCTTTGAGACTGGGCAACCGATGGGTAGTCCCAGATACACCAGAACTGCGTAGAGGAATATTGGAGCGAGCCACAGTAGTCGGTTCAGTATCCACCCAGGGGGAAAGAAGATGTACAAAGATCTATGCGATCAATTCTGGTGGAGACGCATGTAGCGTGAGGTGATCGTTTTTGTTAAAAGATGTTTAATCAGCCAGCAGGTAAAGGTAGAGTGGCAGAGGCCTGGTGGAGAACTGAAGAGCTTAGAGGTGCCTGAATGGAAGTGGGAGCATATATCTATGGACTTCGTGACCCACTTGCCAAGGACGACCTCAGGATTTGATGCGATCTGGGTGATCGTAGATAGGCTGACGAAGACGGCTCATTTCATCCCTTACAGTATGTCGTATACATACTTAAAGATGGCCCAAATGTATATACGGGATGTGGTGAGATTGCATGGTATTCCAGTCTCGATAGTGTCTGACAGGGACCCGAGGTTCATTTCACATTTCTGGGAGGGTCTACAGACAGCTTTGGGCACAGAGGTGAGACTGAGTACGGCCTATCACCCTCAGACCGACGGCCAAACAGAGCGTACCATTCAGACGCTCGAGGACATGTTGAGGGCATGTATTTTGGAGTTTGATACTCCGTGGCAGGATTTAGTGCCGCTGGTAGAGTTCTCCTATAACAACAGTTATCAAGCGAGCATTCAAATGACCCCTTTTGAAGCTCTGTATGGACGACGATGTAGATCACCGCTGTATTGGGAGGACTTGACTAGCAAAGCGGTCGGAGGACCGGATATGATCAAGGATATGGAAGGTAAGATTAAGATGATACGCCAAAAGATGAAAGCGGCCCAAGATAGGCAAGCGGCCTATGCCAATAAGCGGCGACGACCACTAGAATTCCAGTTAGGAGACAGGGTCTTCTTAAAGATCTCGCCCTTCAGGGGTGTGGTTCGTTTTGGGATGCGGGGAAAGTTATCTCCGAGGTATGTTGGGCCATATGAAGTTTTACAGCGTATCGGTACATTAGCTAATCGTTTGGCTCTACCGCCATCTTTATCTGGCATACACGATGTTTTCCATGTCTCTATGTTAAGGAAGTATGAGCCAGACCCGTCTCATGTCTTACAGCCTACTGAGGTACAGTTAGACTCAGATGTGTCCTACGTTGAACGACCAATCAGAATTCTGGATCGAGAGGATCGCAGACTACGAAGTAAAGTTATACCGATGGTCAAAGTTCACTGGGATCGTCGGGGTGTCGAGGAGGCTACGTGGGAGACGGAACGGCATATGGTGCAGCACTATCCGGAACTATTCTCTGGTATGTTTTTATGTTTAGTTTCGATATGATGATGCATGTGGATTTCGAGGACGAAATCTTATAAGTAGGGGAGTAATGTAATACCCCCGAAATGTGATATGATTATGTTCTACGATGATAAATTATGATGTGTTTAAGGGTTGTGGTGTATTTAAATTGGGGGCCACGATTTATGTTATGATGATATGATGTGGGGAACATGTTGGGTGTTTTAAAGGATGTATTAATTAAATGAAGTTAGAAAATATCGAGTGAGGATATTTTAATACATCGTACTATATACCGGGACACAATTAAACACCTCAAGGCACCCCAACCTTACCACCCCGCAATCGGCCATCTCACCCCTTCCCCACTTGTTTAACCCATACCCCCCCACTTGATCATGCCCATGCTTCCAATCACTTTTTGGCAGCCAAATCATTCCCTTCTCCTCCTCTTTTCCCCCCATTTTCGTTCCAGCTTAGCAGCTGTAAGGCAAGGAAAAAGCTTGGTAAAAGGTGTTCAAATCCTTGCAAAAAGAGGAGCAAAAAGAGAGGGGTAAGTGGGTACCCTGTTTTTCTGGGTTTGTGTTTGAGCTTGGGTTTGGTGGGTTGTTTTTGACGCATGATAAGTGTAGGCTTGGGTGAAACCTTGGTAATTATGCTTACATGGTAGTATTAAGTAACTACTAGCATGGTTGTTTGAGCATTTTACATGATTTATGTGGTAGATATCTTGTTATGAATCTATGTGCTCGAAAAACCTGGACAAAGAAGAAGATACTCTGTTTTTGTATAGGATGGTTGAGGATGAAGATTATGATGATGTTATGATGCATGTTAGCTTAGGTTTTTTTAAACCTTTGATTTAAGAGCTTACATGGATATTTTATGAAGTTCTTCACATGTTAGTTTCAGCATGAAAGATGTGTTATGAAGTAGAAAAGATGGTATGAAAAGAGGTGCTCAAAAATCTGGGGAAAATCCCGATTTTTCAGAGCTCTCGATCGATCGAGATTTGGTCCCGATCGATCGATCGAGACAGAAGGTCTAATGCATGTTTTCAAAATTTTGGTGCCGATCGATCGAAGGATTTCTCGATCGATCGGTGAATCTCCTTTATCGATCGGTAAAATTTTCGATCGATCGAGCGAGGCAGGATGCTAAGGCACTGTTTGTGCACAGTGTCTCGATCGATCGAGACCTTGGGCCGATCGATCGAGAGAGGCAGAACGTTGAAAAATATATGATGTTTTATTTTGTTAAGTTTATGATGTGAGATGGTTTTGAGGCATCTAATATGGTATTATGTGGTCTTGTAGAACCATCCCAGGTACCGGCACCATCAAGGAGATAAAGTCTGTTGACTCCTCCTCCTTTTGAAAAGGTACGTAAGAGGCGTACGGGCATCGGACGGTAACACACATCTTTATACTACAACTATGCTTTTATTGCATGAGTATTCACGATGAAATGATGATGTTTATACGATGTTTACACGATGATGTTTATACGATGTTTATACGATGAAGTTCATACGATGTTTATATGATGATGCTTATACGATGCTTATATGATGACGTCTACACGATGTATTGTGGTAAGATGCCACGGGGTAAGATGCCCCACATGGTAAGAGGCCATGCGATGTATTGTGGTAAGATGCCACGGGGTAAGATGCCCCACATGGTAAGAGGCCATGCGATGTTATTGTGGTAAGATGCCACGGGGTAAGATGCCCCATATAGTAAGAGACCATACGATGATATTGTGGTAAGATGCCACAGGGGTAAGACGCCCCATATGCATGATTATAAATCAGGGACGACAATAAGAAGTTAATGAGAAATCCATCATATTTACTTAACAAATATTTCATGCATTTGCTATGATGTTTTTATGATGCTAAGTAAGATTGTATATGCTCATGATGTGTTGTCCCTGTAGGTACACTTTTGGACGAAAGGACTAAGGGTCGGGTTGAGGCAGTGAGCTACGAGGGACACAGGAATGTATAGGATTCAAGTTATGATTAGTATCTACTCTAGGAGTAGTGTAAATCTAAATGACATTCTTTTAGAATGTAATGAATTATTTTTGAAGTTTTGTATTTTGGCCTGTAATCCTGTTAGCTCGTGTAACAACCAAAACCTTAAGATGTTACCTTAATGCATGATTAGTCCTTCTTATGTCTTTTAATCACTGTTAAGGTGGGAAGACCCCACATCTATTCTTTTGGTTGGGAATGGTTTTGGAGGGATGTTTTAAAGCATGCTAGTGTAAGGTTTGGGTGAAACCTTTGTATGGGTAATTACATGGAAGTATTATGTAACTACTAACATGTTTGTTCGAGCATTTTACATGATTTATGTGATAGATTTCTTGTTGTGAAACTATATGCTCGAAAATCTGGGAAAAGATAAGCATGCTCTGTTTCTGTCTTAGGTTGGTTGAAGATGAAGATTATGATGATGTTATGATGCATGTTAGCTTCGGTTTTGTTAAACCTTTGATTTGAATACATGCAAGGTAGTTTTATGAAGCTGGTAACGTTTTGTTCAAGCATGTTTTATGCCTTATGAAGTAGAAATGATGGTATGAAATGAGGTGCTCAAAAATCTGGGGAAGTCCCGATTTTTCAGAGCTCTCGATCGATCGAGATTTTGGTCCCGATCGATCGAGCGAGACAGAATGTTTAAAGCATGTTTTGAATTTCAGGTACCGATCGATCGAAGGATTTCTCGATCGATCGGAAAAAGCTACTCGATCGATCGGTAAAATGTTTCGATCGATCGAGCGAGGCAGAATGGTTGGGCACTATTTGTGCACAGTTTCTCGATCGATCGGGACCTCGGGGCCGATCGATCGAGAGAGACAGAAAGTTGAAAAATAAAATGATGTTTTATTTTGTTAAGTTTATGATGTGAGATGGTATTGAGGCATCTAATATGGTATTGTGTGGTCTTGTAGAAGCCTCCCAGGTACCGGCACCATCAAGGAGATAAAGTCTGTTGACTCCTCCTCCTTTTGAAAAGGTACGTAAGAGACGTACGGGCATCGGACGGTAAAACGCATCTTTACACTCCGACTATGCTTTTATTGCATGAGTATTGATGATTAAATGATGATGTTTATAAGATATTTACGATGTTTATAAGATGTTGCGATGTTGATAAGATGTTTATATAAGATGTCTATGATGTTATATGTGGTAAGATGCCATGGGGTAAGATGCCCCACATGGTAAGAGGCCATGCGATGTTATATGTGGTAAGATGCCACAGGGTAAGATGCCCAAATGCATGATTATGAATCAGGGACAACAATAAGAAGTTAATGAATAACCAGCATATTTACTTAACCAATGTTTCATGCATTTACTATGATGTTTTATGATGTTAAACGAGATTGTATATCCTTATGATGTGTTGTCCCTGTAGGTACGCTTTTGGACTAAAGGACTAAGGGGTCGGGTTGAGCAGTGAGCTACGAGGAACACAGGAATGTATAGGAATCAAGTCTTGAATTAGTATCTACTCTAGGAGTAGTATAAATCTAAACATGAACATTCTTTTGGAAGTGTAATGAATTTGTTTTTGAAGTCCTTTATTTTGGCCTGTAATTCTGATAGCTCATGTAACAACCAGAACCTTAGAATGTTATTAATGCATGATTAGTCCTTCTTATATCTATTGATCACTGTTAAGGTGGGAAGACCCCACATTAGTGCTATCAGAGCAGTGGTTAGATAACTCGGGAATGAGTGAAGGGTAGCCTTAGCAATAAGTTGGCTAGGTGCTTACTTTTGAACATGTTATATGTATGTTGCATATGAAGTTCCTATGTTATGCTAACATGTTTGATTATCTAACGATGTGCTTTATGAACTGCTTTTGGTGCTGTTAGTAACCCTTGTGTTGCAGCATGGCAGCAAATATAGAAGTGGGTGACGCCGTTAGTGTAAATGCAAGTGCTGGGCTTACGAATCCATTGCCACCACCAGCTTGGGGCGTAGAACTTTCTGAACAACAGTTGCTACCCGGGGAGTTGAGCTTGGCTCAATTTATGATGTACCGACCCCCGATGTTCGAAGGAACTGAATCCGGGGAAAAAGCTGAGGAATGGTTAGAGAGGATGGAACAGATATTTGTGGCAGCGCCTTGTGCAAAGACGGCCTAGATCAGATTAGCAGAATTTCAGCTGGCCAAGAAGGCACTGATGTGGTGGAAGACCACAGTGATTGAGCAAGAGGCTCTGGGGCAGGAAATCAATTGGAAGATGTTCCGAACGCGGTTTTTGACCCGCTACTTCTCAGCCGCTGCAAGACAAGCCAAGGAGGATGAGTTTACCAGTTTAAGACAAGGTACCATGCCTGTGTCTGATTATGCTCTACATTACTGTTCCTTACTGCGTTATGTGCCCCATATTGCTGCAAACCCTCAAGCGAAGATGAGGAATTTCATGAAGGGCTTGAGGCCGGAACTATATGACAGGGTAATTACCTATGGCCCTACCTGTTTTGACGATGCGCTTTCATGAGCTGAACTAGCCGAATTGGGAGTTGGCGCATATCCTGATGCAGTGCCACCTCCAGCACCCCCTCAGAAATCCACCTCTGATAATTTGAAGCCCAGGGGTGATCAGTTTAAACCTTGGGGAATCACTTCAGCATCGAGATTCAGTGGCAAGAGGCCCGAGAATCGATGGAAAGGGAACCGTAGGAATGATGCTCCATCCGGGAGAGGACAGCCACAGGGAGACAGATCTGGAAGAGTTCAGTGCACCCTTCGTGGACAACCACATTTGGCAAAGGATTGCGTAGGATGCTATGTCTGTGGCGATAGAGGCCACTTTGCTCGCCAGTGTCCCAACAGGGGAAGACAGCAGAACTCTACGGGGAGGCCTGCGGACAGAGCGGCACAGCACCGACCCCCTTTCGCACCGAGGCAGTATGGAGGTCAGCCCACGGGGCCACCTCAGGGACAGGTGTATGCTTTGACGAGGGAGCAGGCTACAGCAGCTCCGGAGGAAGTGATAGCGGGTACATGTCTTTTATTTACGCACCCTGCTCTTATATTGATAGACACATGTGCGTCACACTCTTTTGTGTCGACGAATTTTGTTGAAAGGCACCACATATGCACTTCTCCGTCGCCCATGCCTCTTATGGTCTCGACCCCCGCTGGAAGAAGTTTGACTACGGATCAGATTGTCTATGATGGCCTCATTTATTTTGAGGATAATGAGTTAAGATCAGATTTGATTGTGCTGGGAATGACAGACTTCGATTGCATTGTGGGCATCGATGTTCTGAACAAGTATCAGGCAGTGGTAGACTGCAGGCAGAGGACTGTCCGATTCAGGTCTGATATGGGAGTCCAGTGGACATTCTTTGGGGATGGTTCTCGCCCAAAGATTCTGTTAATATCTGCTGTCAAGATGGCACAGTTATTGGAACGAGGTCATACAGGATATCTTATCTATGCTGTTGATATGACGGAAAAGAGGAAAGAGCTAAAGGTTGAGGATGTGCCCGTAGTGGCGGAGTTTGCTGATGTCTTTCCGGAGGAAATTCCCGGATTCCCACCGACGAGAGAGGTCGAGTTTGGGATTGAGTTACTACCAGGGACGTATGCAATTTCTCGTGCCCCATATAGGATGGCACCAGCAGAGTTAAGGGAGTTAAAGATTCAGTTGCAAGACCTCCTTGACAAGGGCTACATACGCCCTAGCGTATCGCCCTGGGGTGCGCCTGTCTTATTTGTTAAGAAGAAAGATGGATCGATGCGTCTATGCATTGACTATAGACAACTGAACAAAGCTACAGTAAACGGTCGGGGTACCATCAGATTCGAGTAAGAGAAAACGATGTTCAGAAGACGGCATTCAGGACTAGATATGGGCACTATGAATTCCTAGTCATGCCTTTTGGGGTGACGAATGCCCCAGCTGTCTTCATGAGTTTGATGAACAGGGTGTTCCAGCCATATTTGGATCAGTTCGTCATAGTCTTCATTGATGACATACTTATTTACTCTCGGACTGAAGAAGAGCATGTAAGGCACTTGAGGATAGTACTTCAGATCCTTAGGGATCATCAGCTATATGCAAAGCTTAGTAAGTGCGAGTTCTGGTTGGACAGCGTGGTATTCTTGGGCCATGTCATATCTAGCCATAGGATATCTGTAGATCCCAGGAAGATTGAGGCTGTGTTAGAGTGGGCAGCACCCACTTCTGTACCGGAGATACGGAGCTTCCTTGGTTTGGCAGGTTATTACCGACGTTTCGTCGAAGGTTTCTCGAAGATTGCCAAACCCCTGACACAGCTGACTCAGATAGGAGTCCCCTTCTTTTGGTCTGAGGCTTGTGAGGAAAGTTTTCAAGAACTGAAGCGTCGCTTGACTACAGCGCCTGTACTGGTGATTCCGTCTGAGAATAAGAGGTTTGCCTAGTATACGGATGCGTCACTGCAGGGTTTGGGCTGTGTGTTGATGCAACATAAGCACGTGGTGGCTTATGCATCAAGGCAGCTGAAGCCACACGAGGCTAGGTATCTAGTGCATGATTTGGAACTGGCGGCCATCATATTTGCCTTGAAGATCTGGAGGCATTACTTGTATGGCACGTCTTTCACTATATATACAGACCATAAGAGCCTGAAGTTCTTATTCACTAAGGAAGAGTTGAATATGAGGCAAAGAAGGTGGATGGATTTACTCAAAGACTATGATTGTGAAATTGAGTACCATCCAGGTAAAGCAAACTTAATAGCAGACGCCTTAAGTCGGAAGGTGAAGAGTACTGCAGAGGATGTTATGTGTTTGTCGGCCTTGATGACTTCTTATTGCCATCTGGGCTATGATTTTGATGTAGACACGTCGCCTGTACGAGTGTCGACCTTATTGACAGAGCCAGATATATTTGAGGCGATCAGGAAGGCCCAGAAGTCGGATAGTGAGGTTCAGAGATGGACATCATTGGTACTTCAGGGCCAGCCATCCAAGTTCATAGTGGCTGAGGATGATTCTTTGAGACTGGGCAACCGATGGGTAGTCCCAGATACACCAGAACTGCGTAGAGGAATATTGGAACGAGCTCACAGTAGTCGTTTCAGTATCCACCCAGGGGGAAAGAAGATGTACAAAGATCTACGCGATCAATTCTGGTGGAGACGCATGAAGCGTGAGGTGATCACGTTTGTGAAAAGATGTTTGATCTGCCAAATAGTAAAGGCAGAGAGGCAGAGGCCTGGTGGTGAGCTGAAGAGCTTAAAGGTGCCTGAATGGAAATGGGAGCATATATCTATGGACTTCGTGACCCACTTACCGAGGACGGCCTCACGATTTGACGCGATCTGGGTGATCGTGGATAGGCTGACAAAGACGGCTCATTTCATCCCTTACAGTATGTCATATACATACTTGAAGATGGCCCAGATTGTATATACGGGATGTGGTGAGATTGCATGGTATTCCAGTCTCAATAGTGTCTGACAGAGACCCGAGGTTCACTTCACATTTCTGGGAGGGTCTCCAGACAGCTTTGGGCACAGAGGTGAGACTGAGTACGGCCTATCACCCTCAGACAGACGGCCAAACAGAGCGTACCATTCAAACGCTCGAGGACATGTTGAGGGCATGTATTTTGGAATTTGATACTCCGTGGCAGGATTCAGTGCCGCTGGTGGAGTTCTCCTATAATAACAGTTATCAGGCGAGCATTCAAATGGCTCCTTTTGAAGCTCTGTATGGACGACGATGTAGATCACCGCTGTATTGGGAGGATTTGACTAGCAAAGCGGTCGGAGGACCGGATCTGATCAGAGATATGGAAGGTAAGATAAAATTGATACGCCAAAAGATGAAAGCGGCCATGGATAGGCAGGCAGCCTATGCAAATAAGCGGCGACGACCACTGGAATTCCAGTTAGGAGACAGGGTCTTCTTAAAGATCTCGCCCTTCAGGGGTGTTGTTCGTTTTGGGATGCGGGGAAAGTTATCTCCGAGGTATGTTGGGCCATATGAAGTTTTACAGCGTATCGGTACTTTGGCATATCGTTTTGCTCTACAGCCATCCTTGTCTGGCATACATGATGTTTTCCATGTCTCTATGTTACGGAAGTATGAGCCAGACCCGTCTCATGGCTTATAGCCTACAGAAGTTCAGTTGGACTCAGATGTGTCCTACGTAGAACGACCAATCAGAATTCTGGATCGAGAGGATCGCAGACTACGAAGCAAAGTTATACCGATGGTCAAAGTTCAGTGGGATCGTCGGGGTGTCGAGGAGGCTACATGGGAGACGGAACGGCATATGGTGCAGCACTATCCGGAACTATTCTCTGGTATGTTTTTAATGTTTAGTTCCATTATGATGATGCATGTGGATTTCGAGGACGAAATCTTATAAGTAGGGGAGTAATGTAATACCCCCGAAATGTTATACGATTATGTGCTATGATGATGATTTATGTTATGTTAAGGGTTGTGGTGTAATTAATTTGGGGGATTATAATTATGATATGATGATATGATTTAGGGGGAATGTTGGGTGTTTTAAAGGATGTATTAAATTAATGAAGTTATAAAATATCGAGTGAGGATATTTTAATACATCGTACTATTTACCGGGACTCAATTAAACACCACATAACCACCCAACCGATATCACCCACCCCCCTGCCACTCGGCCACCCCCCACCCCCCACTTGGCAGCCCATGCCCTTTTCCCCACTTAGCAGCCCATACTTGCATGATGACCTTCCAATCAATCCCTTCTCCTTCTCTCCCCTCCATTTTTTCGTTCCAGCTTAGCAGCAACAAGGCAAGGGAAGAAGCTTGGTGAAAGTGTTCCAAAAACCTTGCAAAAGAGAAGCAAAAGAGAGGGGTAAGTTGGTACTCTATTCTTTTGGTTGGGAATGGTTTTGGAGGGATGTTTTAAAGCATGCTAGTGTAAGGTTTGGGTGAAACCTTTGTATGGGTAATTACATGGAAGTATTATGTAACTACTAACATGTTTTTTCGAGCATTTTACATGATTTATGTGATAGATTTCTTGTTGTGAAACTATATGCTCGAAAATCTGGGATAAGCATGCTCTGTTTCTGTCTTAGGTTGGTTGAAGATGAAGATTATGATGATGTTATGAAGCATGTTAGCTTAGGTTTTGTTAAACCTTTGATTTGAATACATGCATGGTAGTTTTATGAAGCTGGTAACGTTTTGTTCAAGCATGTTTTATGCCTTATGAAGTAGAAATGATGGTATGAAATGAGGTGCTCAAAAATCTGGGGAAGTCCCGATTTTTCAGAGCTCTCGATCGATCGAGATTTTGGTCACGATCGATCGAGCGAGACAGAATGTTTAAAGCATGTTTTGAATTCAGGTACCGATCGATCGAAGGATTTCTCGATCGATCGGAAAAAGCTCCTCCATCGATCGGTAAAATGTTTCGATCGATCGAGCGAGGCAGAATGGTTGGGCACTATTTGTGCACAGTTTCTCTATCGATCGGGACCTCGGGGCCGATCGATCGAGAGAGACAGAAAGTTGAAAAATAAAATGATGTTTTATTTTGTTAAGTTTATGATGTGAGATGGTATTGAGGCATCTAATATGGTATTGTGTGGTCTTGTAGAACCATCCCAGGTACCGGCACCATCAAGGAGATAAAGTCTGTTGACTCCTCCTCCTTTTGAAAAGGTACGTAAGAGACGTACGGGCATCGGACGGTAAAACGCATCTTTACACTCCGACTATGCTTTTATTGCATGAGTACTGATGATTAAATGATGATGTTTATAAGATATTTACAATGTTTATAAGATGTTGCGATGTTGATAAGATGTTTATATAAGATGTCTATGATGTTATATGTGGTAAGATGCCACGGGGTAAGATGCCCCACATGGTAAGAGGCCATGCGATGTTATATGTGGTAAGATGCCACAGGGTAAGATGCCCAAATGCATGATTATGAATTAGGGACAACAATAAGAAGTTAATGAATAACCAGCATATTTACTTAACCAATGTTTCATGCATTTACTATGATGTTTTATGATGTTAAACGAGATTGTATATGCTTATGATGTGTTGTCCCTGTAGGTACGCTTTTGGACTAAAGGACTAAGGGGTCGGGTTGAGCAGTGAGCTACGAGGAACACAGGAATGTATAGGAATCAAGTCTCGAATTAGTATCTACTCTAGGAGTAGTATAAATCTAAACATGAACATTCTTTTGGAAGTGTAATGAATTTGTTTTTGAAGTCCTTTATTTTGGCCTGTAATTCTGATAGCTCATGTAACAACCAGAACCTTAGAATGTTATTAATGCATGATTAGTCCTTCTTATATCTATTGATCACTGTTAAGGTGGGAAGACCCCACAGTCGGAGTATCATCAGATTCGAGTTCGAGAGGATGATGTACAGAAGACAGCTTCCAGGACTAGATATGGGCACTACGGATTCTTTGTCATGCCTTTTAGGGTGACGAATGCCCCAGCTATTTTATGAGCCTGATGAACATGGTGCTCCAACCATGTTTGGATCAGTTCGTCATAGTTTTCATGGACGATATGCTTATTTACTCTCGAACTGAAGAGGGACACGTGAAGCACTTGAGAACAGTACTCCAGATCCTTAGGGATTGCCAAACCCTTAACGCAGCTGACTCAGAAAGGAGTGCCGTTCTATCGGTCTGAAGCTTGTGAGGAAAGCTTCAAAGAATTGAAGTGTCGTTGGCTACGACACCTATATTGGTGATTCCTTCTGAGAATAAGAGGTTTGCTGTTGTGACATCCCCGAAATGGTTAATTGCTATTTGGCTCTAATTGTGTTTACATGATTAATTATGTGGTAATTGATTATGTGTTGGGATTTATTTACCTCATGGGCTAGTGACTCTAAGCATGTGTTCATTACTAACTATGAGCTCAAAATTTTAAATTTTTCGATTTTTTGTATTTTTGTAATAAGAAAAACAATCACAAGCCACTAATCTCTCCCCCATACTTAAATCTTACATTGTCCCCAATGTAAGGCAAAAATAGAAGAAAAGAGGAAAGGTGAAACTAAAAAGCAATAAAACGAATAAGGTAAAAGGGAAACTAACTCCCCTTGGGTTGCCTCCCAAGCAGCGCCTCTGTTTAACGTCGGTGGCCCGACGCTAGTCCTCGTACTCAGTCAAAGTGAGGTGGATCCTCTAGAGCCACCTTGATGTCTACTTGCCCTCCTTCTTCAGTTTGGACACCTTCATAGTAATGCTTCAATCGGTGTTGTAAGGACCCCCGTGTCCTTAACCCGTTATTAGTGTATTAAGTCATACCATTAGTGCATATAATCATACTATCATGGGGAAAACCATGTGCAAGTGCAACACCGTATGCCATCCCGAAAATTTCTTGCATTCAATTCACATAATATTCAGATTCCCCAACCAAGATTATTCATATGACATGCACCCACATAATACAATAACATGCTCTTAGTTCATTAGCAATTCCATAGTTAATTGCATGCAACCATAATGAACAGAGAGAAGCCGTAGCCCATTTATACATTCCATATACACGTAAAATGTACTCACATAAGAGCACCCAATGAACACGCGTGACTCTACCGGGTACCGTTACTGGCACTTCAATCCTGGAAGCACCTCCCAAGCGCAGCTCGATCTCAACTCTGGATCTATGCACTTATTCAACCAGCTCTGGTACCTCGATCCTGGAAGTACCTCAGATCAACAACCCGAGCTCAACTCCAAGCTGCTGCTACAACTGTAACACCTGCCCCAACAGAGACAGCCCCCACACGGGGTGAGCATACCAATACCACCAATCCAATAATTATAACATTTCAATTTATAATTTACAGAATGTAATTGCCATAATTCAAATGATACTCCCTGGATGGTAATACCCTCATCCGGGATCCCCTGTAGTATCCCTGTTCTCAAAATAACCAAACTCATCAAATTCCCAAAGCCAGTTAATCGCCACATAGATTAACTAATACCGTTCTGTTATGCCATTTCCATAATCAATATAATAGAATCATTATATAAAAGACCGTAAATATCACATAAATCAATTCAATGATTCCATGTTCCTATTTTATTGCTCGCTCCACAATAGCGACATTTTAGACCTCGCGCACGCTCAACACTGTCATAACCGATGGTCGCTCAACGGCGACGACATCCCAAATCATTGCCCGCTCAATAGCGGCACCATATAGTTCCCAGTGTATAACCATTTGATGCAAATGCCATTTACCATGCATATCGTTATCCATTTATAGCAAATATCATGCACCATGCATTTCCATACCTATCCGATGCAATTACCTCGTGCCACATATTTCAATATCCATATAATGCAATTACCACACAGCATGTGTTCCAATACCCGTTTAATACAATTGTCACATACCATACATTTCTACAGTTGCAACATTATAATAGGCTATGCTCGTACGTCAATACGTACCTTAAGTTTCCGTAGTCCATGTCAAGCCTGGCTTGAGTTCCATGCCCCGTGAAACATGTGCTAAAACACATAAACAACCCACAATCAAGCATAAGCATGCAACCACGTGCCCAAGCACGTTCAAAACTCCCAAACATATCGTCTATCTATGACGATTACCAAATTATAAAAGTTCCCGGCTAAGCATGTATAATACTCCAAAAAAAATATTGTCTATCCATGACAATTAACCTTTTAAAATAACCCGGGGCGAAGCATGCAAGACACCCAAAAAGAGCCAAGAAACAACACAAGAGGCGCCAACAAACTGGCCATCTCGATCGATCGAAATTTCATCTCGATCGATCGAGAACCACCCTCCGATCGATCGGTCCACTGTTCCAAAGCCACAAAAAGCATTCTGCCATGCTCGATCGATCGAAATTATTTTCGGATCGATCGAGCAGCCCTGTATACGCGAGAGACCTCAAAGAATGAGCTCCTTTCAACACCAACTCACCTCCAACTCAAACCCACTTCAAATCACAACATAAAACCAACCAAAAACCATCTAAACACTACAAAACTTAACCCCCAACACAAACAACAATGTTAGAACAAGATCTACCCCTTGAACCCCAAGATACAACACCAAAACCAACCAATATACAAAAAAACTTTGCTAGGTTGGTAGCTTACCCTTTGAGCTCCAAGATTCTAGCAAGAAATCTTGAAAATGGCTCTTTTCCAAAGCTTTCTCCTCCCTTCCATGATGAGGAACGAAAATGGTGGGTTTGGATGGGGTGAAGGAAAGGTCAAGACATAAAGGTGATAGAATGGGGTGGATGGGATGTAAAGGAGTCTGCAAGTGGCTCCCTTGCCATGTTATGGGATTTAAATGTGTATCAAAACACAAGCATGATGTATAAAATACCCCAACATGATATTTTAAAAGCATTTTACCACAATGCACCAAAATCACCATTAAAATCATGCTTTACCAAAAATTACAAACCAACACATTTAAACCATTATAATACCCAATTTCCCAACATGTAACGAATGCATCCCGGGTCCCGATTCTCACCATGATGAGAATACAATCTCAACCTTTGGATCCAACGATCCTAAATGCCCGATTTAACAAACTCGGGAGACCAAAACCATAATTAATTCCTAATTGCCACAATGAAAAATCCAATAAGGATTAATACCACACCGGGATTAACACCATTAATCCCCGGACATCACAGGTGACCATTCACCTTGAATGTCTTAGTGGTGTCCAAACTTTGAATTTCCACTACACCATGGGGATACACATTAATAACTAAATAAGGACCATGCCACCTAGAACGAAGCTTACCTGGAAACAGGCGAAGGCGTGAATGGTAGAGGAGAACTTTTTGACCAACTTCAAATTGCCTCCGTGATATCATCTTGTCATGAAAGTCCTTCGTCTTTTCTTTGTAAAATCTCGCAGTATCGTAGGCTTCATTTTGTATCTCCTCTAGCTCTTGCAATTGTAGCTTCCTATGCACGCCACTCTCATCATGGTTCATGTTGAAATTCTTTACTGCCCAGTACGCTTTGTGTTCCAACTCTACAGGAAGATGACACGGTTTACCAAAAATCAGTCGATAAGAGGACATACCTATTGGAGTCTTGTATGCGGTTCTGTATGCCCAAAGTGCATCGTCTAGTCGCAAGCACCAATCTTTTCGTGTCGGGTTGACCGTTTTTTCCAATATGGCCTTGATTTCTCGGTTAGAGACCTCGGCTTGGCCATTCGTTTGCGGGTGATAGGTAGTGGAGACTTTGTGAGTCACGTGGTATTTCTTGAATAGGCTGTCCACTGTCCGGTTGCAGAAGTGTGTACCTCGATCACTGATGATGGCTCGTGGGATTCCAAATCTAGAGAAAAGGTTATGCTTGATAAAATCTGCAACAACCTTAGAATCGTCAGTCCGGGTAGCTATAGCTTCTACCCATTTCGAGACATAATCAACAGCAAGCAGTATATAAGTATGACCATAAGACATAGGAAAAGGTCCCATAAAGTCGATGCCCCATACGTCAAAAATTTCAGAAATGAGAATGGGTTGTTGGGGCATCTCATTTCGTTGGGAGAGATTACCGGTCAGTTGACATTGTGCACAAGTCTTGCAGAAAAGATATGAGTCACGGAATAGGGTGGGCCAAAAGAACCCACATTCTAGTACCTTTCGTGACGTCCTTTTTGCTCCAAAATGTCCACCACACGCATATGAGTGGCAGAACGTAAGAATGTCATTTACCTCAGTCTCGGGTATGCATCGTCGAATGATTTGGTCCGCACAGTGCTTCCATCAGTAAGGGTCATCCCATATGTAGTACTTGGCGTCACTTCTAATCTTGGCTCGTTGTGACCTAGAGAGTTCATAGGGTAGCACATTAGAAGCTAAAAAATTCACGATATGAGCGTACCATGGAAAATTGTCGTTTATGGCGAATAGGTGCTCATCCGGGAACTCCTCTTTCAAACATAGCTCATCGTCCACATGTGGTAGCCGGCTTAAGTGGTCCGCTACTTTGTTCTTGTTTCCCTTCTTATCCTTGATTTGGATGTCGAATTCACTCAAGAGCAGAATCCATCTTATTAGCCTTGGTTTTGCCTCCTTCTTCGTCATCAGATAGCGAAGAGCTGCATGATCAGAATAAACAATCACCTTAGTACCAAGTAAATAAGATCTAAATTTTTCAAGAGCAAAAACGACTGCTAATAGCTCTTTTTCAGTAGTAGAGTAGTTGCGTTGGGCGTCATTCAAGGTTTTTGATGCGTAGTTGATGGCATGTGAAGCATTGCCCTCTTTTTGTCCCAAGACAGCACCAACCGCATAGTCACTTGCATCGCACATGATCTCGAAAGGTTTACTCCAGTCGGGTGGTTGGATGATGGGGGTGGAGGTCAATGACTCTTTCAGTGTATCGAAAGCTCTCTTGCTTTCGGCATTCATGTCAAAAGGGACATCCTTTTGTAGTAGCTTACACAAAGGTGTAGCTATCTTGGCAAAGTCTTTGATGTACCTCTTGTAAAAACCTGCATGACCAAGAAACGAGCGCACATCCCGAACACAAGTAGGATAAGGTAAAGATTGCATGACATCAATTTTCGCCTTATCGACCTCGATACCATTGGCAGACACAACATGACCTAGCACTATACCTTGTTCGACCAAAAAATGACATTTTTCAGAATTTAAAACAAGGTTAGTATCGATGCACTTCTTCAAAACCAATGCGAGGCTAGATAAGCAATCCTTGAATGAGTTACCGTAAACAGTAAAATCATCCATGAATACCTCTAAGATATGTTCAATAAACTCAGAAAAGATACTGACCATACACCGTTGAAAAGTAGCTGGGGCATTGCAGAGGCCAAAGGGCATGCGACGGTATGCGAAGGTGCCGAACGGACATGTGAAGGTGGTCTTTTCTTGGTCCTCCAGTGCGATGGCAATCTGAAAATAGCCCGAATAACCGTCAAGAAAACAGTAAAATGAATGGCATGCTAACCTCTCAAGCATCTGATCAATAAAAGGTAGAGGGAAGTGGTCCTTTCGAGTCACAGCGTTTAGCTTTCGGTAGTCAATGCACACGCGCCTGTCATTTTGAATGCGTGTGGGTACAAGTTCATCGTCTTTATTCTTGATCACAGTAATACCGGTCTTCTTAGGAACCACTTGTACCGGACTAACCCATTGGCTATCGGATATAGGATATATCACGCCAACTGATAAGAGCTTCAGAATCTCCTCCTTAACCACATCCGTCATGGGCGGGTTTAGCTTCCTTTGGGGCTGACGTGTAGGGCTCCCTCCTTCCTCCATTAAAATTCGGTGCATGCATGTGGAGGGACTGATTCCCTTTATGTCGGCAATGGTCCAGCCTATAGCAGTCTTGTGCTCCTTGAGCACATGAATCAGGTCCTTCTCTTGATCATCCCTCAACTTGCTGGAGATGATCACTGGTAATGTATTACCTTCACCAAGGAATACGTATTTAAGGTGGATGGGCAGTGGCTTCAGCTCGATGGTGGGTGCCTGCAAAACAGATGGAAGGGGTCTAGCGTTAGAAACAGGCAATGATATGAAAGAAACGTTACCTGACTGAAATAGCTCAGGTGCATCATCCATGAGGATTACGTCCTCTTCCTCCTTCTCCACATCCATGGTAAGAGTGTTTTCCAATTCTTCTTTGCCTGCATTCTCAAAAACTTCATGTGACAGGTAATCAATAACATCAATAGAGTACACAGTATCATCATTATTGCAAGGATATTTCATGGCATCATAGATGTTAAATGTAACAATCTCACCATCAAATTCCATAGTGAGGGTACCACTATGCACATCTATTTTAGTCTTAGAAGTTTTTAGAAATGGTCTTCCTAACAAGATGGGGCTACTTTTATCACCATTCTCCATGTCAAGAATATAAAAATCAGCTAGGAAAACTAGTTCATTCACTTGTACTAACACATCTTCTAGTACGCCCCTAGGGTATGCACTACATCTATCCGCTAATTGAATCACCACTCCCGTAGGGTTCAAAGGACCAAGTTGTAAAGAAGCATAAATAGAATATGGCATGACATTAATTGATGCTCCTAAGTCTAACATGGCCTTTTCAAGGCGAGTGTTTCCAATGGTGCATGGGATATAGAACATACCTGGATCCTTACACTTGGTAGGGATTTTTCTTTGTATCCCCGCTGATACGTTCTCACCTAGTTCAACCTTTTGGGGTCCCTTCAATCGATGAATCCTTTTTGCAGTGCACAATTCCTTTAAAAACTTTGCATAGCGAGGTACTTGTTGAATGGCGTCCAGCAATGGGATGTTTATCTCACATCTTCGGAAGGTCTCATACAAGCCTTTGAGTCCAGCGTCTTTCCTGTTGTCTTTTAAAGCTTGGGGAAAGGGGGTGGCACTTTATATTCAGAAAAAGAAGGGGGCTTACTTTTTGATGCCTCGTGTGCTATCCCCGAGCTTTTCTCCAACTTCCGCTTCCTTTTCTTCCGCACCCTTGGGCGGTTCTTTCGCCGTCTTCTCCGGTATCTCCAATTCTTTCCCACTCCTGAGAGTGACTGCACTTGCGTTCTCTCTCAGATTCACCATTGTTTGTGATGGTAGAGAGGTTGATCCGTTTGCTTCAACTCGATTAAGAGCAGTGGCTAGTTGACAAACTTGAGTGTTCAAGGTTTGAATACTCGATCTTGTTTCCTGTTGAAATTTAGTAACATTATGAGCAAGATCTTGAATGATAACCTCTAACCTGTCAGTAGTAGGAAAATTGGATTGCTGTGCCCTCTGAAAAGGTGGTCTGTATGGCGAAGGGTGTTGTGGCGCTTGAGGAGGAACATGATTTATCGATTGTGGTCCATAGCTCAAGTTAGGGTGGTCTCTCCATCCTGGATTGTATGTGTTTGAGTATGGGTCATGTCTTCATTGGGGTTGTCCCGGAAATCCCCGTGCTGCATGTGCTTGCTCGGTTGATGTCTCTTCAAAGTGTCGGGCATGCATCAGTGCTCGATTGTATCCCATTTTTATCACTCCTATACCCTAAAACTCGAGACTAAGCCTCATTAGCAGCAGTTTTTGATAATATTTCAAATTCTTAGAATAATTGGAGATTTTTAGATTAATTTTCTTTCAAGTTTTCTTCAAGAACAACGAAGAACGGTACCGGAATCGACAAGCCGGAATTGTGATTTATCTTAGTAACTTTCTTTCTTTTATTTATTTTATGTTTTCCATCGAATTTTTATTGTTTTTAGATTTAATTATGCTAGGCTAAAACCCTTCGATTCTTGGTTGAAGGGATACCTACTTTTGGATTTGAATCTTTTATGAGAATTCGGTTTGATTGTTGAATTAGATTTCGATTTCAATTTGTTTCTCAGATTTGGAATTCCATGATTGTTGTGTTTGTGTATTAGACCGATCACCTAATATTCAATTACATAATCGATAGTTTGTTGAGAAACAACTAAGATTAATAATTAACCGGCTGTAGGTGTTATTGAATTCTTAGGAGAAACGGTTGAGTAATCAATTTTAACGGCTGTAGTTTTCATTGATTAGATTTATCGAACTCATTAAGTTTGAAAACTATCATTGATTTAATCATTAACGGCTGTAGTGGTGATTAAAGATTTGGTAAGGGTTGAATTGAATGTTGTTTTCTCTTTAACTACGAATAAGATGAGTAGGAATTAAATTTCCAATCGATAGATAATCGAAAGAATTCGAATGTTTTGATTGATGACTAAAAGATAATTTTCCAAAAGTACGGTTACCTGAAAACCAAGAATCGCTTCACTCTCATAAGTTTAAATCATCTTAGTTAATCTCGTTAATTAGTTTAATTCTAGAATTTGCTTAGTAGTAATCATTCATCAGAAAACCCCCTTGTTAATATTCGTTTTTTGGCACGAAATAAATTTACCTTCCCTGTGGGATCGATCCCTACTTCCGCTACTACATATTTTCGCTATTAACTGAAGAAGGGTTAATTTGGGCGTACACGATAAACGCTACCAAATTTTGGCGCCGTTGCCGGGGAAGGCATTGGTATTATTTTTGTGTCTATTTTTTATTCTTATCCCGCATTACTACTTTGGTTTGTTAATGAGTACAGGTGGATCATTCAATCACGAAGATAACTTTCACTACGATCCTGAGATTGAGAGGACGCTACATCAGAGGAGACGAGAAGCACGAAGGATTATAGAACAAGAAGAAGAAGAGAGATCCATGATGGCTGCAAATCAAAGCTTGAGGCAGCTGGCGAATCCTAACTTGGATCAGCAACCGCTCTTCATCAGTTTCCCTGCTCTGGCCAATAACGTAAACTTCGAACTTAAGTATGGTTTAATTCACTTATTGCCAGCTTTTCATGGTCTTGCAGGTGAAAACCCGCATAAGCATCTGATGGAGTTCCACCTGGTGTGCACTACCATGAAGCCAACCGGAATCACTGAGGATCAAATAAAGCTAAGAGCATTCCCATTTTCTCTCAAGGACGTTGCAAAAGACTGGCTCTTCTACTTACCATCCGGATCGATCACCACATGGACTGACTTATAAAGAGTATTCCTAGAAAAGTACTTCCCAGCTTCAAGGGCAACGAACTTGCGGAAAGAGATATATGGTGTGAAGCAGCTCTACGAGGAATCACTACACGAGTACTGAGAGAGATTCAAGAAGTTGTGCGCAAGTTGTCCACAACACCAGATAAGTGAACACCTTCTAATCCAATACTTCTATGAAGGTTTACTTTCTTCTGACAGGAACTTGGTGGATGTGGCAAGCGGAGGAGCATTTATAGATAAAACAGCGGAGGAAGCTAGAAGATTGATAGCCAACATGGCGACCAACTCCCAACAATTCGGATCTGTGCACCATGGACAACCACAAAGAAAAGAGGTAAACGTATCAAACCTAGAACAACAACTGATAGACCTCACTTTTCTTGTGCGTGGTATGGCAGGTGGAAATGTAGGAAAGACAAAGACATGTGGAATATGTTTGGAGATAAGTCATACCACTGATGCATGCCCGACACTTCAAGAGGCATCAACCGAGCAAGCACATGCAGCAGGGGGATTTCCGGGACAACCCCAACGAAGACATGACCCTTACTCAAACACATACAATCCAGGATGGAGAGACCACCCTAAATTGAGCTATGGACCACAATCGATAAATCATGTTCTTCCTCAAGCGCCACAACACCCTCCGCCATACAGACCACCTTTTCAGAGGGCACAGCAATCCAATTTTCCTACTACTGACAGGTTAGAGGTCATCATTCAAGATCTTGCTCATAATGTTACTAAATTTCAACAGGAAACAAGATCGAGTATTCAAACCTTGAACACTCAAGTTTGTCAACTAGCCACTGCTCTTAATCGAGTTGAAGCAAACGGATCAACCTCTCTACCATCACAAACAGTGGTGAATCCGAGAGAGAACGCAAGTGCAGTCACTCTCAGGAGTGGGAAAGAATTGGAGATACCGGAGAAGACGGCGAAAGAACCGCCCAAGGGTGCGGAAGAAAAGGAAGCGGAAGTTGGAGAAAAGCTCGGGATAGCACACGAGGCTTCAAAAAGTAAGCCCCCTCCTTTTTTCTGAATATAAAGTGACACCCCTTTTCCCCAAGCTTTAAAAGACAACAGGAAAGACGCTGGACTCAAAGGCTTGTATGAGACCTTCCGAAGATGTGAGATAAACATCCCATTGCTGGACGCCATTCAACAAGTACCTCGCTATGCGATGTTTTTAAAGGAATTGTGCACTGCAAAAAGGATTCATCGATTGAAGGGACCCCAAAAGGTTGAACTAGGTGAGAACGTATCAGCGGGGATACAAAGAAAAATCCCTACCAAGTGTAAGGATCCAGGTATGTTCTCTATCCCATGCACCATTGGAAACACTCGCCTTGAAAAGGCCATGTTAGACTTAGGAGCATCAATTAATGTCATGTCATATTCTATTTATGCTTCTTTACAACTTGGTCCTTTGAACCCTACGGGAGTGGTGATTCAATTAGCGGATAGATCTAGTGCATACCCTAGGGGCGTACTAGAAGATGTGTTAGTACAAGTGAATGAACTAGTTTTCCCAGCTGATTTTTATATTCTTGACATGGAGAATGGTGATAAAAGTAGCCCCATCTTGTTAGGAAGACCATTTCTAAAAACTTCTAAGACTAAAATAGATGTGCATAGTGGTACCCTCACTATGGAATTTGATGGTGAGATTGTTACATTTAACATCTATGATGCCATGAAATATCCTTGCAATAATGATGATACTGTGTACTCTATTGATGTTATTGATTACCTGTCACAGGAAGTTTTTGAGAATGCAGGCAAAGAAGAATTGGAAAACACTCTTACCATGGATGTGGAGAAGGAGGACGAGGACGTAATCCTCATGGATGATGCACCTGAGCTATTTCAGTCAGGTAACGTTTCTTTCATATCATTGCCTGTTTCTAACGCTAGACCCCTTCCATCTGTTTTGCAGGCACCCACCATCGAGCTGAAGCCACTGCCCATCCACCTTAAATACGTATTCCTTGGTGAAGGTAATACATTACCAGTGATCATCTCCAGCAAGTTGAGGGATGATCAAATGAAGGACCTGATTCATGTGCTTAAGGAGCACAAGACTGCTATAGGCTGGACCATTGCCGACATAAAGGGAATCAGTCCCTCCACATGCATGCACCGAATTTTAATGGAGGAAGGAGGGAGCCCTACACGTCAGCCCCAAAGGAAGCTAAACCCGCCCATGATGGATGTGGTTAAGGAGGAGATTCTGAAGCTCTTATCAGTTGGCGTGATATATCCTATATCCGATAGCCAATGGGTTAGTCCGGTACAAGTGGTTCCTAAGAAGACCGGTATTACTGTGATCAATAATAAAGACGATGAACTTGTACCCACAGGCATTCAAAATGGCTGGCGCGTGTGCATTGACTACCGGAAGCTAAACGCTGTGACTCGAAAGGACCACTTCCCTCTACCTTTTATTAATCAGATGCTTGAGAGATTAGCATGCCATTCATTTTACTGTTTTCTTGACGTTTATTCGGGCTATTTTCAGATTGCCGTCGCACCGGAGGACCAAGAAAAGACCACCTTCACATGTCCGTTCGGCACCTTCGCATACCATCGCATGCCCTTTGGCCTCTGCAATGCCCCAGCTACTTTTCAACGGTGTATGGTCAGTATCTTTTCTGAGTTTATTGAACATATCTTAGAGGTATTCATGGATGATTTTACTGTTTACGGTAACTCATTCAAGGATTGCTTATCTAGCCTCGCATTGGTTTTGAAGAAGTGCATCGATACTAACCTTGTTTTAAATTCTGAAAAATGTCATTTTGTGGTCGAACAAGGTATAGTGCTAGGTCATGTTGTGTCTGCCAATGGTATCGAGGTCGATAAGGCAAAAATTGATGTCATGCAATTTATCCTACTTGTGTTCGGGATGTGCGCTCGTTTCTTGGTCATGCAGGTTTTTACAGGAGGTACATCAAAGACTTTGCCAAGATAGCTAACACCTTTGTGTAAGCTACTACAAAAGGATGTCCCTTTTGACATGAATGCCGAAAGCAAGAGAGCTTTCGATACACTGAAAGAGTCATTGACCTCCACCCCATCCTCCAACGACCCGACTGGAGTAAACCTTTCGAGATCATGTGCGATGCAAGTGACTATGCGGTTGGTGCTGTCTTGGGACAAAAAGAGGGCAATGCTTCACATGCCATCTACTACGCATCAAAAACCTTGAATGACGCCCAACGCAACTACTCTACTACTGAAAAAGAGCTATTAGCAGTCGTTTTTGCTCTTGAAAATTTTAGATCTTATTTACTTGGTACTAAGGTGATTGTTTATTCTGATCATGCAGCTCTTCGCTATCTGATGACGAAGAAGGAGGCAAAACCAAGGCTAATAAGATGGATTCTACTCTTGAGTGAATTCGACATCCAAATCAAGGATAAGAAGGGAAGCGAGAACAAAGTAGCGGACCACTTAAGCTGGCTACCACATGTGGACGATGAGCTATGTTTGAAAGAGGAGTTCCCGGATGAGCACCTATTCGCCATAAACGACAATTTGCCATGGTACGCTCATATCGTGAATTTTTTAGCTTCTAATGTGCTACCCTATGAACTCTCTAGGTCACAACGAGCGAAGATTAGAAGTGATGCCAAGTACTACATATGGGATGACCCTTACTTATGGAAGCACTGTGCGGACCAAATCATTCGACGATGCATACCCGAGACTGAGGTAAATGACATTCTTACATTCTGCCACTCATATGCGTGTGGTGGACATTTTGGACCAAAAAGGACGTCACGAAAGGTACTGGAATGTGGGTTCTTTTGGCCCTCCCTATTCCGTGACTCATATCTTTTCTGCAAGACTTGTGCACAATGTCAACTGACCGGTAATCTCTCCAAACGAAAGGAGATGCCCCAACAACCCATTCTCATTTCTGAAATTTTTGACAGTATGGGGCATCGACTTTATGGGACCTTTTCCTATGTCTTATGGTCATACTTATATACTGCTTGCTGTTGATTATGTCTCGAAATGGGTAGAAGCTATAGCTACCCGGACTGACGATTCTAAGGTTGTTGCAGATTTTATCAAGCATAACCTTTTCTCTAGATTTGGAATCCCACGAGCCATCATCAGTGATCGAGGTACACACTTCTTCAACCGGACAGTGGACAGCCTATTCAAGAAATACCACGTGACTCACAAAGTCTCCACTTCCTATCACCCGCAAATGAATGGCCAAGCCGAGGTCTCTAACCGAGAATTCAAGGCCATATTGGAAAAAACGGTCAACCCGACACGAAAAGATTGGAGCTTGCGACTAGACGATGCACTTTGGGCATACAGAACCGCATACAAGACTCCAATAGGTATGTCCCCTTATTGACTGATTTTTGGTAAACCGTGTCATCTTCCGGTAGAGTTGGAACACAAAGCGTACTGGGGAGTAAAGAATTTCAACATGAACCATGATGAGTGTAAGGACCACAAGCCCTTAACCCTTGATTAGTGTATTAACCACTATGTGTGGTACATGCTTCTATACAAATCAATCGGGAAACTTAGATGATGCTTACAAAATTCCCTTAACATTCAACGTTATAAGATCATCTCTACTAACATATAGACTCATAGAGTTGCCCATTACCATCCCCATTTTGCCACTTTTCACATTGTGGACTTTTATAAAAATTTGGGCAGAGTCTCCCCATAAGTAGGGCTATCCCGAAATAAAAGCACAACACAATATATAGTTCCCGGCCAGGGAAAACACATATTCAACAGAACACAGCAACGCTAAGTAAATTCCCAGCCAGGGAAGACACCACACATAAGACAACATAGATGGGTTTCAACACCCACACAATACACCCATGACTCTCATATCATTAGCAATTCTACTCTTAATTGCATGCAACATAGAATGAAAGAGAGAAAGGCTCATGCCTTTATATACAACCCATATACAAGCATAACCGTGCTCACATGCGAGCATCATAAATATGTATATAACCCTCGGGTGTATATATGTACTCTATACGATACCGTGCTCCATCAAGCCCTGGTACCACAATCCTGGGAGTACATCCAATCAACAGCTCGAGCTCAACTCCAAAGCCATCGATGTACCTATTCACCTGCCCCAACAGAGACAGCCCCCAACGGGGTGAGCATACCAATACACGAAATCTCATAATCACAATAATGAAATTCATAATTTACAACACAAGTAAATATTAATGAATTTTAAATGATACTCCCTGGATGGCAACATCCTCATCCGGGATTCCGTGTACTGTCCCTGTTCTCACAATCATCAAACTCATCAAATCTCATAAATCAGTAAATCAACACATTGATTTAACTCATAGCATGCCTGATTCTCAAGTATCAATAATCAATGATTCCAAGTTCATTATACATACAAATATAGATATCTCAATATCTAGTACTGATTTCTCAATTTCACTATCAATCATAGATAGCTCAAATGCCTAGCATTTATTTTACCAATTTCCCATTATACTTAGACATCTCACATGTCTTATAATGAGCACATGATCCCACGATCATTCTCAGGCATCTCAAATGCCGTACAATAGTCATATAGACTCAGTACCCCATATATATCAACACATATATGCATATAGCCATACCCACAACCATCTAATGCAATTACAACACATTATGCATTTCACAATTGCTATCACGTAAAGTAATGCTCGTACGTCGCACGTACCTTAAATCTCCGAAGTCCGAGCCAAACCTTGCTCGAGTTCCATGCTCCGAGGAACGATGTGCTAACACGATAAATTAATTCACAATTAATTACGAACATGCAACCCATGCTCAAGCACACCCATAATCCTTATATAGAAAATTATTGTCAACCCACGACAATTTACCATTTACAAGACCCGGGGCAGGGCATACACAGGGAGGGAAAATCGAATGAGACAATATCAAAATCGCTCAAGAACCACCCCTAAATTCGAACCCTAACAACACCAATCAAACCCAAATAATCACCATAATTCATCTAACACATGAATTAATCAATTAACAACAATAATAATCATCCCCAAGCCAAACCCCCAATTTTCGAACAAGAACCCCCACGCAACAGCATCCAAAATTCGAACTATAAGCAACAATTTTTCGAACCATTAAAGTCTGAAATGAACGACCCAACAACACCATAAAAACGCCCCAAAAACACCAGAAAAATCGTGCCAAAAACATACCAAAATCGCGTCCCAAAAATCGGACAGAAATCCAGATCTGAACCCTACGCTTTCTGCAGAAATCCGAGCTCGATTCTCGACCAAACTTCAAATTGGTGGTATGGATAGGACCGCCTGGAAGAGACGAACACGGCGGCGGGTCGGACGCGCCGAATGGCGGCCGGACGGCGGCGGTCGGAGGCTTTTTCTGCGCGGTGGTCGAAAGGGGATCGAGAATCGGCGGGTACGGGGAGAGAGAAATGAGGTGCTGAAATGGTTCCGGTAATTAAAATCCCGGGTTCAATTGGTATTTATAGCAAAAATACCCCAAATACTAATAGCCCCACAAATACATCATGATTCATTAAAAAATCATCTGTTTTCAAAAATTCTCTCTCTAACTCAAAAACCCCCTACCGGTGCCCACACCAAGCACCCCGAGATTCTGAGTCACACTAAAAACCCAGCTCACAGGTTTTCACCGAAATGAGAATACGATCTCAACCTCGGGATCCCGCGATCCCAACTACTCAAATAGACGAGCCCAGAAGGCCCAACACCTCGATTAAACTCCAATTGCCACGTAAAACAACTTTACGGGTTATTAACACTCCGGGATTAACATCCCTAATCTCAGGTCATCACAATATCCCCCACTAAAAGAATTTCGTCCTCGAAATTAGCACCGGTGTATCACATAACACCCAGGCTACACAACAACATGAAGTCATAACCTCGATTCTTGACCATATCAGAATCGTCTCAATAAACGCGAGGATACTTATCTCACATCAAACTCTGAAACAGAGCGACTTTACCAAAACCAACATACCCAAGAGGCAAATGTACCTCGATGCGGTTCATCCCAAAAGTCAGTCCCTCATGACTGCAAAACAACCAATACTTACGACCGTAGATCGGACAGTCATCCTTAGTTCTAATACAACCAGTAAGAACGCATCCTGGATGACACCTCAACCGTGAGAACGTTGACCTCGTGTCAAACTCTAGAGTGGAATAGACTCCCAAATCCATCATAACGTCAAAGATCGTCAGCACAACTCAACGCTAACAGTCCAAAAGCAGTTAGTCGACTGAAACTGCAAGGATTCAAATCGCTCCCGATTCTATCGTAGATATCATCCAATGACATCTCTATCAAGACTCACGATGTCTAACATACATCGTTACGAGGGAAACACTAGGATACCACGGTGTACATATACCAAACCTGGTTTCCACTTTCAAACATTTTCCATCGAAGGAGCAGTCGCATCATTGCAACTCAATTTGGGCAACTCACGGCCACAGATTCACACAAAAGACATCTCACAAGATGTCCACCTCCGGATATTCCAAGGATCACATCCTGATCATAAATAAACCATCGAGACTCCACAGAGTTCAAATCCTGGAAGGACATGCAATAAACACATTGCATCCTCAACGCTTGTGTCGACAACGACACCCAATAAATCTGAATTCCTGCCATCCCTTGACAATCCTAGGATTTAACAATCCAACTTGGGAAGGCTATCACATAACTCGAAGGAAACACCAACAATGGAACACCTCAACCCACACAAGATAATTCCCTCCTCAAAGGGAGTCAACTAACTTCACGATTGTTTCTCCTAACTTATCGTGCCATGGAGATTCCCAATCTCAAGGTGTTCAATATCTCTCATCAGAGATTTAGCCATCCAAATTAGCATACTCTATGCTTGACAAAAAAAGGAAATCATTAATTGGCATCCGTATACTCACCGGTATACCTGCCTAAGCACTGACATCACATGCATACTCAATGCACTTGGCTCGGGTATCTACAACATACCCCTAAGCCCCAAACACGACCGTCAATTCTGAGTCATTCCCTATCCAGTGGAGGACGATAATCGACGATTAACAACACGGTGTGATTCCCAAAATCAACACCACACGTACCAACTCACCGAATCTTTCAAAGATTCCCAAATAGGTCTAATACTACCTCCTTCCCTACAAGGGAAGTGCCATCGAACTCGAGATCCACAAGTCTCGAACCACCGTTCGGAAAAACTGGATACAATAACCCCCATTGCATCCCAAATACACAGGTTCCCTCAGATCGAGTCAATAACGACCTGATGACTCTCTCGTTGGTACTCCAACAATACACTATGTCATCACCACGATATCTGGCTAGCAAAGCGCTGTCTCCATAGGCTTATATCAAGCCCACCAACAAACCATATGTCCCATCTCGGTACTCCATACCGTAACATCCATTTAGAGTAGTGGGTCATCACCCAAAATCTCTCTAAAACCAAAGCATAATGGACATCCCGGTGTCCTTGCTCAACCACGGAGCCATCTTAATTCATTAGGACATATCCCACACCTTCAGGGTGGGCGTGACCACGCCTACCGTAGATCACAACAACAAACGAGTAGTTTCCTCAATGACTACTCTTACCACCAATCACTTGGCCCTAGCCAAACCAACGAGCATACCCAAGGGTATCATTGCTCGACAAATAAATACTTCGAATATGTGCTGCGGTATAATTCCTATACGGCGCACCCAATAGTTCCTCGAGCAACTTGCTCGGCATAATGGTCTCGTCAACTAGTGACTTAGACACTACCATGTGCCACCAAGGCACTCAAACCATATAACCAAATACATAACATAAATGTATTAATCATCAAAACGACGTCACACGTCTACATAGAACATCAACTATGTCATCGTCATCTCGTGACGGCATATGTCAACATATGACATCCAACTAACATCGTCAAACATACAACGGTACATGTCAATACACGACATCCATAATCTCATCGTCAAACACATGGCATATATATAGCAACACATAGTATCCACAATAATGCTAACACAAGTAATATGCCATACCTCATCGCTATCAAGATAGCGGAATACCTGTATCCGTCGCTCGATAATAGTACGTAGTCAGCACCCATCGCTCGAAGGCGGCAAAATCCTGTGCTGAGTACATAGCGGCACAATCCATCGCTATAGAATCGACGGCATGATACCTCGTCATATAATAAGTGGTATGAAACCTCGCTATACACCTGAGCATGAAAATTGTCCACATAATAGCGGAAAGAGGCATCGCTATCAATACACATGGCGGCAAGAACCATCGCCAGTCAATATAGCGGCATGAACCATCGCTATCAATATACATGGCGGCAAGAATCATCGCCAGTCAATATAGCGGCATGAACCATCGCTATCAATATACATGGCGGCAAGAATCATCGCCAGTCAATATAGCGGCATAAACCATCGCTATCAATATCCATGGCGGCAAGAATCATCGCCAGTCAATATAGCGGCATAAACCATCGCTATCAATATCCATGGCGGCATGAACCATCGCCAGTCAATATAGCGGCATGAACCATCGCTATCAATATACATGGCGGCAAGAATCATCGCCAATCAATATAGCGGCATGAACCATCGCTATCAATATACATGGCGGCAAGAATCATCGCCAGTCAATATAGCGGCATAAACCATCGCTATCAATATCCATGGCGGCATGAACCATCGCCAGTCAATATAGCGGCATGAACCATCGCTATCAATATACATGGCGGCAAGAATCATCGCCAATCAATATAGCGGCATGAACCATCGCTATCAATATCCATGGCGGCAAGAACCATCGCCAGTCAATATAGCGGCATAAATCATCGCTATCAATATCCATGGCGGCATGAACCATCGCCAGTCAATATAGCGGCATGAACCATCGCTATCAATATACATGGCGGCAAGAATCATCGCCAATCAATATAGCGGCATGAACCATCGCTATCAATATCCATGGCGGCATGAACCATCGCCAGTCAATATAGCTGATCCCTAGTCATTGTCACGGTAGTGTATTTTAATGCCCCTCGCTCAAGTAAAAACATGCGGTACTCCCACCCCTCGCTTCACATATAGGCGGCATAGAATAACCTCGCTTAAATGGACATGCGATACTCCCACCCCTCGCCTCACATTTTAGCGGCAAATATTCTTTCCTCGCCTCATATGCTAACCACGCTTCAATGTGACATGCGGCGCTCCCACCCCTCGCTTCACATTTTAGCGGCACAAAATAATAAATAGCGGCAAGCATTTAAAATCATCACTCATCCATAACAATGACTCATGGGATATTCACCAAGTATTCCATTTACACCTGCAATCACAAAACATATGCCATATCCAATATACATCAACATGAGTGTATTTTAATGCACCTCGCACAAATGTGACATGCGGCGCTCCCACCCCTCGCTTCAACAAATGGCGGCAAAGCATTAAAATCATCACTACATGTACACATACATCCACAATGTATAAATCCATGATGTATATAAAATGCAGGTTACCGTTTCGTGTCTTTCAACCATGGCCTTAGCCTTTCGCATCATAGTGTTCCTACAGGAACAATCACAACCCATGAGCATACAATAATCCATATTCCCACAATATGATTATAATGAGTAAATGCATAAACTATGAGTACAAAGTACTTCCTGAATCCCAATGCATTTCGATATGCTCCACCTGGTTGTCCCTGTGTCACAACTCACAATCATAATCAACAGGTTATATTATGATTCCATAGATTTCATGACATATAATCGTTTCACTATGATCACATATCACAAATGCACATAAGCAAAACAGTTGTGTCACATAACACTAGCTACTATCATGCATAAATATGTGCTACTCATCCCTATCAGCATGTTCCAGGCCCTCAACAGCCCCAAAGAGCTAACCACTGCTCTGATACCACTAATGTAAGGACCCCAAGCCCTTAACCCTTGATTAGTGTATTAACCACTATGTGTGGTACATGCTTCTATACAAATCAATCGGGAAACTTAGATGATGCTTACAAAATTCCCTTAACATTCAACGTTATAAGATCATCTCTACTAACATATAGACTCATAGAGTTGCCCATTACCATCCCCATTTTGCCACTTTTCACATTGTGGACTTTTATAAAAATTTGGGCAGAGTCTCCCCATAAGTAGGGCTATCCCGAAATAAAAGCACAACACAATATATAGTTCCCGGCCAGGGAAAACACATATTCAACAGAACACAGCAACGCTAAGTAAATTCCCAGCCAGGGAAGACACCACACATAAGACAACATAGATGGGTTTCAACACCCACACTGTGATGACCAGGGATTATAGATGTTAATCCCGTAGTGTTAATAATCCCTAAAGTGGTTTTACGTGGCGATTTGGAATTTAATCGAGGTGTTGGGCCTTCTGGGCTCGTTTAGTTGGGCAGTTGGGATCGTTGGATCCAGAGGTTGAGATTGTATTCACATTACGGTGTAAAACCTAAGAGTTGGGTTTTTGATGTGTCTCGGAATCTCGGGTGCTGTGTGAGCACCGGTAGGGGATTTTGGAGTTAGAGAGAGAGTTTTTGAAAACAGATGATTTTTAAGGAATCATGATGTATTGGTGGGGCTATTATTTTTTCGGGGTATTTTGCTATAAATAGCAGTCGAACCCAAAATTTTAAGGAAAAAATCATTTCAGCCCCAAATCTCTCCTCCCTCTTCCCGCGCGCGATCTTCCCGTCTGCCCTGCGCCCCCGCGGCTTCAGGCCGTGCGCCCGCCGCCGTCCGACCGCCGATCGGCGCGTCCGACCTACCCACGGCGTCGTCTCGGCGAGGCGCTCCTTTCCCCTCCGTCAATTGAAGGTTTCGTCGCGTTTCTCGTTCGGATTTTGCAGGTAAGCGTCGATCCTCAATTTCTAGGGTTCTTCGATTTTCGTTTGATTTTGCTTCCGATTTCGTTGGGTAGCCTCCCTTACCCCTTTTGCATCCCTCTCATGTTATTCCCTACTAAATTCGGTGGTTTTGGTTCGAAATTATTTTCGAAAATTGGTAGGGTTTGGTTCGAATTTTGGGGGTTTTTGGCAGGGGTATTAATTCGTGCAATTGATCGATTATTGCATGTTTTAGGAGTATTATGATGCTTGATTGAGATCGAATTGAGAAGCTTTGGTTCGAATTTGAAGAATTTTAAGAGTTGGGATTTAAAGGCTTGTTTGGGTTCGATTTTAAGGGGGTTGAATTCGAAAATTTGGGGGTTTTTTTGTCAAGGGATGTTGATTCTTGCTTGGATAGCTTAATTGACATTTTAGATGGATTATGGTATTTTATTGGGTTCGAAATTGTGAGATTAAGGTTCGATTTTTGTAGGGCATTCTTGAACAAATTTCGATTGTCTCATTTATTTCCTTCCCTGCATGTACCCTGCCCCGGGTCTTTTAAGAGGATAATTGTCGTGTATTGACAATATTTTGAGGGATACGGGTGTGCTTGAGCATGGGTTGCATGTTCGTAAATAATGGTGAATTGTTTATCGTGTTAGCACATCATTCCTCGGGGCATGGAACTCGAGCAAGGTTTGGCTCGGACTTCGGAGATTTAAGGTACGTGCGACGTACGAGCATTACTATATATATGTGAAATGCATAAGGTGTTTTTGATTGCATTGAATGTTTTGCGTATGGTTATACATATATGTTGATATAGCCAAGGAATGACCCAAATCTTGATATCGCAGCTTGTAGCGTGCGTGACACTAGAGTAGGATGACTCTTACATGATATAAGGGGTACTGGGTTTATATGACTATATTATGAGACATTTGAGATGTCTAGGTTTGTAGAATCATGTATTCTTCGTGAGACATTGAGATGTCTAGGTTCGTAGAATCATGTATTCATTATGAGACATTTGAGATGTCTAGGTATAATGGAAAGCGAGATTATGAAATCAATATTAGATATTGATATATCTATATTTGCATATATATGAACTTGGAATCATTCATTCTTGATATTTGAGAATCAGGCATGCGATGTGTAAATCAATGTGTTGATTTACTGATTTATGAGATTTGATGAGTTTGATGTTGTGAGAACAGGGACAGTACACGGAATCCCGGATGAGGATGTTGCCATCCAGGGAGTATCATTTAAATTCATTAGCATTTACCTTTGTTGTAAATTATGAATTTCATTATTATGATTATGGGATTTTGTGTATTGGTATGCTCACCCCGTTGGGGGCTGTCTCTGTTGGGACAGGTGGACAGGTACATCGATGGCTATGGAGCTGAGCTCGAGCTGTTGATTTGAGGTACTCCCAGGATCGTGGTACCAGGGCTTGATGGAGCACGGTATCGTATAGAGTACCTATATATATACACCTGAGGATTTATACATATTCATGATGCTCGCATGTGAGCATGATTATACTTGTATATGGATTGTATATAAAGGCATGAGCCTATCTCTCTTTCATTTAAGGTAGCATGCAATTAGAGGTTGAATTGCTAGAATGATATGAGAGTCATTGGTGTATTATGTGTGGTGTCTTCCCTGGCTGGGAATTTACTTGTATTGCTGCTTTCTGTTGAGTATTATGCTTTTCCCTGGCCGGGAATTTTGTTATGTGTTGTACTCTTTTTTTTGGGATAGATCTATTTATGTGGAGACTCTGCCCAAATTTTTATAAAAGTTTACAATGTGAAAAGTGGCACCAAGGGGATGGTAAAGGGCAAACATATGAGTCTTTCATTGACAGGCAATGATTAAGTATCATCAGAGCTTCCCGATTGACATTTTATAGAAAGCATGTACCACACATAGTGGTTAATACACTAATCAAGGTTTAAGGGCTTGGGGTCCTTACATTAGTGGTATCAGAGCGGTGGTTGCTCATTGGGGCTGTTAAGGGCCTAGGAAGTTATTGATAGCACATATTTATGCATGATGGCATCAATGTTGTATGACATAACAAATTGTTTATGTGCTATTATGATATGAAAAGTGGTATTGCTAACCATTGTGGTTGCAGGAATCGTGTGGAACACGATAGGATGGCATTAATAGGGATATTTCCGAGGTAACATGTACTTTATGTTGTCTTGTTGACACATGATGAATGCAAAGTGGTGCATTAAGGTTATGATATATGTTATTGTGCATTGTTTTTGCATATGCATGTTATGAAATATAAGAGGTGTATTTCTTGAGTCAAAGTTATCTTAGTAAGGATTTTAATGGCTTATGCTAAAGTCCATTCCATGGAGTAGCAACGCTAAAGTCCATATGAAGCGATGAAGAGTCCCGCTTATATGGAGTAGCAACGCTAAAGTCCATATGAAGCGATGAAGAGTCCCGCTTATATGGAGTAGCAACGCTAAAGTCCATTGGAAGCGATGAAGAGTCCCGCTTACATGGAGTAGCAACGCTAAAGTCCATTGGAAGCGATGAAGAGTCCCGCTTACATGGAGTAGCAAGAAGCATTAAAATGTACTAATGATAAGGGCTCAAGATGAAATATGGATTTAAAGAGGAAGGATGTCATGACATTTATTTATGAAACCATACATTCTTATAATGCGTTTTTATTATGTATTGAATGTTGATGCATAGCGTATATGGCTATTGTTGTTAACCCTGATGGTTGCAGGTTACAGGAAATAAGGAATACGAAAAGGAATGATGATTATACATATGCACGGGCATCCCAAGGGCAACATGTATTATGTGGTTAGTCATTTAACACAAGGTAAATCAAGGTATGCATAAGATAGTGCATTATGATATGATACATGTTGATACGCATCGTTTTTGCATATGTATATTGTGAAATATAAAGTGAGGATTTCAATGCTTACACTAAGGTCCATATGAAGCGAGGAAGGATTCCGCTTATATGGAGTAGTGAGAAGCATTGAAATGCACTGATATTTCACGAGTCCAGGTTATCCTAGTGAGGATTTCAATGCTTGCACTAAGGTCCATATGAAGCGAGGAAGGATTCCGCTTATATGGAGTAGTGAGAAGCATTGAAATACACTACTGATAAGTGACTCAATTCGAGGTGTATTTATAGCGATGGTTCATTCCGCTATATCTATTGGCGATGGTTCATTCCGCCAGGTGTATTTATAGCGATGGTTCATTCCGCTATATCTATTGGCGATGGTTCATTCCGCCAGGTGTATTTATAGCGACGGTTCATTCCGCTATATTGATTGGCGATGGTTCATTCCGCCAGGTGCATTGATAGCGATGCCTCTTTCCGCTACTATGTGGACGATGATTCATACTCAGGTGTATAGCGAGGTTTCATGCCACTTATTATATGACGAGGTGTCATGCCGTCGATTCTATAGCGAGGGATTTTGCCGCTATGTACTCAGCACAGGATTTTGCCGCCTTCGAGCGATGGGTGCTGATTACGCACTATTATTGAGCGACGGAGACAAGTATGACGCTATATTGCTAGCGATGAGGTATGAGATATTGCTATTTTATTAGCTTTATTTTAGCTGGCATGCATTGATATACATGTTTTATTATGCCTATTTTACTAGCATGATAGTGGATTGACATACGCTGATGTACATGTATCGTCACTAGTTGACAATGTTTTAGATGCCATGAGTTGGCATGTGTCGTCACAGGATGACGATGACGATGGTGTAGGAGATGTCGTATTAGACATGCATCATCGTTACGATGATCGATGCTTTGAGTATACGTATTCTGTGGTATGCCTTGGGTGCCAGTACCGAGCACAAGGTGGTGTGTGCGACACCGATTGACGTGACCCTTGTACCGAGCGGGTTGCTCGAGGAATAGATGGATGCGCTGTACATGTGATTGTACCGCAGCTTACGATTTGGGGTGATCATATTACGAGTGGTGATACCCTTGAGGTATGCTCGTTGGAATGGCTTTTGGCCATGTGATTTGACGACAGGAGTAATCATGGAGGAAATTACTCGCTTTTTGTCGATGTGACATGTGGTAGACATGATCACACCACCCTTGAGGGTGTAGGATGGGTCCTAAGGGAGTAGGATCAGGTTATGTTAAGTACATAGGGACATTGGAGTGTCCAGGGTGTATCGGCATTGAGGAATGTTGGATAAAGATCCACTACTCTATTGAGTTTTCCTCCCATAGTATGTTATACCATGTGGAAACGTCCGTCTTATTGGTAGGTTTGAGGTAAACCTAAAGAGGCAGAGACTAGGTTGTCTGCCGCGTGTGTGTAGCACCATGATGGACTTGCTAGAGCCGTTACACTGCTCGTTGGAACCAAGTTTGGCAAATCGTAAGGTGATACGATGTGGATTGTGGTGGACTCTAGTAGTCACCATGTCATTGAGGTTAAGGTTGTTCATGCCTCACTGAAACGTGTATACGTTTATGTCTAATCTTGGAGACTTGTCTGGGACAGCTCAGGATGTTGGAGTACCAACAAGAGAGTCATCAGGTTGTTATTGACTCAATCTAAAGGAACCCGTGTATTGGGATACAATGGGTGTTATTGTATCCAGTTTTTCCGAACGATGGTTCGAGACTTGTGGATCTCGAGTTCGATGGCGCTTCCCTTGCGAGGAAGGAGGTAGTATTATACCTATTTGGGAATCTTTGAAAGATTCGGTAAGTTGGTGCAAGTGGTGTTGATTTTGGGAATCACACCGTGTATTGTTAATCGTCGATTATCATCCTCCACTGAGTAAGGAATGACTCAGAATTGACGGTTGTGTTTGGGGCTTAGGGATATGTGGTAGATACCCGAGCCGAGTGCATTGAGTATGCATGCGATATCAGTGCTTAGGCAGGTATACCGGTGAGTATACGGATGCCAGTTATTGATTTCCTCTCTGTTAAGCATAGAGTTATGCTGTTTTAGGATGGTTAAATCTCTGATGTGAGATATGGAACACCTTGAGATTGGGAATCTCAATGGCACGATGATTATGAGGAATGATCGTGAAGTTAGTTGACTCCCTTGAGGAGGGATTTTCTTGTGAGGGTTAAGGTATTTCCCTTGTTGGTGTTTTCCTTCGAGTTATGCGACAGCCTTCCCAAGTTTGGATTGTTAAATCCGAGGATTTTCAAGGGATGGCAGGATTTTGGATTGGTTGAGTGTCGCTGACGACACAAGCGTTGAGGATGCAATGGGTTTATTGCATGCCCCTTAAGAAATTTAAACTCTGCGGAGTTATTTATGATCAGGACGTGATTCTTGGAACATCCGGAGGTGGACATCTTGTGAGATGTCTTTTGTTTGAATTTGTGGCCGTGAGTTGCCCAAATTAAGTTGCAATGAGGCGACTACTCCTTCGATGGAGGAAGTTTGAAAGCGGAAACCAGGTTTGGTATGTGTACACCGTGGTGTACTAGTGTTTCCCTCGTAACGATGTAGGTTAGACATCGTGAGTCTTGATAAAGATGCCATTGGATGATATCTACGATAGAATCAGGAGCGATTCGAATCCTTACAGTTTCAGTTGACTAACTGCTTTTGGATTATTAGCGTTGAGCTGTGCTGACGCTCTTTGACGTTATGATGGATTTGGAAGTCTATTCCACTCCAGAGATTGACACGAGGTCAACGTTCTTACGGTTGAGGTGTCATTCAGGACGTGTTCGTACTGTAGTATTAGATCGAAGGATGACTGACCGATCTACGGTCGTAGGTATTGGTTGTTTTGCAGTCATGAGAGGCTGACTTTTGGGATGACCCGCATCGAGGTACGTTTTGCCTCTTGGGTGATATGTTGGTTTTGGTAAGTCGCCTTGTTTCAGAGTTGGTGCGAGGTAGGTATCCTCGCGTTTTTTTTTAAATACGATTCTGTTATGGTCAAGAATCGAGGTTATGGCTTCAGGATGAGGTGTAGCCCGGGTGTTACGTGATACACCGGTGCTAATTTCGAGGACGAAATTCTTTTAGTGGGGGATATTGTGATGACCAGGGATTATAGATGTTAATCCCGTAGTGTTAATAATCCCTAAAGTGGTTTTACGTGGCGATTTGGAATTTAATCGAGGTGTTGGGCCTTCTGGGCTCGTTTAGTTGGGCAGTTGGGATCGTTGGATCCAGAGGTTGAGATTGTATTCACATTACGGTGTAAAACCTAAGAGTTGGGTTTTTGATGTGTCTCGGAATCTCGGGTGCTGTGTGAGCACCGGTAGGGGATTTTGGAGTTAGAGAGAGAGTTTTTGAAAACAGATGATTTTTAAGGAATCATGATGTATTGGTGGGGCTATTATTTTTTCGGGGTATTTTTGCTATAAATAGCAGTCGAACCCAAAATTTTAAGGAAAAAATCATTTCAGCCCCAAATCTCTCCTCCCTCTTCCCGCGCGCGATCTTCCCGTCTGCCCTGCGCCCCCGCGGCTTCAGGCCGTGCGCCCGCCGCCGTCCGGCCGCCGATCGGCGCGTCCGACCTACCCACGGCGTCGTCTCGGCGAGGCGCTCCTTTCCCCTCCGTCAATTGAAGGTTTCGTCGCGTTTCTCGTTCGGATTTTGCAGGTAAGCGTCGATCCCCAATTTCTAGGGTTCTTCGATTTTCGTTTGATTTTGCTTCCGATTTCGTTGGGTAGCCTCCCTTACCCCTTTTGCATCCCTCTCATGTTATTCCCTACTAAATTCGGTGGTTTTGGTTCGAAATTATTTTCGAAAATTGGTAGGGTTTGGTTCGAATTTTGGGGGTTTTTGGCAGGGGTATTAATTCGTGCAATTGATCGATTATTGCATGTTTTAGGAGTATTATGATGCTTGATTGAGATCGAATTGAGAAGCTTTGGTTCGAATTTGAAGAATTTTAAGAGTTGGGATTTAAAGGCTTGTTTGGGTTCGATTTTAAGGGGGTTGAATTCGAAAATTTGGGGGTTTTTTTGTCAAGGGATGTTGATTCTTGCTTGGATAGCTTAATTGACATTTTAGATGGATTATGGTATTTTATTGGGTTCGAAATTGTGAGATTAAGGTTCGATTTTTGTAGGGCATTCTTGAACAAATTTCGATTGTCTCATTTATTTCCTTCCCTGCATGTACCCTGCCCCGGGTCTTTTAAGAGGATAATTGTCGTGTATTGACAATATTTTGAGGGATACGGGTGTGCTTGAGCATGGGTTGCATGTTCGTAAATAATGGTGAATTGTTTATCGTGTTAGCACATCATTCCTCGGGGCATGGAACTCGAGCAAGGTTTGGCTCGGACTTCGGAGATTTAAGGTACGTGCGACGTACGAGCATTACTATATATATGTGAAATGCATAAGGTGTTTTTGATTGCATTGAATGTTTTGCGTATGGTTATAAATATATGTTGATATAGCCAAGGAATGACCCAAATCTTGATATCGCAGCTTGTAGCGTGCGTGACACTAGAGTAGGATGACTCTTACATGATATAAGGGGTACTGGGTTTATATGACTATATTATGAGACATTTGAGATGTCTAGGTTTGTAGAATCGTGTATTCTTCGTGAGACATTGAGATGTCTAGGTTCGTAGAATCATGTATTCATTATGAGACATTTGAGATGTCTAGGTATAATGGAAAGCGAGATTATGAAATCAATATTAGATATTGATATATCTATATTTGCATATATATGAACTTGGAATCATTCATTCTTGATATTTGAGAATCAGGCATGCGATGTGTAAATCAATGTGTTGATTTACTGATTTATGAGATTTGATGAGTTTGATGTTGTGAGAACAGGGACAGTACACGGAATCCCGGATGAGGATGTTGCCATCCAGGGAGTATCATTTAAATTCATTAGCATTTACCTTTGTTGTAAATTATGAATTTCATTATTATGATTATGGGATTTTGTGTATTGGTATGCTCACCCCGTTGGGGGCTGTCTCTGTTGGGACAGGTGGACAGGTACATCGATGGCTATGGAGCTGAGCTCGAGCTGTTGATTTGAGGTACTCCCAGGATCGTGATACCAGGGCTTGATGGAGCACGGTATCGTATAGAGTACCTATATATATACACCTGAGGATTTATACATATTCATGATGCTCGCATGTGAGCATGATTATACTTGTATATGGATTGTATATAAAGGCATGAGCCTATCTCTCTTTCATTTAAGGTTGCATGCAATTAGAGGTTGAATTGCTAGAATGATATGAGAGTCATTGGTGTATTATGTGTGGTGTCTTCCCTGGCTGGGAATTTACTTGTATTGCTGCTTTCTGTTGAGTATTATGCTTTTCCCTGGCCGGGAATTTTGTTATGTGTTGTACTCTTTTTTTTGGGATAGCTCTATTTATGGGGAGACTCTGCCCAAATTTTTATAAAAGTTTACAATGTGAAAAGTGGCACCAAGGGGATGGTAAAGGGCAAACATATGAGTCTTTCATTGACAGGCAATGATTAAGTATCATCAGAGCTTCCCGATTGACATTTTATAGAAAGCATGTACCACACATAGTGGTTAATACACTAATCAAGGTTTAAGGGCTTGGGGTCCTTACACACACAATACACCCATGACTCTCATATCATTAGCAATTCTACTCTTAATTGCATGCAACATAGAATGAAAGAGAGAAAGGCTCATGCCTTTATATACAACCCATATACAAGCATAACCGTGCTCACATGCGAGCATCATAAATATGTATATAACCCTCGGGTGTATATATGTACTCTATACAATACCGTGCTCCATCAAGCCCTGGTACCACAATCCTGGGAGTACATCCAATCAACAGCTCGAGCTCAACTCCAAAGCCATCGATGTACCTGTTCACCTGCCCCAACAGAGACAGCCCCCAACGGGGTGAGCATACCAATACACGAAATCTCATAATCACAATAATGAAATTCATAATTTACAACACAAGTAAATATTAATGAATTTTAAATGATACTCCCTGGATGGCAACATCCTCATCCGGGATTCCGTGTACTGTCCCTGTTCTCACAATCATCAAACTCATCAAATCTCATAAATCAGTAAATCAACACATTGATTTAACTCATAGCATGCCTGATTCTCAAGTATCAATAATCAATGATTCCAAGTTCATTATACATACAAATATAGATATCTCAATATCTAGTACTGATTTCTCAATTTCACTATCAATCATAGATAGCTCAAATGCCTAGCATTTATTTTACCAATTTCCCATTATACTTAGACATCTCACATGTCTTATAATGAGCACATGATCCCACGATCATTCTCAGGCATCTCAAATGCCGTACAATAGTCATATAGACTCAGTACCCCATATATATCAACACATATATGCATATAGCCATACCCACAACCATCTAATGCAATTACAACACATTATGCATTTCACAATTGCTATCACGTAAAGTAATGCTCGTACGTCGCACGTACCTTAAATCTCCGAAGTCCGAGCCAAACCTTGCTCGAGTGCAATGCTCCGAGGAACGATGTGCTAACACGATAAATTAATTCACAATTAATTACGAACATGCAACCCATGCTCAAGCACACCCATAATCCTTATATAGAAAATTATTGTCAACCCACGACAATTTACCATTTACAAGACCCGGGGCAGGGCATACACAGGGAGGGAAAATCGAATGAGACAATATCAAAATCGCTCAAGAACCACCCCTAAATTCGAACCCTAACAACACCAATCAAACCCAAATAATCACCATAATTCATCTAACACATGAATTAATCAATTAACAACAACAATAATCATCCCCAAGCCAAACCCCCAATTTTCGAACAAGAACCCCCACGCAACAGCATCCAAAATTCGAACTATAAGCAACAATTTTTCGAACCATTAAAGTCTGAAATGAACGACCCAACAACACCATAAAAACGCCCCAAAAACACCAGAAAAATCGTGCCAAAAACATACCAAAATCGCGTCCCAAAAATCTGACAGAAATCCAGATCTGAACCCTACGCTTTCTGCAGAAATCCGAGCTCGATTCTCGACCAAACTTCAAATTGGTGGTATGGATAGGACCGCCTGTAAGAGACGAACACGGCGGCGGGTCGGACGCGCCGAACGGCGGCCGGACGGCTGCGGGCGGAGGCTTTTTCTGCGCGGTGGTCGAAAGGGGATCGAGAATCGGCGGGTACGGGGAGAGAGAAATGAGGTGCTGAAATGGTTCCGGTAATTAAAATCCCGGGTTCAATTGGTATTTATAGCAAAAATACCCCAAAATACTAATAGCCCCACAAATACATCATGATTCATTAAAAAATCATCTGTTTTCAAAAATTCTCTCTCTAACTCAAAAACCCCCTACCGGTGCCCACACCAAGTGTGATGTCCGGGAATTAATGGTGTTAATCCCGGTGTAGTATTAATCCTGGATGGATTTTTAATTGTGGCAATTAGGAATTAATTGCGGTTCGGCATCTCCCGAGGTTGGTAAATCGGGCCTTCTGGGCTCGTCTAATTGATTAGTTGGGATCGTTGGATCCCGAGGTTGAGATCGTATTCTCATTCCGGTGAAAACCTGCGAGTTGGGTTTTTAGTGTGACTCAGAATCTCGGGTGCTGTTTGTGGGCACCGGTAGGGGGTTTTTGAGTTAGAGAGAGAGTTTTTGAAAACAGATGATTTTTAATGAATCATGATGTATTTGTGGGGCTATTAGTATTTCGGGGTATTTTTGCTATAAATACCAATTAAACCCGGGATTTTAATTATCGGAACCATTTTCCTCTTCTTCCTCCTCTCTTCCCGCGCGCGAGCCTTCCCGATCCCCTTTGACCCCCGCCGCTTCAAGGCGTGCGCCCGCCGCCGTCCGGCCGCCGTTCGGCGCGTGCGACCCGCCGTTGGAATCGTCTCTCCGAGGCGCAGCTATACATACAATCAATTTGAAGTTTGGTCGCGATTTGAGCTCGAATTTCTGCTGGAAGCGCTAGGGTTCGAACTGGGTTTCTGTTCGATTTTGTGGCTCGTTTTTGGTACGATTTTTGGGGCTCTTTTTCCAGTGTTTTTGGGGCGTTTTGTAATGCATTTTGTGTCGAAAATTTATGCTTTGTGGTTCAAGGATTTTGGTTGCCAATTGATTCGATTTGAGCGCTGGATTGCAAGGCTCATAGTTCGAATTTCTTGATGTTGGGCGGGTTAGGGTTCGAATTTTGGGGGTTTTGGTTTGGGGATGTTGATTCTTGTTGTTAATTAATTAATTTATGGTTTAGATGCTTATTGGGTTCGAATTGAGGAATTGGATTCGAATTTAGGGCTTTAAATTCGAATTTTGGGGGTTTCGCATGTGGGGCGATTATTCATGTTGTTGATTGATTAATTCATGTTTTAAATGAATTATGGTGATTTTTGGATTTGATTTGTGTGGTTGGGGTTCGAATTTTAGGAGTGGTTCTTGAGCAATTTTTGATATTGTCTCATTCGTTTCCCCTCCCTGTATATGCCCTGCCCCGGGTCTTTTAAATGGTAAATTGTTGTGGATTGACAATATGTTGAGGGTTATGGGTGTGCTTGAGCATGGGTTGCATGTTCGTAATTAATTGTGAATTATTTATCGTGTTAGCACATCGTTCCTCGGAGCATGGAACTCGAGCAAGGTTTGGCTCGGACTTCGGAAATTAAGGTACGTGGGACGTACGAGCATAGCCTATTATAGTATTGCAACTGTAATATGCATGGTTTGTGATAATGGTATTAAATGGGCATTGGAATACATGGTGTATGGTAATTGTATTATATGGACATTACAATATCTGGCATGTGGTCTGGCATGTGGTAATTACATTGGATAAATATTGAGATGCATGGTGCACTATATTTACTTCAAATGGATAATGATATGCATGGTAAACGGTCTTTGCCTTCAATGGATATATATATATATATATATATTGGGAATCATACAGTGCCGCCTTCGAGCGAGCAATGATTCGGGATGCGGTCGCCATTGGGCGACCATCGGTTATGACGCCGCTATTGTTGAGCGTGCGCGAGGTTTAGTATGCCGCTATTGTGGAGCGAGCAATGAAATAAGAACATGGAATTGTTGGTTAGATATATGCGATATCTATAGTCTTTTACATTATGTTCTTATCCCTTTGATTATGGAACTGGTATAATAGAACGGTATTAGTTAATCTATGTGACGATTAACTGGCTTTGGGAATTTGATGAGTTTGGTTATTTTGAGAACAGGGACAATACAGGGGGATCCCGGATGAGGGTATTGCCATCCAGGGAGTATCATTTAAATTATGGCATTTACATTCTGTAAATTATGAATTGCAATATTATTATTTTGTGATTGGTGGTATTGGTATGCTCACCCCGTGTGGGGGCTGTCTCTGTTGGGGCAGGTATTACAGGTGTAGCAGCGACTTAGGAGTCGAGCTCGAGCTGTTGGTTAGAGGTACTTCCAGGATAGAGGTACCAGAGCTGGCTGGATAGACGCTCAGATCCAGAGTTGAGATCGAGTTGCGCTTGGGAGGTGCTTCCAGGATTGAGGCACCGGTAACGACAGCTGGAAGTATGGTATTTTATACTTTATGTACACATACGATTATTTGGTGCTCGTCTGTGAGCGACGTATATGTGTGCATGGGTTGTATAAAAGGCAAATGTCTTTCTTTCATCTATATTGTGATATGCAATTAATTGGGAATTGCTAGATGAATTGAGAAGTAATTAGTGTATCTCGGGGGTACATGACATGCTAAATGGTTTAGTTGGAAAAATGGAAATGGTATGTATTGGATTAAACGGAAGAATTTTATTATCGGTATATTATGCTAATCTAGCATATGGTTATGTTCCAACATATATGGTTACATGTACACGATTATGGGATTTATGCGCTAATTACGGGTTAAGGGCACGGGGGTCCTTACATTAGTGGTATCAGAGCAGTGGTTAGCTCTTTGGGGCTGTTGAGGGCCTAGGAACATGTTATTGGGAATGAGAAGCACATACTTATGCATGATTGCTTATGTGCGTTTATGATATGTGTTCATCATTGGCATATGTGTTGCTAACCATGGTGGTTGCAGGGTCTTATGAGACATGGACTATGCATTACGGTTGCATAGGTATACATCGGAGTGATGATTTTAATGCTTTGCCGCTACATGTTGGAGCGAGGTGCATTAAAATACACTCATGGCGATGTTTATGGGAATACGGATTATGCATTACGGTTGCATGCACGTCGAAGCGATGATGCCGCTGTCGTGTCGAAGCGATGGTAAATGCCGCTGTCACGTCGAAGCGATGATGCCGCTGTCGTGCCGAAACAATTATTGAAATACGGGTTATGCATTACGGTTGCATGCATGGCGTAGCGATATGAATACTTGCCGCTGTCGTATTATAGCGATGAAGAATATTTGCCGCAAATATGTCGAAGCGAAGGAAAAATGCCGCTGTCATATTATTATTGCGAGGGATATTATGCCGCTAATACGTCGAAGCGAAGGGTATTTCCGCTGTCATGCCGGAATGATGGTAAATGCCGCTGTCGTGTCGAAGCGATGGTAAATGCCGCTGTCACGTCGAAGCGATGGTACCACCGTCATGTCGAAACGATGATGCCGCTGTCGTGTCGAAGCGATGATACATGCCGCTGTCACGTCGAAGCGATGATGCCGTTGTCATGACGTAGCGATGTGATCGGGAACAAAGTACTACATGAGTGTGAGTACCTCTTGAGTCCGCGATTAGCCGGGTATTTTATTGGCGATGGTTACGCCGGGTATTTTATTGGCGATGGTTCCGCCGGGTATTTTATTGGCGATGGTTACGCCGGGTATTTTATTGGCGATGGTTACGCCGGGTATTTTATTGGCGATGGTTACGCCGGGTATTTTATTGGCGATGGTTACGCCGGGTATTTTGTTGGCGATGGTTACGCCGGGTATTTTATTGGCGACGGTTACGCCGGGTATTCTATTGGCGATGGTTTATACCGCCGGATATCTATAGCGACATTTTATGCCGCTGACTCCATGGCGAGGGATCATGCCGCTGATTCGATAGCGATGGATTATACCGCTATGTGTGTAGCACTGGATTATGCCGCCTACGAGCGATGGGTGCTGCTTATGTACCGCTGGTGGACGATGGATACAGGTATTCCGCTATCTCGATAGCGATGAGGTATGGCATATTACTTTTGTTATCAGTATGGTGATTATGGTGTATTATTATTTACCGTCATGTGTTTGACGATGAGATTATGGATGTCGTGTATCGACAGGTACCGTCATATGTTCGACGATGTTATTTGGGATAACTATGTGGACGCTTGGCGTCATTTTGGTGATTTATGCATTCATGTTTATGTATATGGTTGTATGGTTTGAGTGCCGATGGTGAGCACATAATAGAGTCTGGGTCATTGGTCGACGAGACCTTTTGCCGAGCAGGTTTGCTCGATGGAGCATTGATGCATTGTACCGGTGAGTGTACCGCATCATATTGTAGAGGTAAATATTTGTCGAGCAATGATACCCTTGGGTATGCTCGCTGGGATGGCTAAGGCCAAGTGATTGGTGGTAAGAGTAGCCATTGAGGAAACTACTCGCTTGTTGTTGTGATTTGGTGTACGCATGGTTGCACCCACCCTAAGGGCGTGGAATAAGTCCTAATGGATTAGGATTGCTTGGTAATTAAGCATGGACTCCGGGTTGTCCAAAGTGCTTTAGTGTTTTAGAGATATGTTGGGCGATGACCCACAACTCTAATGGTTTGTGCGGTATGGTATACCGGATTGTAATGAGTGTCACGTTGATAGGTTGGTATGAGCCTATGGGGCCAGCGAATCGCTAGCCAGGTATTATTGCAGTACTTTAGCGTGCTTGTGTTAGCCATTATAATGCTCGTTGGACACGAGTTTGGGTGAATCGTATGGTGATACGATGAGGGTTATGGTAGACTCTTGTAGTCTCTATGTGGCATGGTGTTTGAGGTAGGGAATACCTCACGGGGACGTTTATACGTCATTGTTTTGAGGGACTTGTACTGGGACAGCTCAAGTTCGTTGGTATTACCAACGTGAGTGTCAACAAGTCGTTGTTAGCTCTAGTTGAGCATCCTTGCATATGGCATGCAATGGGAGTCACAATGGTTTGTGAGATATAGTTAGTGGGGTGACACTACTATATTGATTTTATCTCTTGGAGAGATTTGAATTGTACTGTCTTAGAGACAGCTTACATCGGTCGTGGATTGATTGTAAATCAGCCATGGTAAGCATTACTGATGTTGGACCGAGTAATGGATTTCTTACCTCGGTGAGACGTTTGAGGAGACGTCTTCGGGGAGATGCTCGATTGTGGAGTACTATGGTATTAGTACAGAGCATCGTTGGGATGTGTATACATGGCGTATACGGATTTTGGATCGGGTAATGATAGTCTTGATGCACTACTCTAACCAGTTGTGTATTTCTGGGTTCCGGGATATGTTTTGGTATAATTATACCCAGGTTCTCCGAACGGTGATTCGAGGATTGGAGGATCATGGATTCATGACTTCTTCCTTGAGAGGAAGGCGGTATTGTGATTCCTACCGGTTGAATCTTTTGGGGAGATTCGTTATTTTGGTTCGTGTGGTGGTGATGTTGAAATCACACCCTTTGGTTTTGGTTTGTCAACCATCATTCTCCGTGGGGTGAGAATAATCGAGGTTTGACAGTTGGCTTTGGGATGTGGGTATGATTGGGATACCCGAGTCTATTGCATTGCGTATGCATGTTGTGTGGTGTATGGGCATGTATGCCGTGTGTGTATACGAATGCCAACTCTATTTTTTTTTTTTTTTTTTTTTGTTCATTGTTGAACATTGGTTTAATTTGCTTGGGATGGTGAATCTCCGGTGCGAGATTGTGGGACTTTGAGATCGGTGATCTCGATGGCGCGATGCATTCTTGATGAATGATCGTGAGGGTTGTTTGATTCCCCGAGGAGGGATCGATGTGATTTGGAATCATGGTGGTTCTTGTTGGATAATTCGATAGCCTTCCTATTTTAGGATTGTTAGATCCAAGGATAAATGAGGGATGGCCGAGATTCGGATTTGTTTAGTGTCATGGTTGACACGTGAGTAGGAATGCATTTGGTTGCCTTGCATGTCCCCTGTGGAACTCGAGACCTTGTGGAGTCTTGATGGTGTGTCGGGACCAAGATATGATTTTTGGAACACACCGGTGTAAACATCCTCGGTGATGTATTTTGTGTGGATCAGTGACCGTGGGTAACCCGGTCCAGGTTGCAAGTGGTGCAACTACTCCTTTGGAGGAGATGGACTGGGAAACGAAGACTGGTTTCTTTTGTGAGTATACTGTTGTATGCTAGTGGTCCCCATCTTGACGTTGCGTGTCAAGCATCGTGGGCAGGTGGTGAATATCACGGGATGATATCTTTGTCAGAACCAATGGAGATTTGGTTGGGTTGCAGTTTTGGTGGACTGACTTGTGGGACGATTCACGTCGAGGTATGTTGTTATCTTTCGGGTTTGTATTGGTTTTGGCGTTGCGCTATTTTGGGGCTTGGTGCGAGACTGGTATTCTCGCAGTTGTTAATTCGATTCTAAGGTGGTTCAGAATCAGGGTCTTGGCTTTGTTTTGTTGGTGTAGTCCTGGTGTTACGTGGAGTACACCGGTGCAATTTCGGGGACGAAATTTTATTAGTAGGGGATAATTGTGATGTCCGGGAATTAATGGTGTTAATCCCGGTGTAGTATTAATCCTGGATGGATTTTTAATTGTGGCAATTAGGAATTAATTGCGGTTCGGCATCTCCCGAGGTTGGTAAATCGGGCCTTCTGGGCTCGTCTAATTGATTAGTTGGGATCGTTGGATCCCGAGGTTGAGATCGTATTCTCATTCCGGTGAAAACCTGCGAGTTGGGTTTTTAGTGTGACTCAGAATCTCGGGTGCTGTTTGTGGGCACCGGTAGGGGGTTTTTGAGTTAGAGAGAGAGTTTTTGAAAACAGATGATTTTTAATGAATCATGATGTATTTGTGGGGCTATTAGTATTTCGGGGTATTTTTGCTATAAATACCAATTAAACCCGGGATTTTAATTATCGGAACCATTTTCCTCTTCTTCCTCCTCTCTTCCCGCGCGCGAGCCTTCCCGATCCCCTTTGACCCCCGCCGCTTCAAGGCGTGCGCCCGCCGCCGTCCGGCCGCCGTTCGGCGCGTGCGACCCGCCGTTGGAATCGTCTCTCCGAGGCGCAGCTATACATACAATCAATTTGAAGTTTGGTCGCGATTTGAGCTCGAATTTCTGCTGGAAGCGCTAGGGTTCGAACTGGGTTTCTGTTCGATTTTGTGGCTCGTTTTTGGTACGATTTTTGGGGCTCTTTTTCCAGTGTTTTTGGGGCGTTTTGTAATGCATTTTGTGTCGAAAATTTATGCTTTGTGGTTCAAGGATTTTGGTTGCCAATTGATTCGATTTGAGCGCTGGATTGCAAGGCTCATAGTTCGAATTTCTTGATGTTGGGCGGGTTAGGGTTCGAATTTTGGGGGTTTTGGTTTGGGGATGTTGATTCTTGTTGTTAATTAATTAATTTATGGTTTAGATGCTTATTGGGTTCGAATTGAGGAATTGGATTCGAATTTAGGGCTTTAAATTCGAATTTTGGGGGTTTCGCATGTGGGGCGATTATTCATGTTGTTGATTGATTAATTCATGTTTTAAATGAATTATGGTGATTTTTGGATTTGATTTGTGTGGTTGGGGTTCGAATTTTAGGAGTGGTTCTTGAGCAATTTTTGATATTGTCTCATTCGTTTCCCCTCCCTGTATATGCCCTGCCCCGGGTCTTTTAAATGGTAAATTGTTGTGGATTGACAATATGTTGAGGGTTATGGGTGTGCTTGAGCATGGGTTGCATGTTCGTAATTAATTGTGAATTATTTATCGTGTTAGCACATCGTTCCTCGGAGCATGGAACTCGAGCAAGGTTTGGCTCGGACTTCGGAAATTAAGGTACGTGGGACGTACGAGCATAGCCTATTATAGTATTGCAACTGTAATATGCATGGTTTGTGATAATGGTATTAAATGGGCATTGGAATACATGGTGTATGGTAATTGTATTATATGGACATTACAATATCTGGCATGTGGTCTGGCATGTGGTAATTACATTGGATAAATATTGAGATGCATGGTGCACTATATTTACTTCAAATGGATAATGATATGCATGGTAAACGGTCTTTGCCTTCAATGGATATATATATATATATATATATTGGGAATCATACAGTGCCGCCTTCGAGCGAGCAATGATTCGGGATGCGGTCGCCATTGGGCGACCATCGGTTATGACGCCGCTATTGTTGAGCGTGCGCGAGGTTTAGTATGCCGCTATTGTGGAGCGAGCAATGAAATAAGAACATGGAATTGTTGGTTAGATATATGCGATATCTATAGTCTTTTACATTATGTTCTTATCCCTTTGATTATGGAACTGGTATAATAGAACGGTATTAGTTAATCTATGTGACGATTAACTGGCTTTGGGAATTTGATGAGTTTGGTTATTTTGAGAACAGGGACAATACAGGGGGATCCCGGATGAGGGTATTGCCATCCAGGGAGTATCATTTAAATTATGGCATTTACATTCTGTAAATTATGAATTGCAATATTATTATTTTGTGATTGGTGGTATTGGTATGCTCACCCCGTGTGGGGGCTGTCTCTGTTGGGGCAGGTATTACAGGTGTAGCAGCGACTTAGGAGTCGAGCTCGAGCTGTTGGTTAGAGGTACTTCCAGGATAGAGGTACCAGAGCTGGCTGGATAGACGCTCAGATCCAGAGTTGAGATCGAGTTGCGCTTGGGAGGTGCTTCCAGGATTGAGGCACCGGTAACGACAGCTGGAAGTATGGTATTTTATACTTTATGTACACATACGATTATTTGGTGCTCGTCTGTGAGCGACGTATATGTGTGCATGGGTTGTATAAAAGGCAAATGTCTTTCTTTCATCTATATTGTGATATGCAATTAATTGGGAATTGCTAGATGAATTGAGAAGTAATTAGTGTATCTCGGGGGTACATGACATGCTAAATGGTTTAGTTGGAAAAATGGAAATGGTATGTATTGGATTAAACGGAAGAATTTTATTATCGGTATATTATGCTAATCTAGCATATGGTTATGTTCCAACATATATGGTTACATGTACACGATTATGGGATTTATGCGCTAATTACGGGTTAAGGGCACGGGGGTCCTTACACCAAGCACCCGAGATTCTGAGTCACACTAAAAACCCAGCTCACAGGTTTTCACCGAAATGAGAATACGATCTCAACCTCGGGATCCCGCGATCCCAACTACTCAAATAGACGAGCCCAGAAGGCCCAACACCTCGATTAAACTCCAATTGCCACGTAAAACAACTTTACGGGTTATTAACACTCCGGGATTAACATCCCTAATCTCAGGTCATCACAATGAGAGTGGCGTGCATAGGAAGCTACAATTGCAAGAGCTAGAGGAGATACGAAATGAAGCCTACGAGACTGCGAGATTTTACAAAGAAAAGACGAAGGACTTTCATGACAAGATGATATCACGGAGGCAATTTGAAGTTGGTCAAAAAGTTCTCCTCTACCATTCACGCCTTCGCCTGTTTCCAGGTAAGCTTCGTTCTAGGTGGTGTGATGACCAGGGATTATAGATGTTAATCCCGGAGTGTTAATAACCCCTAAAGTTGTTTTACGAGGCGATTTGGAGTTTAATCGCGGTGTTGGGCCTTATGGGCTCGTTTATTTGAGTAGTTGGGATCGTTGGATCCCGAGGTTGAGATTGTATTCTCATTACGGTGTAAAACCTAAGAGTTGGGTTTTTGATGTGTCTCGGGATCTGGGGTGCTTTGTGTGGGCACCGGTAGGGGGTTTTGGAGTTAGAGAGAGAATTTTTGAAAACAGATGATTTTTAATGAATCATGATGTATTTGTGGGGCTATTAGTATTTCGGGGTATTTTTGCTATAAATACCAGTAGAACCCGAGATTTTAATTATTGGAACCATTTTCCTCACCTTGCCTCTCTCTCCCCGCGCCCATTTCCCGTCTGCCTCGACCCCCGCCGCTTCAAGCGCTGCGCCCACCACCGTCCGGCCGCCGTTCGGCGCGTCCGACCCGCCGTTGGCTTCGTCTCGTCCAGGCGCAGCTTCCCACACCAACAATTCAAAGTTTCGTCGAGAATCGCGTTCGGATTTGCCAGAAAAGCGCTAGGGTTCGAAATTGAAATCTGTCCGATTTGGGGCTCGATTTTTGGTATGTTTTTGGGGCTTTTATTCAGGTGTTCTTGGGGCATTTTTGTGCTGTTGTTGGGTCGAAAATTTCAGACTTTAAATTTCAAAAATATTTGTTGCTTAATGGTTCAAATTTCAACGCTGGCTTCGTGAAATTTGGGTTCGAAAATTGGGGTTTTGGCATGTGGGGCAATTATTCATGTTGTTGATTGATTAATTCATGTTTTAGATGAATTATGGTGATTATTTGAGTTCGAATTGTGTTGTGAGGGTTCAAAAATTTATGGGGAGTTCTTGAGCAATTTTTGTAGATGTCTCATTCGATTTCCCTCCCTGCATGTGCTCTACCCCCGGGTCTTTCAAATGGTAAATTGTCGTGTGTTGACAATAATTTTATGTATGAGGATTATGGGTGTGCTTGAGCATGGGTTGCATGTTCGTAAATAATTGTGAATTATTTATCGTGTTAGCACATCATTCCTCGGGGCATGGAACTCGAGCAAGGTTTGACTCGGACTTCGGAGATTTAAGTTACGTGCGACGTACGAGCATTACTTTATATAAGAGCATTTGTGAAATGCATAATGTGTTTTAATTGCATTATATGGTTGTGGGTATGGTTATATATATATGTGTTGATATAACTATGGAACGACCTAATCTTGACATCGCTGCCACAAGTGTGCGTAATACTAGAGTAGTATAACCTTACATGATATATGGGGTACTGGTTTTATACGACCATTGTAGGGCATTGAGATGCCTGAGAATGACTGTGGAAATCATGTAATCATTATAAGACATTTGAGATGTCTGAGTATAATGGAGAATTGATAAAATAAATGCGAGGCATTTGAGCTATCTGTGATTGATAGCGAAGTTGAGAAATCAGTATTAGATATTGAGATATCTATATTTGTATGTATAATGAATTTGGAATCATTAATTATTGATATTTGAGAATCAGGCATGCGATAAGTTAATCAATGTGTTGATTTATTGATTTTTGAGATTTGATGAGTTTGATGATTATGAGAACAGGGACAGTACACGGAATCCCGGATGAGGAAGTTGCCATCCAGGGAGTATCATTTAAAATTCATTAGCATTTACTTTTGTTGTAAACTATGAATTTCATTATTGTGATTATGGGATTTTGTGTATTGGTATGCTCACCCCGTTGGGGGCTGTCTCTGTTGGGGCAGGTGAACAGGTACATCGATGGTTGTGGAGCTGAGCTCGAGCTGTTGATTGGATGTACTCCCAGGATCGTGGTACCAGGGCTTGATGGAGCACGGTATCGTATAGGGTACTTATATACATATTCATGATGCTCGCATGTGAGCACGATTATACTTGTATATGGGTTGTATGTATAGGCATGAGCCTTTCTCTCATTCATCCTATGTTGCATGCAATTTGTGGTAGACTTGCTAAATGATATGAGAGTCATTAGTGTATTATGTGGGTATTGAAACCCACTTTTGTTGTCTTATTGTGTGGTGTCTTCCCTGGATGGGAATTTACTTAGTGTTCAGTATTTCTGTTGAGTATTGTGCTTTCCTTGGCCGGGAATTGTGTTATGTGTTATGCTTTTATTTCGGGATAGCTCAATTTATGGGGAGACTCTGCCCAAATTTTTATAAAAGTCCACAATGTGAAAAGGTGGCGTATTGGGGATGGTAATGGGCGAAATCTATGAGTCTATTTGTTGGTAAAGATGGTCTTATAATGCTGTATATTAAAGAAATTTTGTAGTTGCCATTCAATGGTAAAGTATCATTTGAGTTTCCCGATTGAGTTTTATTAAAAGCATGTACCACATATAAGGGTTAATACACTAATCAAGGGATAAGGGCTTGGGGTCCTTACATTAGTGGTATCAGAGCAGTGGTTGCTCATTGGGGCTGTTAAGGGCCTAGGAAGTTATTGATAGCACATATTTTTGCATGATGGCATTAATGTTGTACGACATAACTAATTGTTTATGTGCTTTTATGATATGAAAAGTGGTATTGCTAACCGTTGTGGTTGCAGGAATCGTGTGGAACACGATAGGATGGCATTAATAGAGATGTCTGGCACTCCGTCTGTTACGTGCCAAGGAATCTGATTTTTGTAAGAGAATCAGGTAAAGGGATATTTCCGAGGTAACATGTCTTGGTATACGTTTGACTTGCAAGGGGTTGCATATATGCATTGAATGTTTGATGCATAGCGTATATGGCTATTATTGCTAACCATGATGGTTGCAGGTTACATGAAATATCGAGTATAAAAAGGAATGATGATTATACATTCCAGGAGTCCTGTTTATCACAGTGAGAATTTTTATACTTACGTTATACCGCTAAAAATGTGGAGCGGGAGGGGGGAGGCTCGCTTGCACATGGAGGCGGGGTATTCCATACTAAGCGACGATGAGATACCGCTTGTATGAAGAAGCGAGGATGAGATGCCGCTTGTTGTGATGATTCATTCTTTATACCGCTAAAAATGTGGAGCGGGAGGGGGGAGGCTCGCTTGCACATGGAGGCGGGGTATGCCATACTAAGCGAGGATGAGATACCGCTTGTATGAAGAAGCGAGGATGAGATGCCGCTTGTTAGGATGATGATTCATTCCTTTGTGATGACACGGATGATAGCGGTGATGTATTCCGCTGTGTCGAGGATGATGATTCATTCCTTTGTGATGACAAGGATGATAGCGGTGATGTATTCCGCTGTGTCGAGGATGATGATTCATTCCTTTGTGATGACACGGATGATAGCGGTGATGTATTCCGATTTGTCGATTGATGATGATATATCTCTTTGTGATGATTGGCGATGGTTTATACCGCCGGACATGGATGATAGCGGTGATGTATTCCGTTGTGTCGATTGATGATGATATATCTCTTTGTGATGATTGGCGATGGTTTATACCGCCGGACACGGATGATAGCGGTGATGTATTCCGCTATGTCAGTAATGATGATTCATTCTTCTATGATGATGGGCGATGATTCATACCGCCAGACACATGTATAGCGATGAGACATTCCGCTGTGTCGGTTGATGATGGTTCACGTCGTTGAGCATATGTATATGATGATTTACGATGACTCATTCTTCTATGAGGATTGGCGATGATTCGTGCCGCCGGATATGTTGATAGCGATGCCTCTTTCCGCTATTATGTGGACGATGATTCATGCTCAGGTGTATAGCGAGGTTTCATGCCACTTATTATATGACGAGGTATCATGCCGTCGATTCTATAGCGATGGATTGTGCCGCTATGTACTCAGCACAGGATTTTGCCGCCTTCGAGCGATGGGTGCTGATTACGCACTATTATTGAGTGACGGAGACAGGTATGCCGCTATCTTGTTAGCGATGAAGTATGGGATATTGCTATTCTATTAGCATTATTATAGCTGGCATGCGTTGATATGCATGTTTTATTATGACTATTTTACTAGCATGATGATGGATGACATACGTTGATGTACATGGACCGTCACGAGTTGACTGGGTTGTTTAGATGTCATTGTTGACATGTAACGTCACTAGTTGACGATGCCTTAGATGCCATGAGTGGGCGTGTGTCGTCACGGGATGACGATGACGATGGTGTAGGAGATGTCTTATTAGACATGCATCATCGTTACGATGAACAATGCGTTGAGTATACGTATTCAGTTGTATGATTTGGGTGCCAGTGCCGAGCACAAGGTGGTGTCTACGTCACCGGTTGACGTGACCCTTATACCGAGCGGGTCGCTCGAGAAAGGGATGGACGCGCTGTACATGAGATTGTACCGCAGCTTATGTTTGGGGTGATCATATTACGAGTGGTGATACCCTTGAGGTATGCTCGTTGGAATGGCTTTTTGGCCATGTAATTTGACGACAGGAGTAATCATGGAGGAAATTACTCGCTTTCTGTCGATATGACATGTGGTAGACATGGTCACACCTGTTAGTAATCCTTAGAGCATACAACGCAGCGGAATAAAAAAAATTGGATTACTAGAACAATGGATCTATACATAGGAGTTCATATCGGATAAAGGTTTACAAAATTCTCACCCTTGTAGCGTGTTTGAGCAGATTCCACGGAGCAGCACCACGTCCAACGCCTCCTCGGAGTCACTAGCAAAACTTAACAAGTTTTGTCTCAACGGTATCCACACGATCAAATCGGGTGAAGGGATAGTTTAAGAACAAGTTGCTAGACAAGTTCTTAAACCAATACACGAAGCACACTCGATTCACAATCGAATGATGGCACAATACCACCAAGAACGACACGGCTATGATAGAAGCCGAGAGTTCAAGTTGGTGCGGCCGAGAGCTTCTAATATTTTAGGTTGAATGATTGAATTGTGTTTTTCCATTAATCACCATGCAATCCCATTATATATCATTTAATTAAAGGCTTTCATAAAGCCTCATGGGCTTAAGCCCATGATTTAATTTAATCATTATGATAATTAATTAAGACTCCTCTTAATTATTTAATTCATCCCATTAATTTAATTTCCCTTCTCGATTTAATCTTTTGTGCGACCCGATAGGATCTTGTAATGTTGGCAGTGACATAAAATCTCATTTTATGTCGCAAGCAAGGAGCGGTGTCTAGCAACACATCGAGGCTACCCAAATTACAAGAATGTCAATGACTCGACATAACCTTTAGAACTTGTGATAATATTAACCATGTAACTTAATCCCTTTGTCCTTTGTGTTTAGATTGAACACGAGTCATGGAATAGTCATACTCGTATATCCAATCTTTATTTCTTGATCCCCAAGTAGAACTAGTGATATGGTTGAATATTACGTGTTTTTATGCTATGATATGTATATGTTTTCGTGTTGATTCCTGGATTATTTTACGGGTTTTGGTATATATTTCTATATTTCAGGAATCAATGATGAAATGCATAAAAGTAGAGAAAATGAGCCAAAAATGATGAAAATGGATCGAACCGAACGAATGCGTCGAAGCCAAGGAAGAAAAAAATAAAATAAAAATAATAATAAAGCATAACGATTGATCGAGATTATATGTCGATCAATCGGCATGGACAGATATGTGAAGGAAGGAAATTGATAAACTCACGCCTCCTTCATAAATCATAACCAATCAGAACCTCACGCTTCATAAGGAAAAAAATCTTTTCTTCCTAAACAATTCACACGCCCACATCTTCTCCTCTCACCAATCACACGTCTCCACCTGGACATGAATCATATTAGCCTTCATCTTTCTTAAAAAAGGACCGAACCTCCATTCTGGAGGACCAATCACAATTCTTCACACCATTCACCATCCACAAACCTTCACAATCTACACGTCTCCTACCACCAATCACCACACGCCTCCACCTTCTTCTCCCTACACAATCCTCACGTTTTCCTTCACAAACCTCACATCCAGCCCTTCCTTCACTCCATCTCACGTCCAGCCTTCATCTCTCCACAACCACCTATCAAACCTTCAACCTTTCACCCTATGATTTTGGAACAACTTCAACAAGGCAATTAAAGCGACGATCGAGAAGGAAGCAAGAGAAGGAGCGAAGATCTACAACCGGAGTCGACGCTGGGAGTTTTTCTTTGTCTTTAAATTCTTAGTTTTGTTTTGTTTTGATTTATTATGAGGAACTAAAATTATTTATCGAGGCTAGGCGAATCCTTTGTTATGAACCTTCGATTTGATGATTTAATGATTGAATTCTTATAGTTCTTTGCGTATGTTTTATGTTATTCATGCTTTTAGAGGATTGATCACCTTTGAATGATGTTAGTATCGTAATTGAGATCGAGAGATGATTTTATGATACTGAATTAATAACTCATACCATGGATTTCAGACCGAGATCGAGAGATGACGTCAAATACATGCGTGATAGCCATAGATATCTAGTAATTGAAAGCTATGAGTTTTCATGGATCTTATGCAACATTGAATTGTTAAATAAGTGAACGAGAGTTACTAGTTGCAATTTGATGTTAGACTTAATATAGCTCGAGAGAGTATATTGAATAAATTCGGAAAACCCGTCACCTTAGAGATGTATGGAGAAAAGAACTGTAAGAGTTGGGTTACGTGAATAATTGTCAAGATACTTTCTTGTGGATTTTTCTCGTGATCGTTGACTATTTTGGTTGGATTAGAGTAGTTTAAATTAGTTTAGTTTAATTATCAATTTATTATCGTAGGTTAAATATAGTTAAAAGACATCTTATGTGGTACTTACTTGTTAGTCCTTGTGGGTTCGACAATCCGTATCTTCCTATCTATACTAAAACTTGACACCGTGCACTTGCGGTCTAAAATCGCTAGATTGGAAATAATTGTTTAAAATAAAAGCGACCAAGTTTTTGGCGCCGTTGCCGGGGACTAACTTTAGTAATATCATACTACGTTCTTTGACTGTAATTTAACCATTTTTTGTTTATATATTTCGAAAAAAAAAACAAAGGGGATTTGTATATATTTATTTTTTTTTCTTTTGTTTGTCTTGCGAGGTACTTGTGATGCTTCATCAACAAGTCTTCACAAGATTTGCCCAACAATATTCAGAGCCGTATTAAGCAGCGTGGGGAAGATTCAATGAATTGGCAAACACATTCCGGTATCACAACTTTTCGAACTATACTCTTCTGCAATATTTCTTCAAAGGTTTGGATGCACAGACACGAGAATGGGTATTTAGCGGAGCACTGGTGACTGGGAGTCCCCTGGTTAATAGAGATGAGGACAGTGTGTTGCACCTGTTCAATGATATGGCGGACTTCGATTATCACTGGCATTGGAATCCTTCACTGCAGGGTTGGTGCCAGCAATACCCACCGGAGCCTCGCTACCCTATTGATACGCCGCAACCAGTTGAACATCTCGAAGAGAGGAGAGATAGTTCTGCAGATGTCACAACTCAGTTAGCGGATACCTTAGTAAGATTCTTGGCATCAACCGAGAACAGTTTGGAGTGCCAAACCAACTCAATGCGTCACCTGGAGCAGCAAATGGCGGTCCTCATCGAAACAATTTCAATTAGTTGCCAAGAGGAAGAGATGAGGGCTACAAATCAAGAGGCGACGAATCGAGTTTGGTTATATGATGACGATCACTCAACCAACCAAGTTTGGGGGAGTGATCCTCCTAGTGTGGAAGATTCAAAGGAACTTGAGCCTCTTCAAGAGATTGAGCATACTTCTGAGATGTCATCCGAGGAGTTCCCATATGAAGATGAATCGAGTGTGATGTTGGAGAAGGAAGAGACTTGCGAAGATTCTGATTTAAGTCCATCGATAGAGACATGTTCTATGCCATATGTGGATCCGTATTTTCCATCGATGCCAACTTCACCGCACTACATCCTCCAAAATGCAAAGCCAAGTCAAGAATCATTCTCCCATGCCTACCAATTCAAGAATGTTGTTGGAGCGACGAGCTTACATTGTTACAATGTTGCCAATCTTGAGGGCAAACTGAATGAAGACCCATTAGTGGTATCATACGATACTTACTATGGGCGGCAGCCGCTCTTTGATGATTGCTTCTGATGGTCAAGCCGACGACTAAAAATCAGCGCTTCTTGGGAGGCAACCCAAGCGTATCCTTTTGCCATTTAGTTTTGTTTATTTTTAGTTTTTGCATTTAGTTTGTTTATCTCTCGTGTCGACTATTTTATTTGCATTCTTCTCTTGCTAGGTACTCAGTTGGAGCGATGAACCCTACAACAGTGGAGCTTTCAAAAGCGAATCTTCCTCAACCCTCATGCAAGCGTCGTGATCAGGGGAGATTATTTTTTCCCTTTAGATTCTTTTAAACATTGAGGGCAATGTTTGATTTAAGTTTGGGGGAGTAGTAGCTTGCATGTTTTACTTGTTTTAACCACATGTTGTGTGCTTAAATGACACTTGAATCGTCCGATTATTATGAGCTAAATTTTTTTTTTATGAGTTCAAACTTGAGAAAAGAATGAATTATAGTAGTGACTATTCAAGGAGGATTTTGATCTCACTATGCATATGAACTTGATTTGTGATGATTATTGGACTTGTACATGAATATCCTAATTTGAGTTAGCATGTCAAGAATGAGGAATATATTGAGCACAATTAGTCATGATCTTGTGGATTGCATGTTTTGAATAGTGATAATTGTTGTGAACTTGATGATTTGTCTTGAGCATCTCAGAGTTATCCTAGAACTTATTTGATGATGACACTTTGAGGCGAAATTTTATAGTTACAAACTTGACTTGGAAATGATCTAGGCGATCTTTGAAACGTTTGAGCCTTTCAAGCTTACCATGATTCATATCAATCCCTAGTGTCCCATTTGAGCTTTATTGAAAAAAGAATGGTATATGCATTGCATATAATTAGACCCCATTCGACATTCTTGGCAAACTCATTATACTTACCCTTATTTGAGCCTAAATGAAAAAGTTATCCTTACCCTAAGGGAGTATAATGAATATCATTTGACGCACTTGAATTGTTATATCTTGATGAGCTTATTGAAAGAAAAAAAAATGATAATGAGAAAAGAAAAAGATAGACAAAAAGCCTTGAGAAAAAGATTGACTAAATAAGACCCAAAGTGGCCAAGGCTATAAAAGAAAAAGAAGAGAAGCTCGATGTGTACGAAAAATTTGAACTGTAAATGATTATACTCTCTTCTTTGCGCTTATCCTATCTTTTCTTTGAAGCTAACACCAAAGGCCTTACATTACAAGCTTAAAAAGTCCTTTTGATCCAAGTCTAGGGAGTAACTATCATTAGTGGAGAAGTTGTTTGAAAATAGGCCTATGTAATGCTTGATGATAATCTCGACTTTGAGTTGATTAGCATGATTTGATCTTGAATATGTGCATGAAACATGAGATTGACTAGAGCACACACACACGTTCCGATTTTGAGATTTGTTGCTTGACTTAGGAGAAAACATGTATTGTTCAACTTTTGTATATGTGCATGAGATTTCTGAGAATAAGCAAGCCATGAAATAATTGTTTCAAATATCAAGAATGAACTCTACCTTATGATCTTAATGCTTAATCGACGACGATTAAGTGATAAGTTTGGGGGAGTTGATAGGGTTGAATATTACGCGTTTTTAGGTTATGATATGTACATGTTTTCGTGTTGATTCTTGGAATATCTTACGGTTTATGGTATATATTTCTCTATTTCAGGAATCAATGTTGAAATGTAGGGAAAGGTGAGAAATCAAGCTAAAATGATGAAATACTGAATAAAGTTGAAGAAAAGAGGAAAAAAACCAGAATCCAAGACACATGTTACTCCTTTATCCTCAAATTACTATATGTTCGAGCCATGTTTTGGAAATGTGGTCCATATAAAAGTTGTAGAACTTTCTCTTATCTTCGCGTGGACAGCTGATTCATCAGATTTGGAGTTTGTATGAGAAAGTTACGGCCAAAATACGAAACTCGCCTGAAGCTGAAAAAGGCGAAGAAACTTACTGTGAAGGGCGATCGATCGAGAAAGGCTGAATACTGAGCGAAATTCTTACTAGAAGGCTCGATCGATCGGCCACTTTTTCGGATCGATCGGGACGATGAGTTTTCATAAAAATACCTTCCTTATAGAGTTTGTTTCCAACAAGGAAGTTCTTGATTCCCTTCCCCTATATATTACAAATGATTTTTACAACCAAAATATCAGATTTTAACCCTAGAACACACACATCACAGCCTCCATCTCAGCCCACCCCTTTCCTTCAATTCCAAAAAAACCACACGCCTCCTTTCTTCACTCTAACCTCACGCCTCCTTCACACGGCCAGCAGCCATTCACTCCACCATAACCTCCATCTTTCTTCCATTCTTCACCATCCATCATCACTCATCAACCCTTCACCCTATGTTTTGGAAAGAGCCAACAAGATAATCGAAGAGCACGATCGAGAAAGAAGCGAGGAAGGATCGAGAATCAACGAAAGAGTCGACTTGGGAGTTTTCTTTTACTTTTCTATTATTGTTTTACATAAATAATTGGATTGTTGTGTTTTTGATGATTGAGAGATATCAATACATAGTTTTTCCTATTGATTTTGAGATTGAATTCATATATCTTCTAAGTGCATGTGTTATTGTTCTTAATGCTTTTGAAGGATTGATCACCTTTGAATGATATTTTATTATAATTGAGATCGAGAGATGAAATTATAATACGATATAATAATTCATGCCGTGTGTTAAAGATTGAGATCGAGAGATAAAATCACACACGAGTGATAACTTTGGGTTGTTTAATCTAAAGTTAGTGGTTTTTTTAAAGCGCATTCAACATTAAATTGTTAATTACGTGAACGAGAGTTACTAGTTGCAATTTGATGTTAGACTTAATATAGCTCGAGAGAGTATATTGAATAAATTCGGAAAACCCGTCACCTTAGAGATGTATGGAGAAAAGAACTGTAAGAGTTGGGTTAGGTGAATAATTGTCAAGATACTTTCTTGTGGATTTTTCTCGTGATCGTTGACTATTTTGGTTGGATTAGAGTAGTTTAAATTAGTTTAGTTTAATTATCAATTTATTATCGTAGGTTAAATATAGTTAAAAGACATCTTATGTGGTACTTACTTGTTAGTCATTGTGGGTTCGACAATCCGTATCTTCCTATCTATACTAAAACTTGACACCGTGCACTTGCGGTCTAAAATCGCTAGATTGGAAATAATTGTTTAAAATAAAAGCGATCAAGTTTTTGGCGCCGTTGCCGGGGACTAACTTTAGTAATATCATACTAGGTTCTTTGACTGTAATTTAACCATTTTTTGTTTATATATTTCGAAAAAAAAAACAAAGGGGATTTGTATATATTTATTTTGTTTTTCTTTTGTTTGTCTTGCGAGGTACTTGTGATGCTTCATCAACAAGTCTTCACAAGATTTGCCCAACAATATTCAGAGCCGTTTTAAGCAGCGTGGGGAAGATTCAATGAATTGGCAAACACATTCCGGTATCACAACTTTTCGAACTATACTCTTCTGCAATATTTCTTCAAAGGTTTGGATGCACAGACACGAGAATGGGTATTTAGCGGAGCACTGGTGACTGGGAGTCCCCTGGTTAATAGAGATGAGGACAGTGTGTTGCACCTGTTCAATGATATGGCGGACTTCGATTATCACTGGCATTGGAATCCTTCACTGCAGGGTTGGTGCCAGCAATACCCACCGGAGCCTCGCTACCCTATTGATACGCCGCAACCAGTTGAACATCTCGAAGAGAGGAGAGATAGTTCTGCAGATGTCACAACTCAGTTAGAGGATACCTTAGTAAGATTCTTGGCATCAACCGAGAACAGTTTGGAGTGCCAAACCAACTCAATGCGTCACCTGGAGCAGCAAATGGCGGTCCTCATCGAAACAATTTCAATTAGTTGCCAAGAGGAAGAGATGAGGGCTACAAATCAAGAGGCGACGAATCGAGTTTGGTTATATGATGACGATCACTCAACCAACCAAGTTTGGGGGAGTGATCCTCCTAGTGTGGAAGATTCAAAGGAACTTGAGCCTCTTCAAGAGATTGAGCATACTCATGTACAAGTCCAATAATCATCACAAATCAACTTGAGCCTCTATTAAACATTGAGGACAATGTCAAGTACCTCGCAATAAAAACAAATAAAACAATTAAATATATACAAAAAAGAAAAAAAAATGGTTAAATTACAGTCAAAGCTTCTCGTATGATATTACTAAAGTTAGTCCCCGGCAACGGCGCCAAAAACTTGATCGCTTTTATTTTAAACAATTAATTCCAATCTAGCGATTTTAGACCGCAAGTGCACGGTGTCAAGTTTTAGTATAGATAGGAAGATACGGATTGTCGAACCCACAGGGACTAACAAGTAAGTACCAAATAAGACACTTTTAACTATATTTAACCTACGATAAATAATTTATAATTAACGACTAATTAATTAATATAAACTACTAATCCAACCAAGTCAATAAAAGTAAACGAGAAAAATCCACAAGAAAAGATTATCGAGACTTTGGCTCACCAATGCAATTCCCTACAATTCTCGATTGAATATTCAAATATTTCTAAGGTGACGAGTTCTCCCAATTTATCTAATACACTCTCTCGAGCTATATTAAACCTAACACCGAATTGCAGTAAGTAACTCTCGTTCACTTATTTAACAATTCAATGTTGCATAAGATCCATGAAAACTCATAGCTTTCAATTACTAGATATCTATGGCTATCACGCATGTATTTGACGTCATCTCTCGATCTCGGTCTGAAATCCATGGTATGAGTTATTAATTCAGTATCATAAAATCATCTCTCGATCTCAATTACGATACTAACATCATTCAAAGGTGATCAATCCTCTAAAAGCATGAATAACATAAAACATACGCAAAGAACTATAAGAATTCAATCATTAAATCATCAAATCGAAGGTTCATAACAAAGGATTCGCCTAGCCTCGATAAATAATTTTAGTTCCTCATAATAAATCAAAACAAAACAAAACTAAGAATTTAAAGACAAAGAAAAACTCACAGCGTCGACTCCGGTTGTAGGTCTTCGCTCCTTCTCTTGCTTCCTTCTCGATCGTCGCTTTAATTGCCTTTTTGAAGTTGTTCCAAAATCATAGGGTGAAAGGTTGAAGGTTTGATAGGTGGTTGTGGAGAGATGAAGGCTGGACGTGAGATGGAGTGAAGGAAGGGCTGGATGTGAGGTTTGTGAAGGAAAACGTGAGGATTGTGTAGGGAGAAGAAGGTGGAGGCGTGTGGTGATTGGTGGTAGGAGACGTGTAGATTGTGAAGGTTTGTGGATGGTGAATGGTGTGAAGAATTGTGATTGGTCCTCCAGAATGGAGGTTCGGTCCTTTTTTAAGAAAGATGAAGGCTAATATGATTCATGTCCAGGTGGAGACGTGTGATTGGTGAGAGGAGAAGATGTGGGCGTGTGAATTGTTTAGGAAGAAAAGATTTTTTTCCTTATGAAGCGTGAGGTTCTGATTGGTTATGATTTATGAAGGAGGCGTGAGTTTATCAATTTCCTTCCTTCACATATCTGTCCATGCCGATTGATCGACATATAATCTCGATCAATCGTTATGCTTTATTATTATTTTTATTTTATTTTTTTCTTCCTTGGCTTCGACGCATTCGTTCGGTTCGATCCATTTTCATCATTTTTGGCTCATTTTCTCTACTTTTATGCATTTCATCATTGATTCCTGAAATATAGAAATATATACCAAAACCCGTAAAATAATCCAGGAATCAACACGAAAACATATACATATCATAGCATAAAAACACGTAATATTCAACCATATCAACTCCCCCAAACTTATCACTTAATCGTCCTCGATTAAGCATTAAGATCATAAGGTAGAGTTCATTCTTGATATTTGAAACAATTATTTCATGACTTGCTTATTCTCAGAAATCTCATGCACATATACAAAAGTTGACAAGACATGTTTTCTCCTAAATCAAGTAACACATCTCAAAGTCGGAACGTGTGTGTGTGCTCTAGTCAATCTCAAGTTTCATGCACATATTCAAGATCAAATCATGCTAATCAACTCAAAGTCGAGATTATCATCAAGCATTACATAGGCCTATTTTCAAACAACTTCTCCACTAATGATAGTTACTCCCTAGACTTGGATCAAAAGGACTTTTTAAGCTTGTAATGTAAGGCCTTTGGTGTTGGCTTCAAAGAAAAGATAGGATAAGCGCAAAGAAGAGAGTATAGTCATTTACAATTCAAATTTTTCGCACACATCGAGCTTCTCTTCTTTTTCTTTTATAGCCTTGGCCACTTTGGGTCTTATTTAGTCAATTTTTTTCTCAAGGCTTTTTGTCTATCTTTTTCTTTTCTCATTCATCAATTTTTTTTTTCAATAAGCTCATCAAGATATAACAATTCAAGTGCATTGAATGATATTCATTATACTCCCTTAGGGTAAGGATAACTTTTTCATTTAGGCTCAAATAAGGGTAAGTATAATGAGTTTGCCAAGAATGTTGAATGGGGTCTAATTATATACAATGCATATACCATTCTTTTTCAATAAAGCTCAAATGGGACACTAGGGATTGATATAAATCATGGTAAGCTTGAAAAGCTCAAACGTTTCAAAAATCGCCTAGATCATTTCCAAGTCGAGTTTATAACTATAAAATTTCGCCTCAAAGTGTCATCATCAAATAATTCTAGGATAACTCTAAGATGCTCAAGACAAATCATCAAGTTCACAACAATTATCACTATTCAACATGCAATCCACAAGATCATGACTCATTGTGCTCAAAGTATTCCTCATTCTTGACATGCTAACTCAAGTTAGGATATTCATGTACAAGTCCAATCACAAATCAAGTTCATATGCATAGTGAGATCAAAATCCTCATTGAATAGTCACTACTATAATTCATTCTTTTCTCAAATTTGAACTCATAAAAAAAAAAATTTTTTAGCTCATAATAATCGGACGATTCAAGTGTCAATTAAGTACACAACAGTAGATTAAACAAGTAAAACATGCAAGCCACTCCCCCAAACTTAAATCAAACATTGTCCTCAATGTTTAAAAGAATCAAAGGGAAACAGTAAACTCCCCTGATCAAGACGCTTTTATGAGGGTTGAGGAAGATCGGCTTTTGGAAGCTCCACTGTTGTAGGGGTTCATTCTCCATCTGAGTACCTAGCAAGAGAAGAATGCAAATGGTAAAATATTCGACTCGAGAGATAAACAAACTAAAATGCAAAAACTGAAAAAAAAAAAACAAAACTAAACTAAATGGCAAAAGGATACGCTTGGGTTGCCTCCCAAGAAGCGCTGATTTCTAGTCGTCGGCTTGACCATCAGAAGCAACCATCAAAGAGCGGCTGCCGCCCATAGTAAGTATCATAGGATACAACAAATGGGTCTTCATTCAATATGCCCTCAAGATTGGCATGATTGTAACAGTGTAAGCTCGTCGCTCCAACAACATTCTTGAATTGGTAGGTACGGGAGAATGATTCTTGACTCGGCTTCATAACTTGGAGGATGTAGTATGGTGAAGTTGGCATCGATGGAAAGAAAGGATCCACATATGGCATAGAACGTGTCGCCATCGATGGGTGCATATCAAAGTTCTCAAAAATCTCCTCCTCCAACATCACTCTTGGCTCGTCTTCCCATATGATATCAGATGTTGACTTTTCCACTGTAGGCTCAATCACTTCAAGTGGCTCAACTTTCCTTGAATTTTCCACATGAGTAGGATCACTCCCCCAAACTTGATTAGTTGAGTGATCATCATCATGTAACCAGGCCTGATTTGAAGATCCCGTCTCCTCCTCTTGGCAGCTCATTGAGATGGTTTTCACAAGGATTGCTAATTGCTGCTCTAGGTGACGTATAGAATTGGTCTGGTTTTCTAAACGTTGCTCAGTTGACGCCATGAATCTAAGTAACATATCCTCCGATTGAGCCATTACTTCTGCAGAACTATCTCTCTTCACACTATGATGCTCAAATGGTTGGTGCATATCATTAGGGTAGTGAGGCTCCGGTGGGTATTGGTGACTCCAACCTTGTAGTGAAGGATCACAATGCCAGTGGTAATCGAAGTCCGCCATATCATTGAACAGGTGCAACACACTGTCCTCATCTCTATCAACCAGGGGACTCCCAGTTACCAGTGCTCCACTGAATATCCATCCTCGTGTCTGTGCATCCAAACCTTTGAAGAAATATTGCAAAAGAGTATAGTTCGAAAAATTGTGATACCGGAATGTGTCTGCCAATTCATTGAATCTCCCCCACACTGCATAAAATGGCTCCGAATATTGTTGGGCAAATTTTGTGAAGACTTGTTGATGAAGCATCACAAGTACCTCGCAATAAAAACAAATAAAACAATTAAATATATACAAAAAAGAAAAAAAATGGTTAAATTACAGTCAAAGCTTCTCGTATGATATTACTAAAGTTAGTCCCCGGCAACGGCGCCAAAAACTTGATCGCTTTTATTTTAAACAATTAATTCCAATCTAGCGATTTTTTACCGCAAGTGCACGGTGTCAAGTTTTAGTATAGATAGGAAGATACGGATTGTCGAACCCACGGGGACTAACAAGCAATTACCAAATAAGATTTCTTTTAACTATATTTAACCTACGATAATCAATTAATAATTAAACTAAACTAAATTAAGCTACTAAAATCCAACCAAAATAGTCAACGATCACGAGAAAAATCCACAAGAAAGTATCAAGACAATTATTCACCTAACCCAACTCTTACAATTCTTTTCTCCATACATCTCTAAGGTGACGGGTTTTCCGAATTTATTCAATATACTCTCTCGAGCTATATTAAGTCTAACATCAAATTGCAACTAGTAACTCTCGTTCACGTAATTAACAATTTAATATTGAATGCGATTTAAAAAAACCACTAACTTTAGATTAAACAACCCAAAGTTATCACTCGTGTGTGATTTTATCTCTCGATCTCAATCTTTAACACACGGCATGAATTATTATATCGTATTATAATTTCATCTCTCGATCTCAATTATAATAAAATATCATTCAAAGGTGATCAATCCTTCAAAAGCATTAAGAACAATAACACATGCACTTAGAAGATATATGAATTCAATCTCAAAATCAATAGGAAAAACTATGTTATTGATATCTCTCAATCATCAAAAACACAACAATCCAATTATTCATGTAAAACAATAATAGAAAAGTAAAAGAAAACTCCCAAGTCGACTCTTTCGTTGATTCTCGATCCTTCCTCGCTTCTTTCTCGATCGTGCTCTTCGATTATCTTGTTGGCTCTTTCCAAAACATAGGGTGAAGGGTTGATGAGTGATGATGGATGGTGAAGAATGGAAGAAAGATGGAGGTTATGGTGGAGTGAATGGCTGCTGGCCGTGTGAAGGAGGCGTGAGGTTAGAGTGAAGAAAGGAGGCGTGTGGTTTTTTTGGAATTGAAGGAAAGGGGTGGGCTGAGATGGAGGCTGTGATGTGTGTGTTCTAGGGTTAAAATCTGATATTTTGGTTGTAAAAATCGTTTGTAATATATAGGGGAAGGGAATCAAGAACTTCCTTGTTGGAAACAAACTCTATAAGGAAGGTATTTTTATGAAAACTCATCGTCCCGATCGATCCGAAAAAGTGGCCGATCGATCGAGCCTTCTAGTAAGAATTTCGCTCAGTATTCAGCCTTTCTCGATCGATCGAAATGGTTTCTCGATCGATCGCCCTTCACAGTAAGTTTCTTCGCCTTTTTCAGCTTCTGGCGAGTTTCGTATTTTGGCCGTAGCTTTCTCATACAAACTCCAAATCTGATGAATCAGCTGTCCACGCGAAGATAAGAGAAAGTTCTACAACTTTTATATGGACCACATTTCCAAAACATGGCTCGAACATATAGTAATTTGAGGATAAAGGAGTAACATGTGTCTTGGATTCTGGTTTTTTCCTCTTTTCTTCAACTTTATTCAGTATTTCATCATTTTAGCTTGATTTCTCACCTTTCCCTACATTTCAACATTGATTCCTGAAATAGAGAAATATATACCATAAACCGTAAGATATTCCAAGAATCAACACGAAAACATGTACATATCATAACCTAAAAACGCGTAATATTCAACCCTATCAACTAGAATAAACGAATAAGCTCGATATCTCATATCGACTCATTCGAGCATGGCCATGCATTTTAGTTCTCACTTGATCAAGGGCCAAACACATCTCCTGTTATATAGGAGGGACAAATCCTATCTCGATCAGTCAACATCCCTCTACATAATTCGTAGTGTATCCAATAGTCGCCTTTATAGATTACCCTGTTACGGGTAACGTTTGACGATATCAAGATACATAACTCCTTATGTTGGGATCTCTGATGATCACAAGTCGTAAGGATTACATACATTATTATCACTATGAGAATTGCATATGACGATCATATAACTATCCATGTTGCATTCTCATGGTGGGTCTGTCCAGTACATCGTTCTCTAACATGTACCCATGTGTTGATTTGATATCTCATATCAATGAACAATTCATCAATCAACACATACTAGTCTCTATGTATTATCATTATCCCTATTCATGATAATACTTAACTAGGGACATCTTTAAGAATAATACAATATTATTCTAAGGACATTAACATATATATTAATTCACATTGCACAGTTAAAAGAATAATATATAATAATTAATTGCCATTCATGAAATCATAAACATTGTATGTCAAAACAATCATCTAATGATTTGTCTTAGGGCATATCCCAACAAATCTCCCACTTGCACTAAGACCACTCAGACATATACCTAATGCCTAGAGATCTAGTATGACGATCATGCTTCTGCTGTGACAGTGGCTTCGTCAATGGGTCAGATACATTATCATCTGTTGGTACTTTGCATATTTTAACATCTCCCCTTTCAACGATTTCTCGAATGAAATGGAAACGCCTAAGTATGTGCTTGGATCTTTGGTGAGATCTTGGTTCCTTAGCCAATGCGATCGCTCCATTGTTGTCACAATAGAGTTCTATTGGATCTTTAATGCTAGGCACCACTCCAAGTTCAGAAAATGAACTTCCTCATCCAAACAGCTTCCTTTGCTGCATCCGAGGCAGCAATATACTCAGCTTCCGTTGTAGAATCGACTACTGTTTCTTGCTTTGAACTCTTCCAGCTCACAGCACCTCCATTTAGGCAATACACATATCCAGATTGCGATCGAAAATCATCTTTGTCGGTTTGGAAGCTTGCATCAGTGTAACCCATTACATTGAGCTCTTCCTCACCTCCATAAATCAAGAATGTATCCTTAGTCCTTCTCAAGTACTTCAGGATGTTCTTGACAGCAATCCAATGACCTTCACCTGGATCAACTTGATATCTGCTCGTCATACTCAAAGCATACGATACATCGGGACGAGTACATATCATGGCATACATGATAGATCCAATAGCTGACGCATATGGAATCTTACTCATGCGTTGTCTCTCATCTGGTGTTGAAGGACACTGTTCCTTCGTGAGATAAATACCATGTGTCATAGGCACGAATCCTTTCTTGATTCTTGCATGCTAAACCTTTTAAGCACTTTGTCTATGTATGTACTTTGACTCAGACCAAGAAGCCTTCTTGATCTATCTCTATAGATCTTGATTCCTAATACATAGGTGGCTTCTCCCAAGTCTTTCATCGAAAAGCAATTCCCTAGCCAAATCTTTACAGATTGCAAGGCAGGGATATCATTTCCAATTAGAAGTATGTCATCTACATACAACACTAGGAAAATGATTACGCTCCCACTGACCTTCTTGTAGACACAAGGTTCATCTTCGCTTTTGATAAAACCAAACTCTTTGATTGCATCATCAAATCGAAGATTCCAACTCCGAGAAGCTTGCTTCAATCCATAAATGGATCGTTGTAGCTTGCATATCTTTCCAGCATCCTTTGGATCGACAAAACCCTCGGGCTGTGTCATGTACACATCCTCGAGCAGATTTCCATTAAGGAAAGCTGTTTTGACATCCATCTGCCAGATTTCATAATCATGAAATGCAGCTATTGCAAGTAAAATCCTTATGGATTTAACCATGGCCACTGGTGAAAAGGTTTCATCATAGTCAATACCATGAATTTGTTTGAATCCTTTTGCAACCAGCCGACCTTTATAGGTTTGTACGTTACCATCCATATCGGTCTTTTTCTTGAAAATCCATTTGCACCCTATGGGTCGTACCCCTTCAGGTGGATCAACCAAAGTCCATACTTGGTTTGCATACATGGATTCCATCTCAGATTTCATGGCCTCTTGCCATTTCTCAGAATCATTGCCCATTATAGCTTGTTGATAAGATGATGGCTCATCCTCATCAATAAGTAGTAAGTCACCTTGTTGAGTCACGAGAAATCCATATCTCTGTGGCTCCCGGTGTTTTCTTACAGACCTACGCTGGGCTTGTGTCTCTTGAGCAGGTGCTTCTTCCACAACAGCTTGCGGTGCCTGCTCTGTTTCCATCTCAATCTCAGGTTCAGTGTTTTCTTGTGGTTGAACTTCACTAAGTTCTATTTTTCTCCCACTGGTTTTTCTAGAAATAAATTCTCTTTCAAGAAATACACCAGTCCGAGCAACAACTACTTTGTTCTCGGTGGGATAATAGAAATAGTATCCTTTCGTTTCCTTAGGATACCCCACAAATAAACACTTATCAGATTTGGGTCCAAGTTTGTTAGTGGAATGACGTCTAACGAAAGCCTCACAACCCCAAATCTTCATAAAAGACATACTAGGACGCTTCTCAGTCCATATCTCATATGGTGTCTTTTCCACTGATTTAGATGGAACACGGTTCAGTAAGAAAATCGTTGTTTCTAGAGCGTGTCCCCAAAATGATATCGGAAGATCTGCATGACTCATCATTGATCTAACCATGTCCAACAAGGTTCGATTTCTCCTCTCGGATACACCATTCCATTGTGGAGTATACGGAGGAGTGAGTTGTGGGACTATCCCACATTCCTTTAGATAGTCATGAAACTCTTGGCTTAAGTATTCACCTCCTCGATCTGATCGAAGGATTTTGATACTTTTGCCAAGTTGGTTTTGTACTTCATTCTTGAAATCTTTGAACTTTTCAAAGGTTTCATGCTTATGCTTCATTAGGTACACATACCCATATCTACTGAGGTCATCAGTAAATGTAACGAAGTATTGAAAACCACCTCTAGCTTGTGTACTTATTGGTCCACATACATCACTATGTATTAGTCCCAATAAAACATTTGCCCTTTCAACATGTCCCTTGAAAGGGGCTTTAGTCATCTTGCCCATTAAACAAGATTCGCATGTTTCATATGATTCAAAATCAAAGGAATCTAATACTCCATCCTTATGAAGTTTAGATATGCGGTTCTCGTTTATGTGGCCCAAGCGACAGTGCCAGAGATAAGTCGGATTACAATCATTATTTTTAATCCTTTTAGTATTTATGTTATAGATAGGCATATCAAGATTTAATACATAAACACCATTCACCATTTGTGCACTAGCATAAAACATATCATTTAAATAAATAGAACAACAGTTGTCCTTTATTATAAATGAAAAACCATACTTGTCTAAACAAGAAATAGAAATTATGTTTTTAGTAATGGATGGCACAAAATAACAGTCTTTTAAAATCAATGATAAACCAGAAGGTAAAGCTAAACTATAATCTCCTATAGCTAATGCAGCAACTCTTGCTCCATTTCCAACTCGGGGATCAACTTCACCTTTCGCCAACGTCCTACTCCTTTTTAGATCCTGCACATTTACACAATGTGAGATCCACATCCAGTATCTAATACCCATGATGAAGAAGTAGATAAATTGACTTCTATAACAAAAATACCTGAAGTGGAAGTCACACTTCCTTTCTTTAGATCCTCCAGATATACTTTGCAGTTTCTTTTCCAATGGCCGGCCTCACCGCAATGGAAACAGTTCCCTTCCTTCGCTATCCCTCCCTTTGGTTTCAGTGCATAAGACTTTGGCTTAAATTTAACAAAGACCTTCTTTGCTTTCTTATTGCCTTTAGCTTTGGCCTTTCCTTTGCCCTTATTCACAATAAGAACATTTGTGGCCTTAGTCTTATTTGTATTTGCTTCATATGTTCTCAACATACCAAGCAATTGTGGTAGAGTCTTTTCCATGTCAGTCATATTGTAATTTACTACGAATTGTCTGAAGCTCTCCGGCAACGATTGCAAGATCACATCGGTGGCCAACTCTTGGTCCAATGGAAAACCCAGCTTGTCCAGATTCTCAATGTACCCAATCATCTTGAGCACATGAGTTCCAACTAGGCTTCCCTCTACCATTCTGCACTGGAACAACGCTTTAGAGACGTCATACCTCTCTTGTCTAGCTTGCTGTTGGTACAATTGCTTTAAGTGTTCGATCATATTGAACGCATCCATTTCCTCATGTTGCTTCTGAAGCTCAGAGTTCATGGTGGCAAGCATAAGGCACCTAACATCAAGTGCGTCACTCTGATGCTTCTTGTAAGCATCTTTATCAGCTCTTGTAGCTGTTAGGGGAGGTTCCTCAGCGGGCAAGGGTTCCTCTAGGACATATTGTTTCTTTTCTTGTTTGAGGACTATCCTCAAGTTCCTATGCCAGTCTAGGAAATTTGTCCCATTTAATTTGTCCTTCTCAAGGACCGATCGCAGTGATAATGTGCTAGTAACGTTGTTAGTTGCCATGGATATCTACAATATAAATATGCAAAATAAGTTTATGATTTAATCATTTAACATGGTCTTATATTAAATGATACTCCCACTATTTTATTTAAAAATATCAACCCTCGAAACCTTTAGTGGGCCAAGATCCATATTTCGCCTAATCTTGAGTTAGCTTTGGCTAATCGCCAAAGACTCGGTTATTTAGGTAGACAACACTTTGTCAATTACATCACATGTAATTCTTGGATAGTTGGACGAACAACACTTTGTTCAATTCATCAAATGAATTATAATCCAACCCATGCCTCTAAGTTCCCAATCCTATTGAGATAACTTAGTTAAGTCGTACCCAATTTAAAGTATAACGGATATCACTTTTATCCTTTCGCGCCTTACTAAGATTGCCACGATGCTTTGCTTTGGCAAACCCACACATGTACAATCGAAGTTATTGACGAGTACTTTTAATTTTGGAAGGCATCTAAAACTTAATATTTTAGAGGGATTTATTGAACTCATGATTAGTTTGATAATTTAAAATAGGTCCACTACATATAGTTGTATACATATCTACATATACGTGTAATACTATTATCAATCTAAAACATAAGATAAATCATGCATCAACATACATAATTAAACGTGACATGGTTATAGCCCCTACTAATGATTTTCTCAAGCCAATGAGAAAATCCTAAGAGTCAACCTAAGGTAACTTCACATTTAGAATGAAATAGAGAAGGCACGACACGCAGGTCGTATTATATATTACAAACATCCACAAATCCTATCTAATAGGTCAAAGGGCTATAACCACGCAACATGCTCAAACAACACATAAAGCATGCATTAACATTTAATTAATTAAATTCTAAACATTTTAAATTTAATTCTAATTAAAACTGTAAAATAATTTTTGAAAAATTATCGTACGCTCGGGACATCACATGCCACAAACTTAAGCGACTAAGACACGAACCACCATGGTTCGAACCACAAAAGCACACGGCTGGACCAATAATGGGCCTAGGGTTCGAAACCCTAGCCCATGGCCGAGCCAAGCTCGAGCGGCGGCGGCGCTAGGGTTCCAAACCCTAGCCGCCACGCACCACCTTGGGTTTTCATCGAGCCATCTTGTTTGAAATGCCGGAATTTGTTAGCCACGAGTCACGGTCAGGCCATGCATGGGGTTGGCTCAACCATCTCGAGCTAAGGGTTCGAAAAACCTTGCTCTCATGTGGTAAAGCTACTAATCCATGCATGCGTGAACCATTATCGAGCCAAAGAGTTCAAAACTCATCCACGTCTCAAAACCTTAGCATAAGAGGCGACGATGGCCGAGCCCATGCACGGCTACTAGGGTTCGAAACCCTAGCCGTCATGAGCTAGCCGTCACGAGCCAACGGGTTCTAAACCCTAATCAATTTTCGACACTCCCATGCACAATTATTAGCCACAACGACTAAACCATCTCGAGCCAAGGGTTCGAAAACCCTAGCCCTCATGTGGCTATGTCATTTGTGATGGTGATGGCCGAAAATATTGCCCAATAAATTTGATTATTCGCCAATTATATCAAATACAATTTTACGATGATTTTCACAAACTAAATATTAACATATCATATATGTTCATACAGTTTTAAATAGCATGCAATATTAATTCTAATATGATTAAACTATTTAACCACATAAATCCGATATGAGCCTTGAACCTGGCTCTGATACCACTGTTAGTAATCCTTAGAGCATACAACGCAGCGGAATAAAAAAAATTGGATTACTAGAACAATGGATCTATACATAGGAGTTCATATCGGATAAAGGTTTACAAAATTCTCACCCTTGTAGCGTGTTTGAGCAGATTCCACGGAGCAGCACCACGTCCAACGCCTCCTCGGAGTCACTAGCAAAACTTAACAAGTTTTGCCTCAACGGTATCCACACGATCAAATCGGGTGAAGGGATAGTTTAAGAACAAGTTGCTAGACAAGTTCTTAAACCAATACACGAAGCACACTCGATTCACAATCGAATGATGGCACAATACCACCAAGAACCACACGGCTATGATAGAAGCCGAGAGTTCAAGTTGGTGCGGCCGAGAGCTTCTAATATTTTAGGTTGAATGATTGAATTGTGTTTTTCCATTAATCACCATGCAATCCCATTATATATCATTTAATTAACGGCTTTCATAAAGCCTCATGGGCTTAAGCCCATGATTTAATTTAATCATTATGATAATTAATTAAGACTCCTCTTAATTATTTAATTCATCCCATGAATTTAATTTTCCTTCTCGATTTAATCTTTTGTACGACTCGATAGGATCTTGTAATGTTGGCAGTGACATAAAATCTCATTTTATGTCGCAAGCAAGGAGCGGTGTCTAGCAACACATCGAGGCTACCCAAATTACAAGAATGTCAATGACTCGACATAACCTTTAGAACTTGTGATAATATTAACCATGTAACTTAATCTCTTTGTCCTTTGTGTTTAGATTGAACAAGAGTCATGGAACATACTCGTATATCCAATCTTTATTTCTTGATCCCCAAGTAGAACTAGAATAAACGAATAAGCTCGATATCTCATATCGACTCATTCGAGCATGGCCATGCATTTTAGTTCTCACTTGATCAAGGGCCAAACACATCTCCTGTTATATAGGAGGGACAAATCCTATCTCGATCAGTCAACATCCCTCTACATAATTCGTAGTGTATCCAATAGTCGCCTTTATAGATTACCCTGTTACGGGTAACGTTTGACGATATCAAGATACATAACTCCTTATGTTGGGATCTCTGATGATCACAAGTCTTAAGGATTACATACATTATTATCACTATGAGAATTGCATATGACTATCATATAACTATCCATGTTGCATTCTCATGGTGGGTCTGTCCAGTACATCGTTCTCTAACATGTACCCATGTGTTGATTTGATATCTCATATCAATGAACAATTCATCAATCAACACATACTAGTCTCTATGTATTATCATTATCCCTATTCATGATAATACTTGACTAGGGACATCTTTAAGAATAATACAATATTATTCGAAGGACATTAACATATATATTAATTCACATTGCGCAGTTAAAAGAATAATATATAATAATGAATTGTCATTCATGAAATCATAAACATTGTATGTCAAAACAATCATCTAATGATTTGTCTTAGGGCATATCCCAACAAGACCACCCTTGAGGGTGTAAAATGGGTCCTAAAGGATTAGGATCAGGTACGTTAAGTACATAGGGACACTGGAGTGTCCAGGGTGTATCAGCATTAGAGGAATGTTGGGTTCAGACCCACTACTCTATTGATTTTCTTCCCACGGTATGGTGTGCCGTGCGGAAACGTCCGTCTTGTTGGTAGGTTTGAGGTAGACCTAAAGAGGCAGAGACTAATTTGTCTCCCGCGTGTGTGCAGCACCATGATGGGCTTGCTAGAGCTGTTATACTGCTCGTTGGAACCAAGTTTGGCAAATCGTAAGGTGATACGATGTGGATTGTGGTGGACTCTAGTAGTCACCACGTCATTTGAGGTTGAGGTTGTGCTTGCCTCACTGAAACGTGTATACGTTTATGTTTAATCTTGGTGAGACTTGTCTGGGACAGCTCATGATGTTGAAGTACCAACAAGAGAGTCATCAAGTCATTGTTGGCTCGATCTGGGGAATCCGTGTATTTGGGATGCAATGGGTGTTATTGTATCCGGTTTTTTCGAACGGTGGTTCGAGACTAGTGGATCTCGAGTTCGATGGCACTTTCCTTGTGGGGAAGGAGGTAGTATTATACCTATTTGGGAATCTTTGAAAGATTCGGTAAGTTGATGCAGGTGGTGTTGATTTTGGGAATCACGCCGTGTTGTTGATCGTCGATTATCCTTCTCCACTGGATGGGAATGACTCAGAATTGACGGTTGTGTTTGGGGCTTAGGGGTATGTTGTAGATACCCGAGCCAAGTGCATTGAGTATGCATGTAGTGTCTGTGCTTAGGCAGGTATACCAGTGAGTATACGGATGCCAGTTATCGATTTCTTTTTGTCAAGCATAGAGTTATGCTGTGTTTGGATGGTTAAATCTCTGATGAGAGATATGGAACACCTTGAGATTGGAAATCTCCATGGCACGATAATTATGAGAAATAATCGTGAAGTTAGTTGACTCCCTTTGAGGAGGGATTATCTTGTGTGGGTTGAGATGTTTCCTTGTTGGTGTTTTCTTTCGAGTTTTCGATAGCCTTCCCAAGTTTGGATTGTTAAATCCTAGGGTTATCAAGGGATGGCAGGAATTCGGATTTGTTGGGTGTCGCTGACGACACAAGCGTTGAGGATGCAATGGGTGTATTGCATGTCCTTTCAGAATTTGAAACTCTGTGGAGTCTCGATTGTTTATTTATGATTGGGATATGATTCTTGGAACATCCGGAGGTGGACATCTTGTGAGATATCTTTTGTATGAATCTGTGGCCGTGAGTTGCCCAAATTGAGTTGCAATGATGCAACTGCTCATTCGATGGAGGAGGTTTGAAAGTGGAAACCAGGTTTGGTATGTGTACACCGTGGTATACTAGTGTTTCACTCGTAACGATGTATGTTAGACATCGTGAGTCATGATAGAGATGTCTTTGAATGATATCTACGATGGAATCGGGAGCGAATCGAATCCTTGCAGTTCAGTTGACTAACTGCTTTTGGATTGTTAGCGTTGGGTTGTGCTGACGCTCTTTGGCGTTATGATGGATTTGGAAGTCTATTCCACTCCAGAGTTTGACACGAGGTCAACGTTTCACGGTTGAGGTGTCATTCATGATGCGTTCATACTAGTTGTATTAGAACTAAGGATGACTGTCTGATCTACAGTCGTAAGTATTGGTTGTTTTGCAGTCATGAGTGTAATGCCTCGATTTGTTTAATACACGTATGATATGATTATGGTGTAATTATATCATTTCACGGTATAATAATAGGGTTCAGGTGGAACCAAGAAAGAATGAAAACATGTAAACATGATGTACAAAATGTAGTGTAAAAATATGCTTTGAACTTGTATGCATTGAAGGTGCATGAGCATGTGTATTTGAGTTGCAAGTGAGCATTTGAATGTCATGTGAATTTGGAGTTGCATTTGAATGTGAGGTTCATTTCATGTACATGTGATTTAACATGTAATTATCTCCAAATGACATGATATCAAGTAAGTTAAGGACTTAATAACCTTATATCAAGTGCATGATGGAGGCAAAATCACATAATACACCACTTTCACCTAAAAATCTCTACAAGCTCCTCTCCAAACCCTTAGAGCTTTTGGTAGGCAAAACTTGGATTTTCACTTGTGAAGTGAGCTAGGAAGTTGGGTGAAGTGATTTCTTAGCCTCTTGGTAAGAAATTCATAGTTGTATACTTGAATTATTCATTAATGTTGATATATGTGAAAGAAAAACTCAAGTGTGCATGTGTACAATCATAACATGTTTATATGCTAGGAATTGGAATCTATGATGTTAGATTTATGTTTATATGTTCCTAGGTATTGCAAGAAACATGTTGACATGGTTTAATATGAGGTGTAGGAGAAGATTCATGGAGATAAGCTTGAAAATCGCCATGCTCTCACTCTTCTGGGCATCGGCGATCGATCGGTGCGAGTAAGCGATCGATCGCCGATGACAGTAACATTTGAAGGCGGTGAAATTGGATGGCGATCGATCGGTGAAAGTGTCGCGATCGATCGCGATGAACAGAGCATTGTGGCGATCGATCGCCAAGTTGTTGCGATCGATCGCGAGGGGGCAGAGAGTTTTGGCGATCGATCGGTGTTGATCGCGATCGATCGCCAGTGTTAATATTTTGAAAAATAAAATATTTTGTGGAATTTGATTTTAATGCCTATGATAACATGATATATTGTTGGCATTGTTGTAGCACCATCACAGGGGACAGGACAACGAGGCACTTAGCTATTGACAACTGCTTTATCTCGTTTGTGTCGCAGTACAGGTACGTGTTGACGTACGGAGTATAGATATGATATGATGATGCTATTATGGTTTTGATATCATATGATTTATGTTATCGTTGTGTCATATGATTGGTAGTATCATATGCATGTGCATACATAGATTTCATATGAGTGGTATGGATGCCTTGATAGATATGTGTATATGCTTTGGTACGATCATTGTCTTGATAGATATACCTGGTGGGGTATATGCTTTGACTGCCACGATAGATATGCTAGTGTTGGGCGTATGCTTTGACTGGGATCGGTGCCTGGATAGATATGCTAGTGTGGGGCATATGCTTGGGCTGGGATCGTTGCCACGATAGATATACTACATATGCTTTGGCTTGAGAGATATACGCCTGGTGTGGGTATATACTCTGGTTAATATCACAGATGAGTATGGTACTATGATATGTGCTGCTAATATGAAGATGTGATGTGGTTTCACTGACATATTGAGCTGAATAGGCATATCATATGAGACTCGTGATAATAGGGAACTTGTTGAGACATGTCATGACATAGTGCATTTGTGGATGCATGATACAGAACATTCACGTTATCTGATTTATTGTGCTTTATCATTGATATTGATATTGTGTTTTGATATTGCACTGAGATAGTTGTTATCTATACTCACGTTGTGAATGTTTCTGTAGGGACTCATAGACGTGGGGAGCGTGAGTCATGATTTCCGCTGCGAGGGGAACCACTGCCTAGGAGTTCTTTTGAATTAGGTTGTTTATGTACATGATTGTATAGTTTGTTAGGGTTTGATAACCTTGTAAACAACTTAACTAGTATGAACTCTTAATCCGTGCATGGTATATTACTTAATTCAGACTCACATATGTATGTTTAATGGATACATAAGGATTAAGTAAATCAGGTCCCACATTAGTGGTATCAGAGCAGTGGTTCGAAAACGGGGTGAACATGGGTAGAGGAAGTGTATTAGGGAGTTACCTAAACACTTTGAGAATGGTAATAGCATGTTAGGAGTTGGCTATGATGTTCTTCTAACATGTTATATATATTTGTGAATGTTATTGTTAACCCTTGATCTACAGCTATGACAGACAGAGGGTTACATGAGGATGTTGGGGATGCCATGAGTGGCAATGCGAGTGTACGGATGGCGCCTGTGCCACCACTACCGATTGAGCAAGGGCCAGTGGAACAGGTACTGCTACCTGGAGAATTGACATTGACACAGTTTCTGAGCTATCAGCCACCCAGGTTTGAGGGGACTGAATCAGGAGAATTGGCGGAGGAATGGCTGGAACGTGTGGAACAGATATTTGTCTCCGCACCATGTGCCAAGACTGCTTGGTTGCGTTTAGCTGAATTCCAGTTAGCTAAGAAGGCTATGATGTGGTGGAAATCCACAGTGCTTGAGTTGAGGGCTCAAGGACAGACAGTGAACTGGGATGTGTTTCGAACAAAGTTTCTGGAGCATTATTTCTCTGTTGCGGCAAGGCAGAGGAAAGAGGATGAATTTACAAACCTGAGACAAGGAGCCATGACAGTATCTGATTATGCTGTTCACTATTCTTCTTTGCTCCGATATGTGCCACATATTGCTGTCAATACAAAGGCAAAGATCAGACAATTTGTGAAAGGGTTGAGGCCTGAATTGTTTGATAGGGTCATGTCCAATAACCCTACATCTTATGAAGAAGCCTTGACTCGAGCTGAGATGGCTGAGATTGCGGTAGGGGTGTATAAAGATGTTGGACAAGCCCAACCACCTACATCTGACAGTATGCGACCTAGAGGAGATTCCTTTAAATCACCACGAGGTGGTGCATCGTCATCTAGGTTTAGTGGGAAACGGTTTGGACCAAGGAAAGGGGATGACAGAAGGGCTAAGGGACAGTCCCAAGGTAGTAGTAGCAGTAGTGGACGAGGAGTACAATGTTTTAAATGTGGAGGGCCACATTATCAAAAGAATTGTCCACAGTTTGATACAGTAGTTTGTTTCCGTTGTGGGAAACCAGGACATGTGATCCGTGATTGTCCTCAAGTGGGCGGACAACATAGGAGAGGACCCATGTCAGAGAATACAGTGCAGCAGAGACCACAGAGTGTAGTACAGTCTGGTGGTGGACAGAGGGCAGGAACACCTCAGGCTCAGGTGTATGCACTGAACAGGGAGGAAGCAGAGGCAGCTCCTGATGCTGTGATAGCGGGTAAGTGTACTTTGTTTACTTATCCAGCCTTACTTTTGATTGATACTGGTGCATCACATTCTTTTGTTGCACAAACTTTTGTTGATCGGTATCATATATGCTCGTCTCCACTGTTGATGCCTCTTTATGTTTCGACACCCATGGGAACTACTGTAATGGCTTGTCAGAGTGTGTCTGACTGTGATATTCAGTTTGAGACTGAGTTTGGATTACAAGCTGATCTGATTGTGTTAGGCATGACAGATTTTGATTGTATTATTGGGATTGATGTGTTGAGTAGATATCAGTCTGTTGTGGATTGTTGTCATAAGGTTGTGAGATTTCAGTCTGATACTGGAAATCAATGGTACTTTTATGGCCAGGGATCGAGGGCAAGGATTCCATTGATATCGGCAATCCGAATGTCGCGTTTGTTAGAACGTGGACATGCGGGTTATTTGATTTATGCCCTTGATGTTATGGAACAGAAACGAGAAAGGAAAGTGGAGGAGATACCAGTGATTACAGAATATGCGGATGTGTTTCCATATGAGATACCTGGATTCCCACCAAGTCGAGAAGTGGAATTTGGTATTGATTTGATACCTGGTACTTCTGCAATTTCACGGGCTCCTTATCGGATGGCACCAACTGAATTGAAAGAGTTGAAAACTCAATTACAAGACTTATTGGACAAGGGGTACATACGTCCTAGTGTATCGCCTTGGGGCGCTCCGGTTTTATTTGTGAAGAAGAAGGATGGGACAATGAGATTGTGTATTGATTATAGACAGTTGAACAAAGTAACCATAAAGAACAAATATCCTCTTCCCCGTATTGATGATTTGTTTGATCAATTGCAAGGATCAAAGATATATTCTAAAATTGACTTGAGGTCAGGATATCATCAAATACGTGTGAGGGAAGGAGATATACAGAAGACAGCATTCAGAACTCGTTATGGGCATTATGAGTTTCTGGTAATGCCATTTGGAGTGACAAATGCTCCTGCTGTCTTTATGAGTTTAATGAATCGTGTGTTTCAGGAATACCTTGATCGATTTGTCATTGTCTTTATCGATGATATATTGATCTATTCACGGAGTGATGCCGAACATGTTCAACATTTGCATATGGTGTTGCGATTGTTGAGGACACATCAGTTGTATGCCAAACTCAGTAAGTGTGAGTTTTGGTTGACTAGTGTTGGATTTTTGGGTCATGTCATATCAGAGGAAGGTATATCAGTTGATCCAAAGAAAGTGGAAGCAGTGTTGAATTGGTCAGCACCTACTTCTGTGCCAGAGATTCGTAGTTTCTTAGGTTTGGCTGGATATTATAGACGATTCGTTGAAGGATTTTCAGCGATTGCCAAACCATTGACACATTTGACACAGAAGGGAGTATCTTTTCAATGGTCAGAGGCTTGTGAGCATAGTTTTCAGGAATTAAAACATCGATTGACTACAGCTCCAGTCTTGATCATTCCATCTGAGCATGACAGGTTTGCATTATATACTGATGCATCTTTACTTGGTTTGGGTTGTGTGTTGATGCAGGACAAACATGTAGTAGCTTATGCATCACGACAATTGAAACCACATGAAATGAGATATCCAGTGCATGATCTGGAATTGGCTGCCATTGTCTTTGCATTGAAGATATGGCGACATTATTTATATGGTACGTCGTTTACCATATATACTGATCATAAGAGCTTAAAATTTCTATTCACTCAAGCAGAGTTGAATATGAGACAAAGGAGATGGATGGATCTGTTGAAAGATTATGATTGTGAGATTGATTATCATCCAGGAAAAGCTAATCTTACAGCAGATGCCTTGAGTCGGAAAGTACATCATACGGCTGATGAGATGGTTCATTTATCTGCTTTGATGACTTCTTGCTGTACTTTGGGTTATGATTTTGATATGGAGTCAGTGCCGGTACGGGTATCAACATTGTTGGTTGAACCTGACATTTTTGACAAAATAAGAACGGCACAAGGGAGTGATGATGAGGTACAACATTGGAAGGAAAAGATAAATCAAGGACAAACATCTCAATTTGTACTAACAAGTGATGGAACTTTGAAGTACCGAAACTGTTGGGTAGTACCTGCGTCATTAGGACTACGCCAAGAACTACTACAACGTGCTCATTGTAGTAGATACAGTATACATCCTGGAGGGAAGAAAATGTACCATGATTTACGTACCCAATTTTGGTGGAAACGTATGAAACAGGATGTATTGAGTTTTGTGAAACGATGTTTGATTTGTCAACAAGTGAAAGCGGAAAGACAAAGACCAGGAGGTGAATTACATAGTTTGGAAATTCCTCAGTGGAAATGGGAACATATCACGATGGATTTTGTGACTCATTTGCCACGGACGTCTTCTGGTTGCGACGCAATTTGGGTAATTGTTGACAGACTTACCAAAGTATCTCATTTTGTGCCATATTGTATGACATATACATATCTGAGAATGGCACAGTTGTACATTCAACATGTAGTGAGACTACATGGTATTCCAGTTTCCATTGTATCGGATAGGGATCCGAGATTTACTTCTCATTTCTGGGAAGGGTTACAAACAGCGTTGGGAACTGAAGTGCGGTTGAGTACAGCATATCATCCTCAGACGGATGGACAAACAGAGCGTACGATACAAACGCTAGAGGATATGTTGCGTGCTTGTGTATTAGAGTTTGATAACTCATGGCAAGAGTCATTGCCATTAGTGGAATTTTCATATAACAATAGTTATCAGGCTAGTATACAGATGGCACCATTTGAGGCCTTGTATGGGCGACGATGTAGATCGCCATTGTATTGGGATGATGTGGATCAGTCTTCCTTACATGGACCGGATATGATTCATGACATGGAAGAGAAAGTAAAAGTAATTCGATTGAAACTGAAAGCTGCTCAGGATAGACAGACTGCTTATGCCAATAAGCGACGTAGACCACTTGAATTTCAAGTTGGTGACCGTGTGTTCTTGAAAATCTCACCTTTTAAAGGTGTAGTACGGTTTGGTAAGCGTGGAAAATTGTCTCCACGGTATGTTGGTCCATATGAGGTGTTGCAACGTATTGGTACGTTGGCATATCGCTTAGCACTACCACCGGCCTTGAGTAGTATTCATGATGTTTTTCATGTGTCACTGTTGAGGAAGTATGAACCAGATCCGAGTCATGTCTTACAGCTACCTGAGGTACAGCTGGATACAGATGTGTCGTATGAGGAACGACCGGTTATGATCTTGGATCGAGCTGAACGCAGGTTGCGTAATAAGGTGATTCCTATGGTAAAAGTACAGTGGGACAGAAGGGGTGTCGACGAGGCAACGTGGGAGACGGAGCAGCATATGATGCAACGGTATCCGGATTTAATTACTGGTATGATTTTACAGTTTTATGATACTGTTGCATACATGATCATGTTTCCTATTGTCATATCGTAGGATTGTTGAGTTGCGTATTTTAATATGCATGTTATGTATCTACAATTTCGAGGACGAAATTCAATAAGTGGGGGAGAATTGTAATGCCTCGATTTGTTTAATACACGTATGATATGATTATGGTGTAATTATATCATTTCACGGTATAATAATAGGGTTCAGGTGGAACCAAGAAAGAATGAAAACATGTAAACATGATGTACAAAATGTAGTGTAAAAATATGCTTTGAACTTGTATGCATTGAAGGTGCATGAGCATGTGTATTTGAGTTGCAAGTGAGCATTTGAATGTCATGTGAATTTGGAGTTGCATTTGAATGTGAGGTTCATTTCATGTACATGTGATTTAACATGTAATTATCTCCAAAGGACATGATATCAAGTAAGTTAAGGACTTAATAACCTTATATCAAGTGCATGATGGAGGCAAAATCACATAATACACCACTTTCACCTAAAAATCTCTACAAGCTCCTCTCCAAACCCTTAGAGCTTTTGGTAGGCAAAACTTGGATTTTCACTTGTGAAGTGAGCTAGGAAGTTGGGTGAAGTGATTTCTTAGCCTCTTGGTAAGAAATTCATAGTTGTATACTTGAATTATTCATTAATGTTGATATATGTGAAAGAAAAACTCAAGTGTGCATGTGTACAATCATAACATGTTTATATGCTAGGAATTGGAATCTATGATGTTAGATTTATGTTTATATGTTCCTAGGTATTGCAAGAAACATGTTGACATGGTTTAATATGAGGTGTAGGAGAAGATTCATGGAGATAAGCTTGAAAATCGCCATGCTCTCACTCTTCTGGGCATCGGCGATCGATCGGTGCGAGTAAGCGATCGATCGCCGATGACAGTAACATTTGAAGGCGGTGAAATTGGATGGCGATCGATCGGTGAAAGTGTCGCGATCGATCGCGATGAACAGAGCATTGTGGCGATCGATCGCCAAGTTGTTGCGATCGATCGCGAGGGGGCAGAGAGTTTTGGCGATCGATCGGTGTTGATCGCGATCGATCGCCAGTGTTAATATTTTGAAAAATAAAATATTTTGTGGAATTTGATTTTAATGCCTATGATAACATGATATATTGTTGGCATTGTTGTAGCACCATCACAGGGGACAGGACAACGAGGCACTTAGCTATTGACAACTGCTTTATCTCGTTTGTGTCGCAGTACAGGTACGTGTTGACGTACGGAGTATAGATATGATATGATGATGCTATTATGGTTTTGATATCATATGATTTATGTTATCGTTGTGTCATATGATTGGTAGTATCATATGCATGTGCATACATAGATTTCATATGAGTGGTATGGATGCCTTGATAGATATGTGTATATGCTTTGGTACGATCATTGTCTTGATAGATATACCTGGTGGGGTATATGCTTTGACTGCCACGATAGATATGCTAGTGTTGGGCGTATGCTTTGACTGGGATCGGTGCCTGGATAGATATGCTAGTGTGGGGCATATGCTTGGGCTGGGATCGTTGCCACGATAGATATACTACATATGCTTTGGCTTGAGAGATATACGCCTGGTGTGGGTATATACTCTGGTTATTATCACAGATGAGTATGGTACTATGATATGTGCTGCTAATATGAAGATGTGATGTGGTTTCACTGACATATTGAGCTGAATAGGCATATCATATGAGACTCGTGATAATAGGGAACTTGTTGAGACATGTCATGACATAGTGCATTTGTGGATGCATGATACAGAACATTCACGTTATCTGATTTATTGTGCTTTATCATTGATATTGATATTGTGTTTTGATATTGCACTGAGATAGTTGTTATCTATACTCACGTTGTGAATGTTTCTGTAGGGACTCATAGAAGTGGGGAGCGTGAGTCATGATTTCCGCTGCGAGGGGAACCACTGCCTAGGAGTTCTTTTGAATTAGGTTGTTTATGTACATGATTGTATAGTTTGTTAGGGTTTGATAACCTTGTAAACAACTTAACTAGTATGAACTCTTAATCCGTGCATGGTATATTACTTAATTCAGACTCACATATTTATGTTTAATGGATACATAAGGATTAAGTAAATCAGGCCCCACAATGAGAGACTGACTTTTGGGACGAACCGCATCGAGGTACGTTTTGCCTCTTGGGTGATTTGTTTGTTTTGGTAAGTCGCTCTGTTTCAGAGTTTGATGTGAGGTAAGTATCCTCGCGTTTATTAAGACGATTCTGATATGGTCAAGGATCGAGGTTATGGCTTCATGTTGTTGTGTAGCCTGGGTGTTATGTGATACACCGGTGCTAATTTCGAGGACGAAATTCTTTTAGTGGGGGAAATTGTGATGACCAGGGATTATAGATGTTAATCCCGGAGTGTTAATAACCCCTAAAGTTGTTTTACGTGGCGATTTGGAGTTTAATCGCGGTGTTGGGCCTTCTGGGCTCGTTTATTTGAGTAGTTGGGATCGTTGGATCCCGAGGTTGAGATTGTATTCTCATTACGGTGTAAAACCTAAGAATTGGGTTTTTGATGTGTCTCGGGATCTGGGGTGCTTTGTGTGGGCACCGGTAGGGGGTTTTGGAGTTAGAGAGAGAATTTTTGAAAACAGATGATTTTTAATGAATCTTGATGTATTTGTGGGGCTATTAGTATTTCGGGGTATTTTTGCTATAAATACCAGTAGAACCCGAGATTTTAATTATTAGAACCATTTTCCTCACCTTGCCTCTCTCTCTCCCCGCGCCCATTTCCCGTCTGCCTCGACCCCCGCCGCTTCAAGTGCTGCGCCCGCCGCCATCCGGCCGCCGTTCGGTGCGTCCGACCCGCCGTTGGCTTCGTCTCGTCCAGGCGCAGCTTCCCACACCAACAATTCGAAGTTTCGTCGAGAATCGCGTTCGGATTTGCCAGAAAAGCGCTAGGGTTCGAAATTGAAATCTGTCCGATTTGGGGCTTGATTTTTGGTACGTTTTTGGGGCTTTTCTTCAGGTGTTCTTGGGGCGTTTTTGTGCTGTTGTTGGGTCAAAAATTTCAGACATTAAAGTTCAAAAATATTTGTTGATTAATGGTTCGAATTTCAACGCTGGTTGCGTGAAATTTGGGTTCGAAAATTGGGGTTTTGGCATGTGGGGCAATTATTCATGTTGTTGATTGATTAATTCATGTTTTAGATGAATTATGGTGATTATTTGAGTTCCAATTGTGTTGTGAGGGTTCGAAAATTTATGGGGAGTTCTTGAGCAATTTTCGTAGATGTCTCATTCGATTTCCCTCCCTGCATGTGCTCTACCCCCGGGTCTTTCAAATGGTAAATTGTCGTGTGTTGACAATAATTTTCTGTATGAGGATTATGGGTGTGCTTGAGCATGGGTTGCATGTTCGTAAATAATTGTGAATTATTTATCGTGTTAGCACATCGTTCCTCGGGGCATGGAACTCGAGCAAGGTTTGACTCAGACTTCGGAAATTTAAGGTACGTGCGACGTACGAGCATTACTTTATATAAGAGCATTTGTGAAATGCATAATGTGTTTTAATTGCATTAGATGGTTGTGGGTATGGTTATATATATATGTGTTGATATAACTATGGAACGACCTAATCTTGACATCGCTGCCACAAGTGTGCGTAATACTAGAGTAGTATAACCTTACATGATATATGGGGTACTGGTTTTATACGACCATTGTAGGGCATTGAGATGCCTGAGAATGACTGTGGAAATCATGTAATCATTATAAGACATTTGAGATGTCTGAGCATAATGGAGAATTGATAAAATAAATGCGAGGCATTTGAGCTATCTGTGATTGATAGCGAAGTTGAGAAATCAGTATTAGATATTGAGATATCTATATTTGTATGTATAATGAATTTGGAATCATTAATTATTGATATTTGAGAATCAGGCATGCGATAAGTTAATCAATGTGTTGATTTACTGATTTTTGAGATTTGATGAGTTTGATGATTATGAGAACAGGGACAGTACACGGAATCCCGGATGAGGACGTTGCCATCCAGGGAGTATCATTTAAAATTCATTAGCATTTACTTTTGTTGTAAACTATGAATTTAATTATTGTGATTATGTGATTTTGTGTATTGGTATGCTCACCCCGTTGGGGGCTGTCTCTGTTGGGGCAGGTGAACATGTAGGGTCTTCCTACCTTAATATCAATTAGTACACATAAATTGGACAGAACATGCATTTATAACCTCTTAAGGGTTCCGGTTGTAGCTTGAGCTAAGGAGATTACAGGCCAAAATAAAATTTCCAAAAGCTATTTAATTACATTCCCATTTAATGAATGTTATAGCTATAGGTTTACACTACTCCTAGAGTAGAGACTATCAAATCCTGCATCCTACATTCATCTTGCTTCCTTTAGCTCACCTCCTCAACCCGACCCTAGGCCCTTGGTCCAAAAGTGTACCTACAGGGATAACACATCATGAGCATATACATATTTACTTAACATTATATCAAAAGCATACAATAATGCATAACATCCTAGTTAAGTAAAGGTCATTGGTCGTCCTTCGACTTCCTTTGTTATCCCTGACTCTTATTCATATATTAGGGCGTCTTACCCCATTGTATGACATCTTACCATATCATAATCATCGTGTGACATCTTACCACGTGGGCATCTTACCCAATCATATGGCGTCTTACCATATCATAAACATTGCGTGGCATCTTACCACGGGGGCATCTTACCACTCACATACTTTGGGTGGCATCTTACCACGTGGGCGTCTTACCCAATCATACACGTCGTATGACCTTATCATAAACTTCATCATCATAGATGTCATCATAAACATCATCATCATAAACATCATCATAAGCATCCTCATCGTAACATCATCATAAGCATCATCATCGTAATCATCATCATAAGCATCAACATCATAACATCATCATAAGCATCATCATCATAAATATCATCATAGACATCATTATCATAACATCATCTTAAACATCATCATCGTAAACATCATCTTAGACATCATCATCGTAAACATCATCATAATATGTAAGGGTATGGTTTACCGTCCGATGCTCGTACGTCTCTTACGTACCTTAATTCCAAAAGAAGGAGAACTCGTAGACTTTATCTCCTTGAAGTCGTGGGTACCTGGGACGGTTCTACATAACCATACAAATTGATATTAGAATCTAAATATAGTCCAATATCCAAAAATCCCACAAAAACATCGAAAATCCATTTTTTACAGCTCACGATCGATCGCTGCCCAGGCGCGATCGATCGCGAGATCGCACTGGACGAGGGGCAAAAATTCTTTTCTTGGCGATCGATCGCCACTTTTGGCGCGATCGATCGCCAGCCTCGCCGATCGATCGCCCAAGAGTGGCGATCGATCGCCAAATGCTACTGGCGGGCACTGGAGGCTCGCGATCGATCGTCAAGAACGGGCGATCGATCGCCGAGTGCTGTACTCCGAAATTTCGCCATTAATGCTCATTTTTCAAGCTCTTCCTCATGCCACCCAAAACCAAACTTCCTCACAACTTCAATAACATCATAACCCACTAAAACCAACATAAAACACTTCAAAAAATCATACCCCAACCATAAACAACACATACCCAAACAAACCCACAAAACATCAAAAACTTAACCCATTTCAACACCAAACATCATAAAACTTATAGGAATGGTTCCATACCTCTTGTAGGCTCCAAATCCTAGCAAAGATCACACAAACAAAGTTTTTGTGGAACTTTCCTTCTCCTCTTTTGGTGGAACTCGAAAATGGGAGGGTTTGGGGTTTGGGAAGTGATTTGGGGATTTTTAATAAAGTGAAAGGTAAAGGGGTTAAAGTGATGGGTGGAGGATTTAAAAAGGGGTTACTTTAACTTAATTAAAAATTGTACCCCAAACTTAACATGATGTATAAAATGCTCCAACATAGTATTTTAAAAGCATTTTACAAAAATGTTCCAAACTTCATCTAAAATCACTTCCTCCTCATATTTAATAATTAACACAATTAAATCATGTTAACATCTTAATACCCAACACATAAATCCATCAACACGTGATACATCATATAAACATAATTAATGCTTTACTTGCAATTAATTAATTTCGGGGCATCACATTACTCCCCTACTTACAAGATTTCGTCCTCGAAATCGCATGCACTTACCCAAAAGAAACTAAACATAAATCATACCAGAAAATAGTTCGGGGTAATGCTGCATCATATGCCGCTCCGTCTCCCACGTAGCCTCCTCGACACCCCGACGATCCCACTGAACTTTGACCATCGGTATAACTTTGCTCCGTAGTCTGCGATCCTCTTGATCCAGAATTCTTATTGGTCGTTCTTCGTAGGACATATCTGAGTCTAACTGAACTTCTGTAGGCTGTAAGACATGAGACGGATCTGGCTCATACTTTCGTAACATAGAGACATGGAAAACATTGTGTATGCCAGACAAGGATGGCGGTAGAGCCAAACGATATGCCAAAGTACCGATACGCTGTAACACTTCATATGGCCCAACATACCTTGGAGATAACTTTCCCCGCATCCCAAAACGAACCACACCCCTGAAGGGCGAGATCTTTAAGAAGACCCTGTCTCCTAACTGGAATTCTAGTGGTCGTCGCCGCTTATTGGCATGGGCCGCTTGCCTATCTTGGGCCGCTTTCATCTTTTGGCGTATCATCTTAATCTTACTTTCCATATCCTTGATCATATCCGGTCCTCCGACCGCTTTGCTAGTCAAGTCCTCCCAATACAGTGGTGATCTACATCGTCGTCCATACAGAGCTTCAAAAGGGGCCATTTGAATGCTCGCCTGATAACTGTTATTATAGGAGAACTCCACCAGCGGCACTGAATCCTGCCACGGAGTATCAAACTCCAAAATACACGCCCTCAACATGTCCTCGAGCGTCTGAATGGTACGCTCTATTTGGCCGTCTGTCTGAGGGTGATAGGCCGTACTCAGTCTCACCTCTGTGCCCAAAGCTGTCTGGAGACCCTCCCAGAAATGTGAAGTGAACCTCGGGTCCCTGTCAGACACTATCGAGACTGGAATACCATGCAACCTCACCACATCCCGTATATACATCTGGGCCATCTTCAAGTATGTATATGACATACTGTAAGGGATGAAATGAGCCGTCTTCGTCAGCCTATCCACGATCACCCAGATCGCATCAAATCCTGAGGCCGTCCTAGGTAAGTGGGTCACAAAGTCCATAGATATATGCTCCCACTTCCATTCAGGCACCTCTAAGCTCTTCAGCTCACCACCAGGCCTCTACCTCTCTGCCTTTACCTGTTGACAGATCAAACATCTTTTAACGAAAACGATTACCTCACGCTTCATGCGTCTCCACCAGAATTGATCGCATAGATCTTTGTACATCTTCTTTCCCCCTGGGTGGATACTGAATCGACTACTGTGAGCTCGCTCCAATATTCCTCTACGCAGTTCTGGTGTATCTGGGACTACCCATCGGTTGCCCAGTCTCAAGGAATCATCCTCAGCCACTCTAAACTTTGTTGGCTGACCTCGAAGTGCTATTGATAACCATCTCTGCACTTCATCATCCGACCTCTGGGCTTTCCTGATAGCCTCAAATACGTCTGGCTCGGCCAATAAGGTCGACACTCGCACCGACGACGTGTCTACATCGAAGTCATAGCCCAGATGGCAATAGGAAGTCATCAAAGCTGATAAACTGTGACATCCCCGAAATGGTTAATTGCTATTTGGCTTTAATTGTGTTTACATGATTAATTATGTGGTAATTGATTATGTTTTGGGATTTATTTACCTTATGGAAATGCATGGTCATGTGGATAGGGGTGACCCGGGATTGCATTTTAGGGTGCATGTGGTGCATGTTGGGTAAATATTATGGGAAGCATGATTTATTTGCCTTGGTTAGCAATTTATGAGGAATCATGTGTTTAATTGATATTTGGTGCATTTTGAGTAAATGCTTTGAAAATATCATGTTGGGGTGTTTTATACACCATGGAATTAATTGGTATGCATTTGATTTAATAAACCCACCCTTTATTTCCAACTCTTATTTCACTTTACCAAAATCATTTCCAACACCCAAACCCTTCCCTCTTCTTCACATTTTCGAGCTCAAGCCTAGGGTTGAGGAGAAACCTTTCAAAAATCTTGTTTTGTGGAGCTTGTTGGGTGATTTGAGATCCCCAAGAGGTATGGGTACCTCATGTTTTAATTTTGTAAGGTTTTGGTTGAGTTTAGTTGGGTTTTGAAGGTTTTTAAAATGGGTTTGCGTTGGGTGTTGTGATTTTGGTAGTGTTTTGGTTGGATGTTGTATATTTGAGTTTATGTTGATGTTTATGGGTGGTTTTGAGTTGTTGGATTTGATTTATGTTGGTGTATGTGGGTGTTTTTGAGTGGGGGGTTGAAGATGGGTGAATAGTGCCCAAACCCCGCATGCCCACAGCTCGGCGATCGATCGGCGTTTTTCTCGCGATCGATCGCGAGCAGCAGGGCTGAGGCAGTAAGCCTCAGCGATCGATCGCGAGCTTGGCGCGATCGATCGGCGAGGCCGCGATCGATCGGCGCTAGCTCCGCGATCGATTGCGGATTGTTGAAAATTGTTGGGCGAGGCAGTGTGTTCTCGCGATCGATCGGGGCTTGATGGCGATCGATCGCGAGACACCAAAAATGGTGTTTTTGGGTGTTTTTGTGGGATTTTTGGTATTGGACTATTATTGGGTTCTAATATTGGTATTTGTGGATATGTAGAACCAACCCAGGTGGCAACACAGCCGAGGAATTGAAGTCCTACCATATTCCACTTTTGGAAAGGTACGTAGTGGACGTACGGGCACCCAACGGTAACATGTATTTTATGTACTCATTGTTTATGCATTGTGGATGCGAGTATATATGTGGTATTGCATAGTGGATGCATATACATGTTGATTTATGCCATATGAGGTATTGCATTGTGGATGCATATACATGGTAATTTATGCATATTGATGATAGATGCATATTATGATTATTGGATGCACATCCCATGAGTCGTGGTCATCCTTTGATGATTTTAATGCTTGCCGCTTTTGTATTGGTTCCGCTAAATGTGAAGCGAGGGGTGGGAGCGCCGCATGTCACATTTGAGCGTGGTTGTCATATGGGGCGAGGAAAGGGTATTTGCCGCTGCTTGTGAAGCGAGGGGTGGGAGCGCCGCATGTCCATTGTAGCGAGGTTATCCTATGCCGCCCATATGAATATAAGCGAGGGGCATTAAAATACACTGTGATGGACAGACTAGGGAATGGTGACCAATATTTGGTACTGTTGAGATGGTATATGATGTCATGACATGTTTTGGCCATTAAAAATAATCTGTTGATTATACTCATGAGTTCTGGTACAGGGACAACCAAACGGGAAGCGTTTGAAATGCACGGGAAACAGGAAGTGTTTCATATTGATTATGCATTTACGCTTTATCTTCATATTGTGTTGAATATGAATGATTATTATTGCTCATGTTTGGGGGTTGTCCTTGTAGGTACCTTTTTGGCATGATAGATGGGCTTGAACGGGTTGAGACAGTGAGCTTCACGAGCATCTTTGGTAGATGAAAGGACGGGATTCTTTTGTATAGTGCCTACTCTAGGAGTAGCGTAAAACTATAGTGGACACATTCATTTGTTGGAATGTAATTAATCCTTTTGGTAGTCCTTTATTTTGGCATGTAAATGCTTAAGCTCATAGACTCAACTTGTTTACTCTACTCTGATCATTTATTTAGCTCTATTATGCCTTTATTCCGCACTTAAGGATTAGGGTCCTTACATTAGTGGTATCAGAGCAGTGGTTAGAGAACCCGGGAACGAGTGAAGGGTAGCCTTAGCATGTTTGGCTAGGTGCTTACATTTGAAGCATGTTTATGCATGTGGTGCATATTGGTGTATATTTGGTTATACTAACATGCTTATATCACTCCTGTTATCTAACGACATGATATATATTGCTTTGGATTGTTGTTAACATTTGTGTTACAGCATGGCTGCTAATGAGGAAGTTGGCGACGTTGGTAGTGTGAATGCGAGTATTGGACAGGCTAATCCTCTACCTCCACCGGCTGTAGGAATGGAACCAGTGGTCCAGTTATTGCTACCGGGTGAGATTAGCTTGACTCAGTTTCTGTCTTATCATCCGCCCCGGTTTGAGGGGACAGAGTCCGGAGAAGAAGCTGAAGAGTGGCTGGAGAGACTTGAGCAGATCTTTGTATCGGCTCCTTGTGCTGTGACGGCTTGGCTGAGGCTAGCGGAGTTTCAATTAGCCAAGAAACCTCTGATGTGGTGGAGGAGCACAGTAATGGAAATGAGAGCACTGGGTGCTGTGATTGACTGGACGCTCTTCAGGACCAGGTTCTTGAACCGATACTTCTCCGCGGCAGCAAGACAGACAAAAGAGGATGAATTTGCAAGTCTGAGGCAGGGGAACATGACAGTGGCAGACTATGCCACACAGTACTCATCACTACTTAGGTATGTCCCCCACATTGCCTCTGATGGACGTGCCAAGATGAGAAATTTCATGAAAGGACTGCGACCGGAGCTCTATGACCGGGTTATCATCAATAACCCAACTTCTTTTGATGATGCTCTCACAAGAGCGGAGCTTGCTGAGCTAGGAGTGGGAGCTTATGCCATGCCACCACCGGTACCGCAACAGAGGCAGACTAGTGACAGTTTGAGGCCTCGGGGTGAGCCATTTAAACCCCGTGGTGCCTCTTCATCTTCGCGGTATGGTGGAAAGAAATACTTTGGTCAGAAACAGGATGGCAAGAAGGGAAATTGGTCCGCCAGTCGAGGATCTTCACAGGGGGATAGGCCGGGAGAGCCGAGGTGCAACAATTGTGGAGGGCCACATTCTTCAAACAAGTGTCCTGCATGTTATGTCTGTGGCAAGATGGGCCACATTGCTCGGTATTGCCCCGCACGGGGAGGCCAGTCAGAGTATCAGGGCAACAGGCCAAGGTTTGAGGACAGGACAGTGCAGCAGAGGCAGCAGTTTGGGCCTCGTCCATCGGGAGGTCAGACAGTGGGACCACCCCAGGGGCAAGTATATGCACTGACCAGGGAGCAGTCTCAGGCAGCTCCAGAGGAGGTGATTGCCGGTACGTGTAATTTATTTACGTACCCTGCTTTTGTTTTGATAGATACAGGTGCCTCCCATTCCTTTGTGTCTGTGGGATTCGTGGAGAGACACCATATGCGCACGTCTTCTTTACCCACGCCTCTCCTTGTCTCGACACCCAGTGGAAGAAACGTCGTTGCAGATCAGTTTATGGCAGACTGCCTCATTTATTTTGAGGGCAACGAGTTGAGATCAGACTTGATTGTACTGGGTATGTCAGACTTCGACTGCATCTTGGGTATTGATGTTCTGAACAGATATCAGGCAGTGGTAGATTGCCGATAGAGGACAGTGAAGTTCAGACCTGAGTTGGGCAGTCAGTGGACTTTCTATGGCAATGGGTCTCGTGCGAAGATTCCGTTGATTTCAGCGATCAAGATGTCTCAACTGTTGGAACGTGGGCACACGGGCTATCTTATTTATGCCGTGGACACGTCTGGAAAGAGTAAAGAACTGAGAGTTGAGGATGTACCAGTTGTGGCAGAATTTGCTGATGTATTTCCAGAAGAGATCCCAGGATTTCAAACGGCCAGGGAAGTTGAATTTGGGATCGAGTTGTTGCCAGGGACATCCGCTATCTCTCGTGCACCTTATAGGATGGCACCGGCGGAGTTGAGGGAGTTGAAAGAGCAGTTGCAGGATCTCCTTGACAAGGGTTATATACGCCCGAGCGTGTCGCCATGGGGCGCACCAGTTCTCTTTGTGAAGAAGAAGGACGGTTCGATGCGGTTGTGCATCGATTACCGGCAGCTGAACAAGGCTACAGTGAAGAATAAGTATCCTCTTCCAAGGATCGATGACTTATTTGATCAGTTGCAAGGTACCAGGGTGTATAGCAAGATTGATTTGAGATCCGGGTATCATCAGATTCGGGTCAGAGAGGAAGATGTACAGAAGACAGCGTTCCGGACTCGATACGGGCATTATGAGTTCTTAGTGATGCCGTTCGGTGTGACGAACGCCCCGGCCGTCTTCATGAGTCTGATGAACAGAGTGTTTCAGCCGTATCTTGATCAGTTCGTCATCGTGTTTATTGACGACATTCTTATCTACTCCCGGAGTGAGGAAGATCATGTGAAACACTTGAGGACAGTGCTTCAGATTCTTAGAGAGCATCAGTTGTATGCTAAGCTCAGTAAGTGCGAGTTTTGGCTGAGCAGTGTAGTGTTTCTGGGGCATGTCATTTCGAGCAGCGGGATATCAGTGGACCCCAAGAAGATTGAGGCTGTGATGGAGTGGGCTGCCCCCACTTCTGTGCCTGAGATCCGGAGTTTTCTTGGTTTGGCCGGGTATTATCGGCGCTTTGTTGAGGGCTTTTCGAAGATTGCCAAGCCGCTGACTCAGTTGACTCAGAAGGGTGTGCCTTTCTTTTGGTCAGAAGCTTGTGAGGAGAGCTTCCAGGAGTTAAAGCACCGGTTGACGACGGCGCCAGTGTTAGTGATCCCGACGGAGAACTCCAGATTTGTTCTGTATACGGATGCATCACTGCAGGGCCTTGGATGTGTTCTGATGCAAGATAAGCATGTGGTAGCTTATGCATCGAGGCAGTTGAAGCCGCATGAGACCAGATATCCAGTTCATGACTTGGAATTGGCGGCTATCATCTTCGCCCTGAAGATCTGGAGGCATTACTTATATGGCACTTCATTCACCATATACACGGATCACAAGAGCCTCAAGTTTCTATTCACTCAGGCGGAGCTGAACATGAGGCAGAGGAGATGGATGGACCTACTCAAGGACTATGACTATGAGATAGAGTACCATCCGGGGAAAGCCAATTTGACAGCGGACGCCTTGAGCCGGAAAGTGAGGAGTTCTGCTGAGGACGTCATCCATTTGTCGGCTATGATGACCTCCTATTGCCATCTCGGCTATGATTTTGATATAGATGCATCGCCAGTGTATGTCTCTACCTTATTAGCTGAGCCAGATATTTATGAGAACATCAGGAGAGCTCAGAGATAAGATGCTGAGGTTCAGAGATGGTTGTCTATAGTGCATCTTGGTCAGCCGACGAAGTTCAGAGTGGCAGACGACGGATCTTTGAGATTGGGTAACCGCTGGGTAGTTCCGAGTACGCCGGAGTTGCGTAAGGGAATCTTGGAGCGAGCTCACAGTAGCAGACTTAGCATCCACCCAGGCGGGAAGAAGATGTACAGAGATCTGCGTGGTCAGTTTTGGTGGAAGCGAATGAAGTCCGATGTCGTCGCTTTTGTGAAGAGGTGTTTGATCTGCCAGCAGGTTAAGGCAGAGAGACAGAGACCTGGCGGCGAATTGAGAAGTTTGGAGATACCGAAGTGGAAGTGGGAGCACATTTCCATGGACTTCGTGACTCATTTGCCGAGGAGTGCTTCAGGCTTCGATGCTATTTGGGTGATTGTGGACAGATTGACCAAGGTAGCCCACTTTATCCCCTATAGCATGACATTTACATTCTTGAGGATGGCGCAGTTGTATATTAGAGATGTGGTGAGATTGCATGGGATCCCCGTTTCTATTGTGTCAGATCGAGATCCGCAATTCACATCTCATTTTTGGGAAGGCCTTCAGTCAGCTTTGGGAACTGAGGTCAGATTGAGCACTGCTTATCATCCTCAGACGGATGGCCAGACCGAGCGCACTATTCATACGCTCGAGGACATGTTGAGAGCTTGTGTATTGGAGTTCGATGCCTCTTGGCAGGATTCAGTGCCTTTGGTAGAGTTTTCGTATAACAATAGCTACCAGGCGAGTATTTAGATGGCTCCGTATGAAGCTCTTTATGGCAGACGGTGTAGATCACCCTTATGTTGGGATGATTTGGACCGCAAATCGGTCGGAGGACCGGAGTTGATTCGGGAAATGGAAGAAAAGATAAAGACAATAAGGCAGAAAATGAAAGCGGCTCAGGACAGACAGGCAGCTTATGCGAATAAACGGCGGAGACCGTTAGAGTTTCAGTTGGGAGATAAGGTCTTTTTGAAGATCTCGCCTTTCAGAGGCGTTGTGCGATTTGGGATGCGCGGGAAACTGTCTCCGAGGTATGTTGGACCGTACGAGATTTTGCAGCGCATTGGCACTTTAGCTTACCGACTGGCTTTGCCGCCTTCTTTATCTGGTATACATGATGTGTTTCATGTATCGATGCTGCGGAAGTATGAGCCGGATCCGTCTCACGTGTTACAGCCTTCCGAAGTTCAGTTAGAGTCAGATGTATCTTATGTGGAACGGCCTGTTAGAATTCTGGACAGAGCAGACCATAGACTTCGGAACAAAGTGATACCGATGATCAAAGTTCAGTGGGATCGCAGGGGTGTCGAGGAGGCTACGTGGGAGACGGAGCAGCATATGGTGCAGCACTACCCGGAACTATTCTCTGGTATGAGTTTATGTTTAGTTTCTGTTGTGGTAAGTGCATGTGATTTCGAGGACGAAATCTTATAAGTAGGGGAGTATTGTGACATCCCCGAAATGGTTAATTGCTATTTGGCTTTAATTGTGTTTACATGATTAATTATGTGGTAATTGATTATGTTTTGGGATTTATTTACCTTATGGAAATGCATGGTCATGTGGATAGGGGTGACCCGGGATTGCATTTTAGGGTGCATGTGGTGCATGTTGGGTAAATATTATGGGAAGCATGATTTATTTGCCTTGGTTAGCAATTTATGAGGAATCAGGTGTTTAATTGATATTTGGTGCATTTTGAGTAAATGCTTTGAAAATATCATGTTGGGGTGTTTTATACACCATGGAATTAATTGGTATGCATTTGATTTAATAAACCCACCCTTTATTTCCAACTCTTATTTCACTTTACCAAAATCATTTCCAACACCCAAACCCTTCCCTCTTCTTCACATTTTCGAGCTCAAGCCTAGGGTTGAGGAGAAACCTTTCAAAAATCTTGTTTTGTGGAGCTTGTTGGGTGATTTGAGATCCCCAAGAGGTATGGGTACCTCATGTTTTAATTTTGTAAGGTTTTGGTTGAGTTTAGTTGGGTTTTGAAGGTTTTTAAAATGGGTTTGTGTTGGGTGTTGTGATTTTGGTAGTGTTTTGGTTGGATGTTGTATATTTGAGTTTATGTTGATGTTTATGGGTGGTTTTGAGTTGTTGGATTTGATTTATGTTGGTGTATGTGGGTGTTTTTGAGTGGGGGGTTGAAGATGGGTGAATAGTGCCCAAACCCCGCATGCCCACAGCTCGGCGATCGATCGGCGTTTTTCTCGCGATCGATCGCGAGCAGCAGGGCTGAGGCAGTAAGCCTCAGCGATCGATTGCGAGCTTGGCGCGATCGATCGGCGAGGCCGCGATCGATCGGCGCTAGCTCCGCGATCGATCGCGGATTGTTGAAAATTGTTGGGCGAGGCAGTGTGTTCTCGCGATCGATCGGGGCTTGATGGCGATCGATCGCGAGACACCAAAAATGGTGTTTTTGGGTGTTTTTGTGGGATTTTTGGTATTGGATTATTATTGGGTTCTAATATTGGTATTTGTGGATATGTAGAACCAACCCAGGTGGCAACACAGCCGAGGAATTGAAGTCCTACCATATTCCACTTTTGGAAAGGTACGTAGTGGACGTACGGGCACCCAACGGTAACATGTATTTTATGTACTCATTGTTTATGCATTGTGGATGCGAGTATATATGTGGTATTGCATAGTGGATGCATATACATGTTGATTTATGCCATATGAGGTATTGCATTGTGGATGCATATACATGGTAATTTATGCATATTGATGATAGATGCATATTATGATTATTGGATGCACATCCCATGAGTCGTGGTCATCCTTTGATGATTTTAATGCTTGCCGCTTTTGTATTGGTTCCGCTAAATGTGAAGCGAGGGGTGGGAGCGCCGCATGTCACATTTGAGCGTGGTTGTCATATGGGGCAAGGAAAGGGTATTTGCCGCTCTCTGTGAAGCGAGGGGTGGGAGCGCCGCATGTCCATTGTAGCGAGGTTATCCTATGCCGCCCATATGAATATAAGCGAGGGGCATTAAAATACACTGTGATGGACAGACTAGGGAATGGTGACCAATATTTGGTACTGTTGAGATGGTATATGATGTCATGACATGTTTTGGCCATTAAAAATAATCTGTTGATTATACTCATGAGTTCTGGTACAGGGACAACCAAACGGGAAGCGTTTGAAATGCACGGGAAACAGGAAGTGTTTCATATTGATTATGCATTTACGCTTTATCTTCATATTGTGTTGAATATGAATGATTATTATTGCTCATGTTTGGGGATTGTCCTTGTAGGTACCTTTTTGGCATGATAGATGGGCTTGAACGGGTTGAGACAGTGAGCTTCACGAGCATCTTTGGTAGATGAAAGGACAGGATTCTTTTGTATAGTGCCTACTCTAGGAGTAGCGTAAAACTATAGTGGACACATTCATTTGTTGGAATGTAATTAATCCTTTTGGTAGTCCTTTATTTTGGCATGTAAATGCTTAAGCTCATAGACTCAACTTGTTTACTCTACTCTGATCATTTATTTAGCTCTATTATGCCTTTATTCCGCACTTAAGGATTAGGGTCCTTACATAAACACATAACATCCTCAGCAGTGCTCTTCACCTTCCGACTTAAGGCGTCTGCTATTAAATTTGCTTTACCAGGATGGTACTCAATTTCACAGTCATAATCCTTGAGTAAATCCAGTCCATCTTCTTTGACGCATGTTCAGTTCAGCCTGAGTGAATAGAAACTTTAGGCTCTTATGGTCCGTAAAGATGGTAAACGTAGTACCATAAAGGTAATGACGCCAAATCTTCAAGGCGAAAATGATAGCCGCCAGTTCCAGATCATGGACTGGGTATCTGGTCTCATGAGGCTTCAACTGTCTCGAAGCATAGGCGACCACTTGTCTGTCTTGCATCAATACGCAGCCCAAACCCTGCAATGATGCATCCGTGTACAAGGCAAACCTCTTATCCTCAGACGGAATCACCAACACTGGCGCTGTCGTCAAACGACGCTTCAATTCTTGGAAGCTTTCCTCACAAGCTTCGGACCAAAAGAATGGGACTCCTTTCTGAGTCAGCTGTGTCAATGGCTTAGCGATCTTAGAAAATCCCTCGACAAAACGTCGGTAATAACCTGCTAAGCCAAGAAAACTCCGTATCTCGGGTACAGAAGTGGGTGCTGCCCACTCCATCACAGCTTCAATCTTCCTGGGATCCACAGATATCCCTTGGCTAGATATGACATGGCCTAGGAATACCACGCTGTCCAACCAGAACTCGCACTTGCTAAGCTTTGCATACAACTGATGATCCCTGAGGATCTGAAGTACTGTCCTCAAGTGCCGTACATGATCTTCTTCGGTCCGAGAGTAGATGAGTATATCGTCAATGAAAACTATGACGAATTGGTCCAAAAATGGCTGGAACACCTTGTTCATCAAACTCATGAAAACAGCCGGGGCATTTGTCACCCCAAAAGGCATGACTAGGAATTCATAGTGCCCATACCTCGTCCTGAAGGCTGTCTTCTGAACATCCTCTTCTCTTACTCGAATCTGATGGTACCCCGACCTCAGATCGATCTTACTGTAGAGCCTCGTACCCTGCAACTGATCAAACAAATCATCGATCCTCGGGAGTGGGTACTTATTCTTCACTGTAGCTTTGTTCAGTTGTCTGTAATCGATGCACAAACGCATCGAACCATCTTTCTTCTTCACAAATAAAACTGGTGCTCCCCAGGGCGATACGCTAGGGCGTATATAGCCTTTATCAAGGAGCTCTTGCAACTGAATCTTTAATTCCCTTAGCTCCGCTGGTGCCATCCTATAAGGGGCACGAGAAATGGCAGACGTCCCCGGTAATAATTCAATCCCAAACTCGACTTCTCTCGTCGGTGGGAATCCGGGAATCTCCTCCGGAAAGACATCGGGAAATTCCGCCACTACGGGCACATCCTCAACTTTTACTTCTTCTTCCTTTTTCGTAACATCAACGGCATATATGAGATAGCCTGTATGGCCTCGTTCCAATAACTGTGCCATCTTGACAGCAGATATCAATGGAATCTTTGAGCGAGAACCATCCCCATAGAACGTCCATGGAATTCCCATATCCGATTTGAACCGTACTGTCCTCTGCCTGCAGTTCACAACTGCCTGATACCTGTTCAGAACGTCGATGCCCAGAATGCAGTCAAAATCTGACATTCCCAGAACAATCAAATCTGACCTTAGTTCTTTATCCTCAAAATAAATGAGGCCATTGTAGACGATCCGATCAGTAATCATACTTCTTCCAGCGGGGGTCGAGACTATAAGAGGCGTGGGCGACGGAGAAGTGCATATGTGGTGTCTTTCCACAAAACTTGTTGACACAAAAGAGTGTGACACACCTGTGTCGATCAATATAAAAGCAGGGTGACGTACCCGCTATAACCTCCTCCGGAGCCGCTGAAGCCTGCTCCCTTGTCAGTGCATAGACTTGTCCTTGAGGTGGCCCCATGGGCTGACCTCCATGCTGACGCGGCACAAATGGGGGTCTGTGCTGTACTGTCCTATCCGCAGGCCTCCCCGCAGAACCCTGATGACTTCCCCTGTTGGGACACTGTCTAGCAAAGTGGCCCTTGTCGCCACAAACATAGCACCCTACACAATCTTTCGTCGGATGTGGTTGCCCACAAAGAGTGCATTGGATCTTCCCGGATCTGTCTCCCTGAGACTGCCCCCTTCCAGATGGGGCATCACTCCTTCGGTTCCCTTTCCATCTATTGTCAGACCTCTTACCACTGAACCTTGACGCCGATGAGTTCCCCCTTGACTTGAACTGATCATTCCTTGGCTTCAAATTATCCGGAGTGGATTTCTGAGAGGGTGCCGACGATGGTACAACATCAGGGTATGCACCCACTCCTAGTTCGGCCAGCTCGGCACGTGAGAGTGCATCGTCAAAGCAAGTAGGGCCATAAGTGATCACCCTATCGTATAGCTCCGGCCTCAAACCTTTCATGAAATTCCTCATCTTTGCTTGCGTGCTCGTGGCAATGTGAGGCACATATCTGAGCAAGGAGCAAAACTGAAGAGCATAATCTGATACTGACATATTACCTTGCTTGAGGTGAGTGAATTCATCTTCCTTAGCCTGTCGTGCCGCAGCCGAGAAATAACGGTTCAGAAAGCGAGTTCGAAACATTTTCCAGTTAACTTCATGACCTTGAGCCTCTTGCTCTACCACAGTGGTCTTCCACCACATTATCGCCTTCTTGGCCAACTGGAACTCTGCTAACCGTATCCATGCTTTCTTCGCACATGGGGCTGCCACAAAGATCTGCTCTATTCTTTCTAACCATTCCTCAGCTCCTTCCCCAGTTTCGGTTCCTTCAAAGGTTGGGGGTCGGTAAGCAAGAAACTGAGTTAAGCTTACCTCCCCTGGCAACAACTGTTGTTCGGCCGGTTCATCATCAAAAGCTGGCGGGGGTAGGGGATTCGTACGCCCCGCACTTGCATTGACGCTCACTACGTCACCTACCTCCACGTTTGCTGCCATACTGCAACACAAGGGTTAACAACAAGATCCAAAAGCAGTTCATATAATACTTCGTTAGATAAACAAAACATGTTAGCATAACATCATATACTTCATATGCAACTTATGCACAAAACATGTTCGAAAGTAAGCACCTAGCTAACTTATTGCTAAGGCTACCCTTCACTCATTCCCGGGTTAGCTAACCACTGCTCTGATACCACTAATGTAGGGTCTTCCTACCTTAATATCAATTAGTACACATAAATTGGACAGAACATGCATTTATAACCTCTTAAGGGTTCCGGTTGTAGCTTGAGCTAAGGAGATTACAGGCCAAAATAAAATTTCCAAAAGCTATTTAATTACATTCCCATTTAATGAATGTTATAGCTATAGGTTTACACTACTCCTAGAGTAGAGACTATCAAAATCAGCTCACCTCCTCAACCCGACCCTAGGCCCTTGGTCCAAAAGTGTACCTACAGGGATAACACATCATGAGCATGTACATATTTACTTAACATTATATCAAAAGCATACAATAATGCATAACATCCTAGTTAAGTAAAGGTCATTGGTCGTCCTTCGACTTCCTTTGTTATCCCTGACTCTTATTCATATATTAGGGCGTCTTACCCCATTGTATGGCATCTTACCATATCATAATCATCGTGTGGCATCTTACCACGTGGGCATCTTACCCAATCATATGGCGTCTTACCATATCATAAACATTGCGTGGCATCTTACCACGGGGGCATCTTACCACTCACATACTTTGGGTGGCATCTTACCACGTGGGCGTCTTACCCAATCATACACGTCGTATGACCTTATCATAAACTTCATCATCATAGATGTCAAACATCATCATCATAAACATCATCATAAGCATCATCATCGTAACATCATCATAAGCATCATCATCGTAATCATCATCATAAGCATCTACATCGTAACATCATCATAAGCATCATCATCATAAATATCATCATAGACATCATTATCATAACATCATCTTAAACATCATCATCGTAAACATCATCTTATACATCATCATCGTAAACATCATCATAATATGTAAGGGTATGGTTTACCGTCCGATGCTCGTACGTCTCTTACGTACCTTAATTCCAAAAGAAGGAGAACTCGTAGACTTTATCTCCTTGAAGTCGTGGGTACCTGGGATGGTTCTACATAACCATACAAATTGATATTAGAAGCTAAATATAGTCCAATATCCAAAAATCCCACAAAAACATCGAAAATCCATTTTTTTACAGCTCGCGATCGATCGCTGCCCAGGCGCGATCGATCGCGAGATCGCACTGGACGAGGGGCAAAAATTCTTTTCTTGGCGATCGATCGCCACTTTTGGCGCGATCGATCGCCAGCCTCAGCCGATCGATCGCCCAAGAGTGGCGATCGATCGCCAAATGCTACTGGCGGGCACTGGAGGCTCGCGATCGATCGCCAAGAACGGGCGATCGATCGCCGAGTGCTGTACTCCGAAATTTCGCCATTAATGCTCATTTTTCAAGCTCTTCCTCATGCCACCCAAAACCAAACTTCCTCACAACTTCAATAACATCATAACCCACTAAAACCAACATAAAACACTTCAAAAAATCATACCCCAACCATAAACAACACATACCCAAACAAACCCACATAAAACATCAAAAACTTAACCCATTTCAACACCAAACATCATAAAACTTATAGGAATGGTTCCATACCTCTTGTAGGCTCCAAATCCTAGCAAAGATCACACAAACAAAGTTTTTGTGGAACTTTCCTTCTCCTCTTTTGGTGGAACTCGAAAATGGGAGGGTTTGGGGTTTGGGAAGTGTTTTGGGGATTTTTAATAAAGTGAAAGGTAAAGGGGTTAAAGTGATGGGTAGAGGATTAAAAAGGGGTTACTTTAACTTAATTAAAAATTGTACCCCAAACTTAACATGATGTATAAAATGCTCCAACATAGTATTTTAAAAGCATTTTACAAAAATGTTCCAAACTTCATCTAAAATCACATCCTCCTCATATTTAATAATTAACACAATTAAATCATGTTAACATCTTAATACCCAACACATAAATCCATCAACACGTGATACATCATATAAACATAATTAATGCTTTACTTGCAATTAATTAATTTCGGGGCATCACAGAACAGGTACATCGATGGCTGTGGAGCTGAGCTCGAGCTGTTGATTGGATGTACTCCCAGGATCGTGGTACCAGGGCTTGATGGAGCACGGTATCGTATAGGGTACTTATATACACCCGAGGGTTATATACATATTCAAGATGCTTGCATGTGAGCACGATTATACTTGTATATGGGTTGTATGTATAGGCATGAGCCTTTCTCTCATTCATCCTATGTTGCATGCAATTTGTGGTAGAATTGCTAAATGATATGAGAGTCATTAGTGTATTATGTGGGTATTGAAACCCACTTTTGTTGTCTTATTGTGTGGTGTCTTCCCTGGCTGGGAATTTACTTAGTGTTCGGTATTTCTGTTGAGTATTGTGCTTTCCCTGGCCGGGAATTGTGTTATGTGTTATGCTTTTATTTCGGGATAGCTCAATTTATGGGGAGACTCTGCCCAAATTTTTATAAAAGTCCACAATGTGAAAAAGGTGGCGTATTGGGGATGGTAATGGGCAAAATCTATGAGTCTATTTGTTGGTAAAGATGATCTTATAATGCTGTATATTAAAGAAATTTTGTAGTTGCCATTCAATGGTAAAGTATCATCTGAGTTTCCCGATTGAGTTTTATTGAAAGCATGTACCACATATAAGGGTAATACACTAATCAAGGGATAAAGGCTTGGGGTCCTTACAGGTGGCATGGTCCTTATTTAGTTATTAATGTGTATCCCCATGGTGCAGTGGAAATTCAAAGTTTGGACACCACTAAGACATTCAAGGTGAATGGTCACCGATTGAAGCACTATTATGAAGGTGTCCAAACTGAAGAAGGAGGGCAAGTAGACATCAAGGTGGCTCTAGAGGATCCACCTCACTTTGACTGAGTACGATGACTAGCGTCGGGCCACCGACGTTAAACAGAGGCGCTGCTTGGGAGGCAACCCAAGGGGAGTTAGTTTCCCTTTTACCTTATTCGTTTTATTGCTTTTTAGTTTCACCTTTCCTCTTTTCTGCTATTTTGCCTTACATTGGGGACAATGTAAGATTTAAGTATGGGGGAGGGATTAGTGGCTTTTGATTGTTTTTCTTATTACAAAAATACAAAAAATCGAAAAATTTAAAATTTTGAGCTCATAGTTAGTAATGAACACATGCTTAGAGTCACTAGCCCCTGATGAAACCTAATTAATATCATGCATGCTTTTGAACATAGGTGAATTGTTAACTTTGGAACACTTTGAACTCTAATGCAAGGTTTACCTTAACTTAGTAGTGAATATTTTGAGCACATTATTGTCATGGCTTGTGAAGTATGCATAACCTAGTGAAGATTGTGTAAACTTTGTGATAGTCTTAAGAAATCTCTAATACATGCTAGAACATAACTACATGCTCTTTGAGGCGTATGTCTAGACTACTTGCAAACATGAAAGTGATATAGGCAATCTTTGATGCGTTTGAGCCTTTCAAGCCTACCATGTAAACAAAATCAATCTCTAGTACCCTTTTTGAGCCTTAATGTAAAAGAATGGTAGTGTGCTAAGCATACTAAAGACCCCCATTCAACATTCCTTGACTAGCTTATCATCCTACCCTTTTAGCCTAAATATGATTTTAATCCATACCTTTTAAGGGAGTATGATGTATTTCATTCGAATTGGGAATCATTGAAGTATATTTATGAATTTTATTGTCAAAAGAATGAAATACATGAAAGAAAAGGAATGCCTTGAACAAATTGATAAAAATATGACTCCAAGGGGAGCCAAGGCACAAAAGAAGAAAAGTGTTGAAATAAACCTTGTGAAAAAGAACAAAGTTGAAAAATTTAGTGTGCATTTCATCATACTCTCTTGTTTGAATATCCTTACCCTTTCTTTCATAAGCCAATACCTAGGCCAAGCTACAAGCTAATAAAGACCTACTTGATTTGTGTTTGCAAAGTGGCTAAGATAGTGGAGAAGAGTGTGCAAGTAAGCTTATACTTGTGTTAGTGTATGGCTTGAACTATTGTGGATTTGCATCTTTTGGATCTATAATTTGTATGCAACACTTGTTTATGACCACACACACACGTTCACTACTTTGTTGGGTATAAAATGTTTAGGGATTGAACTTGTTCCAATATTAACTTTTCACCGCCTTTCTTTATTATGCATATTAAAATTGTTGAGGCGTTAAAGTGAGGACAAGTTGCTTTGTTATGATACTATGAGCCAACCAAAAATATTGTAGTTTTTAGTTGTTTACTCGAGGTCGAGTAAAGGTTTAAGTATGGGGGAGTTTGATGTGACTAGAAATAGACACATCTTTAGTGCTTAATTGTCTACGATTTGGTAGGTTTTGATGGATAAATTGATACGTATGCTACCTAATCGTATATTTGTGCAATTGTAGGTACAATCGAAGAAAACGAGCTAAAAATGATGTGTAAAGACCAAGAAGAGACATGGACATGACAAGGACTCAAAGTTGATCAAGAAAAGGGCAAAAATGTAATTTTGAAGGAGGAGATCGATTGCCATGAGGAGGAGATCGATCGCCTATGGACAGAAACTTAAGCAACAAAATTCACGAGCCAGCGATCAATCGCAAAGAAGTGGCGATCGATCGCCAATGCATTCTGCCTAAAAAATTAAAATCCAGCGATCGATCGACACACATCAGGCGATCGATCGCCGCAGAGTCCGGAAAATAGGAAATTGAGTCTTTTACCATGTTTAAAAGATTGTATCCCATTTTTATCACTCCTATACCCTAAAACTCGAGACTAAGCCTCATTAGCAGCAGTTTTTGATAATATTTCGAATTCTTAGAATAATTTGAGATTTTTAGATTAATTTTCTTTCAAGTTTTCTTCAAGAACAACGAAGAACGGAACCGGAATCGACAAGCCGGAATCGTGATTTATCTTAGTAACTTTCTTTCTTTTATTTATTTAATGGTTTCCATCGAATTTTTATTGTTTTTAGATTTAATTATGCTAGGCTTTACCCTTCGATTCTTGGTTGAAGGGATACCTACTTTTGGATTTGAATCTTTTATGAGAATTCGGTTTGATTGTTGAATTAGATTTCGATTTCAATTTGTTTCTCAGATTTCGAATTCCATGATTGTTGTGTTTGTGTATTAGACCGATCACCTAATATTCAATTACATAATCGATAGTTTGTTGAGAAACAAATAAGATTAATAATTAACCGGCTGTAGGTGTTATTGAATTCTTAGGAGAAACGGTTGAGTAATCAATTTTAACGGCTGTAGTTTTCATTGATTAGATTTATCGAACTCATTAATTTTGAAAACTATCATTGATTTAATCATTAACGGCTGTAGTGGTGATTAGAGATTTGGTAAGGGTTGAATTGAATGCTGTTTTCTCTTTAACTACGAATAAGATGAGTAGGAATTAAATTTTCAATCGATAGATAATCGAAAGAATTCGAATGTTTTGATTTCAGACTAAAAGATAATTTTCCAAAAGTACGGTTACCTGAAAACCAAGAATCGCTTCACTCTCATAAGTTTAAATCATCTTAGTTAATCTCGTTAATTAGTTTAATTCTAGAATTTGCTTAGTAGTAATCATTCATCATAAAACCCCCTTGTTACTATTCATTTTTGGCACGAAATAAATTTACCTTCCCTGTGGGATCGATCCCTACTTCCGCTACTACATATTTTTGCTATTAACTGAAGAAGGGTTAATTTGGGCGTACACGATAAACGCTACCAAATTTTTACGTGTAGGGCTCCCTCCTTCCTCCATTAAAATTCGGTGCATGCATGTGGAGGGACTGATTCCCTTTATGTCGGCAATGGTCCAGCCTATAGCAGTCTTGTGCTCCTTGAGCACATGAATCAGGTCCTTCTCTTGATCATCCCTCAACTTGCTGGAGATGATCACTGGTAATGTATTACCTTCACCAAGGAATACGTATTTAAGGTGGATGGGCAGTGGCTTCAGCTCGATGGTGGGTGCCTGCAAAACAGATGGAAGGGGTCTAGCGTTAGAAACAGGCAATGATATGAAAGAAACGTTACCTGACTGAAATAGCTCAGGTGCATCATCCATGAGGATTACGTCCTCTTCCTCCTTCTCCACATCCATGGTAAGAGTGTTTTCCAATTCTTCTTTGCCTGCATTCTCAAAAACTTCCTGTGACAGGTAATCAATAACATCAATAGAGTACACAGTATCATCATTATTGCAAGGATATTTCATGGCAATAGATGTTAAATGTAACAATCTCACCATCAAATTCCATAGTGAGGGTACCACTATGCACATCTATTTTAGTCTTAGAAGTTTTTAGAAATGGTCTTCCTAACAAGATGGGGCTACTTTTATCACCATTCTCCATGTCAAGAATATAAAAATCAGCTGGGAAAACTAGTTCATTCACTTGTACTAACACATCTTCTAGTACGCCCCTAGGGTATGCACTAGATCTATCCGCTAATTGAATCACCACTCCCGTAGGGTTCAAAGGACCAAGTTGTAAAGAAGCATAAATAGAATATGGCATGACATTAATTGATGCTCCTAAGTCTAACATGGCCTTTTCAAGGCGAGTGTTTCCAATGGTGCATGGGATAGAGAACATACCTGGATCCTTACACTTGGTAGGGATTTTTCTTTGTATCACCGCTGATACGTTCTCACCTAGTTCAACCTTTTGTGGTCCCTTCAATCGATGAATCCTTTTTGCAGTGCACAATTCCTTTAAAAACATCGCATAGCGAGGTACTTGTTGAATGGCGTCCAGCAATGGGATGTTTATCTCACATCTTCGGAAGGTCTCTGTGAGACCCCGATATCTCAAGATACTAATAGGTGCGATTAAGAGAACTAAGCATTTCAATATCAGAGTATTTAATCGTGTTGACATTTTGAGCTTACAGTTCAAATGTACCCATAAAATTTTCAAAAGATAATAGTTACATTTCTCAAAACAATAGGAGTGACACTATAGTTCTACTATACTACTTGTAGAGACTACGCATAAGAACTCTGTCCTGCTATTGTAGTAGCACTCCTTACAGCTCAAAGTATCAGCCCCGACCCTAGTTCTCCTTAGCAAAAGCACCTACAAAGACAACCCCCAACACATGAGCACATAGCTATCCATATACAACACAATATGAATACGTAAGGCGTAAATGCATAATCATAAATACAAAACACTTCCTGTATTTTCATTCGCATTTACAATGCCCAGTGGTTGTCCCTGTACCACAATTCATAATCAAACAATATATGAATGTATGGCTTCACTAATAAATGTCATGACATATCATCTCTTTTTCTTGAGTCAGTCATCATCAGTTATTTTAATGCTTCTTCGCTTTACAATCTCAAAACAAGCGGTATCTCATCTTCGCTTCTTCATACTAGCGGTAACTCATCATCGCTTAGTATGGTATACCCCGCCTCCATGTGCAAGCGAGCCTCCCCCCTCCCGCTCCACATTTTTAGCAGTCAAGCGTAAGCATTAAACCTTCATTGTGATCACCCCTGACTCGTGGAATACTCCTCTTTATTCCACATCACAATATGCAACAACAATGCATAATATGCAACAACAATGCATAATAACATGTATCAACTCTTAATACATCACATTGCATTCATCATATGTCAAACAGACAAATATAAATACATGTTACCGTTGGGATGCCCGTACGTCGCTTACGTACCTTTCCAAAATGTAGTGTGTGGTGGGACTCTATCCCCACTGTCCCATGGCGATCGATCGCGCCATTCATGGCGATCGATCGCGTGCCTTTGATTTTGGCTACTGGACCTCGGCGATCGATCGCGCCATTTGTGGCGATCGATCGCCACATGGTCTGTGCGCGACATTTTCCAGAATGCTCAACACTGATTTTCACACCTTTCATTCTAACATGTAAGACATACAACATGCCTAAACAAACATGCTAGTAGCTACAATATACTACCCTGAGTGTAATCATACAAGATATATATCCCAACCACAAACCCACATGCATTAAAAGCACCCTATAACATCAGTACTCAACCAACTTTTTCGAAAAACAGAGCATTGTCTTCCTGCCCAGATTTTTTGAGTACCCACTTTCAAGCAATGAAATCTACCACATAAGTCATGAATATTGCTCGAATAAAAATGCCAAAGGCTTCACAAAACTACCATGCATATTTTCACATCAAAGGTTTACCCTAAAACCCATCTAACATGCATAATATCGCCTCCTCAAAATCACTCCCAGTCCACATTTTCCAGAAAAACAGGGCATACTCCTACCCAGATTTCCGAACACCCTACTTTACATGCTTATTTCCTCAACATAAAACATGTAAAATACATAAGGAAAGATACTGAGAGCTACATAACAACACCATGTAAGCATTTAAATCGAAGGTTTTAAGAAACCTAAGCTAACATGCCATTTTTCACACAAACAAAAGTATGAACTCAACAACTAAATTCCAAACCCAGAAATGGTTTCTCACCCCTTTTTGCTCCGATTTTTAGAAGCTTTCCAGGCAATAAAAATGGTGGATCTCCTTCTTTTCTCCCTTATCAGATGTTGGACGAAAAATGGGAGAGGATTGGAGGTGTTCCAGCTATGACAAGGTGGAGTGGGAGATGGGGCAAGGGGCATGGGCAAGCAGCTGGCAGCTGGCAGCAGGGCATGGGTCAAGGGGGGTGGTTGAGTGGGGGTTAAGTGATGTGTTATGTTTTGGTCCCGGTATTTAGCACGATGTATTAAAATATCCTTACATGATATTTTATAGTATTTTCTCAATAAAATACTTCAACTCCCATTTAAAAATGCTTTACCAAAACAAATAACACACACCCCAAATAATAATGCCACAACCCCAAAATCCCAACATATAACACATGCACCCTCACATGCATTTCCCAATATTATTAATTCAACACAAGAATTAATACCATAATTTTCACAACAATGATTAATGTTTAAAATAACACATATTCATTTCGGGGACATCACAGTCTCATACAAGCCTTTGAGTCCAGCGTCTTTCCTGTTGTCTTTTAAAGCTTGGGGAAAGGGGGGTGGCACTTTATATTCAGAAAAAGGAGGGGGGCTTACTTTTTGATGCCTCATGTGCTATCCCGAGCTTTTCTCCAACTTCCGCTTCCTTTTCTTCCGCACCCTTGGGCGGTTCTTTCGCCGTCTTCTCCGATATCTCCAATTCTTTCCCACTCCTGAGAGTGACTGCACTTGTGTTCTCTCTCGGATTCACCATTGTTTGTGATGGTAGAGAGGTTGATCCGTTTGCTTCAACTCGATTAAGAGCAGTGGCTAGTTGACACACTTGAGTGTTCAAGGTTTGAATACTCGATCTTGTTTCCTGTTGAAATTTAGTAACATTATGAGCAAGATCTTGAATGATAACCTCTAACCTGTCAGTAGTAGGAAAATTGGATTGTTGTGCCCTCTGAAAAGGTGGTCTGTATGGCGGAGGGTGTTGTGGCGCTTGAGGAGGAACATGATTTATCGATTGTGGTCCATAGCTCAAGTTAGGGTGGTCTCTCCATCCTGGATTGTATGTGTTTGAGTAAGGGTCATGTCTTCGTTGGGGTTGTCCCAGAAATCCCCCTGCTGCATGTGCTTGCTCGGTTGATGTCTCTTGAAGTGTCGGGCATGCATCAGTGGTATGACTTATCTCCAAACATATTCCACATGGCTTTGTCTTTCCTACATTTCCACCTGCCATACCACGCACAAGAAAAGTGAGGTCTATCAGTTGTTGTTCTAGGTTTGATACGTTTACCTCTTTTCTTTGTGGTTGTCCATGGTGCACAGATCCGAATTGTTGGGAGTTGGCCGCCATGTTGGCTATCAATCTTCTAGCTTCCTCCGCTGTGTTTATCTATAAATGCTCCTCCGCTTGCCGCATCCACCAAGTTCCTGTCAGAAGAAAGTAAACCTTCATAGAAGTATTGGATTAGAAGGTGTTCACTTATCTGGTGTTGTGGACAACTTGCGCACAACTTCTTGAATCTCTCCCAGTACTCGTGTAGTGATTTCTCGTATAGCTGCTTCACACCATATATCTCTTTCCGCAAGTTTGTTGCCCTTGAAGCTGGGAAGTACTTTTCTAGGAATACTCTTTGTAAGTCAGTCCATGTGGTGATCGATCCGGATGGTAAGTAGAAGAGCCAGTCTTTTGCAGCGTCCTTGAGAGAAAATGGGAATGCTCTTAGCTTTATTTGATCCTCAGTGATTCCGGTTTGCTTCATTGTAGTGCACACCACGTGGAACTCCATCAGATGCTTATGCGGGTTTTCACCTGCAAGACCATGAAAAGCTGGCAATAAGTGAATTAAACCAGACTTAAGTTCGAAGTTTACGTTATTGGCCAGAGCAGGGAAACTGATGCAGAGCGGTTGCTGATCCAAGTTAGGATTCGCCAGCTGCCTCAACCTTTGATTTGCAGCCATCATGGATCTCTCTTCTTCTTCTTGTTCTATAATCCTTCGTGCTTCTCGTCTCCTCTGATGTAGCGTCCTCTCAATCTCAGGATCGTAGTGAAAGTTATCTTCGTGATTGAATGATCCACCTGTACTCATTAACAAACCAAAGTAGTAATGCGGGATAAGAATAAAAAATAGACACAAAAATAATACCAATGCCTTCCCCGGCAACGGCGCCAAAATTTGGTAGCGTTTATCGTGTACGCCCAAATTAACCCTTCTTCAGTTAATAGCAAAAATATGTAGTAGCGGAAGTAGGGATCGATCCCACAGGGAAGGTAAATTTATTTCGTGCCAAAAAACGAATAGTAACAAGGGGGTTTTATGATGAATGATTACTACTAAGCAAATTCTAGAATAAACTAATTAACGAGATTAACTAAGATGATTTAAACTTATGAGAGTGAAGCGATTCTTGGTTTTCAGGTAACCGTACTTTTGGAAAATTATCTTTTAGTCATCAAATCAAAACATTCGAATTCTTTCGATTATCTATCGATTGGAAATTTAATTCATACTCATCTTATTCGTAGTTAAAGAGAAAACAGCATTCAATTCATTGGCGATCGATCGCGTGGCTCCAGTGGGCTTTGGCGATCGATCGCCACTTCTTCGCGATCGATCGCTGGCTCGTGAATTTTGTTGCTTAAGTTTCTGTCCCTAGGCGATCGATCTCCTCCTCATACTCCTCATCGTATCACCATATGATTCACCCAGCTCGAATCCAACGAGCAGTATAATGGCTATCACAAGCACACTAAAGCACTACAACAATACCTGGCTAGCGGTTTGCTGGCCCCATAGGTTTATACCAACCTATCAACGTGGTACACGTCTCATCCCGGTATACCATACCGTACAAACCATTAGAGTTGTGGGTCATCACCCAACATATCTCTAAAACACCAAGAATAATGGACATCCAGGTGTCCTTGACTACTATGCAATCCTAATCCATTAGGACTTATTTCACACCCTCAGGGTGGGTGTGATCATGCCTACACCACATCACAACAACAATCGAGTAGTTTCCTCAATGACTACTCTTACCACCAATCACTTGGTCTTAGCCATCCCAGCGAGCATACCCAAGGGTAGCACTGCTCGACAAATGTTTACCTCTATAACATGACGCGGTACACTCCCCGGTACAATGCATCCAATGCTCTATCGAGCAAACCTGCTTAGCAAAAAGGTCTCGTCAACTAGTGACCAAGAATCTACCATGTGCTCATCATCGGCCCTCAAACCATATGACTAAGTACGTACACTCAGACGTATTATACATCAAAACAACGCTACACGTCTACATAGGACATCCACTATGTCATCGTCATCTCTTGACGGTACATGTCAATATATAACATCCAAATAACATCGTCAAACTTATGACGGTACATTTCGATACACGACATCCATAATCTCATCGTCAACACATGATGTGATATCCCTGAAATGATTATGTGTTGTTAATCATTAATTATGTTATGAGGATTGGTATTAATTCACGAGGCAGAATTAATAATTTTGGGGGAAATGCATTTCTGGGTGCATGTGATGTATGTTGGGATTTTGGGGTTGCGACATGATTATTTGGGGTGTGTGTTATTTGTTTTGGTGAAGCATGTTTAAATGAAAAATTGAAGTATTTTATTGAGAAAATACTATAAATATCATGTGAGGATATTTTTATACATCGTACGAAATACCGGGACCAAAACATAACACATCATACCACCCAACACCCAACCACCCCCCCCCCCCCCCCCAACCCATGCTGATGACACAGCATAAGCTGGCCATACCCCCCACTTGGCACAATGATTCATCCCTTCTCCTCCACTCCAAATCTCGCCATTTCTCTCCCAAATTATCTCCAGCACCTGCTAAGCAAGATTGAGAGGAGCCCTTCCATTTTCATTACTTGGAAGCCTTTCAAAAATCGGAGCAAAGTAGGGTGAGAAACCATGCTCTGTTTTTTATTTAAGCTTGATTAAGTTCATGTTTTTAAGTGCTGTGAAAATGGCATGTTAGCTTAGGTTTCTTAAAACCTTCGATTTAAATGCTTACATGGTGTTGTTATGAAGCTTCCAGTATTTTTCCTTGAGCATGTTACATATTTTATGTGAAGGATTTAAGCATGTAAAATATAGTGTTCGAAATCTGGGTAAGGTGTGTGCCCTGTTTTTCTGGAAAATATGGGATGGGAGTGAAGTTGTGAAGATATTATCATGCATGTTAGCTAGGTTTTTGGTAAACCTTTGATTTGAGTACAAGCATGGTAGTTTTGTAAAGCCCTTGGCATTTTTGTTCGAGCATGTTTATGTTATATGTTGTAGTTTTAATAGCATGAAATGAGGTGCTCGAGAAATCTGGAAAAGAAATATGTTACCCTGTTTCCAGAAAGTTTGGTTGAGTACTGATGTAAATGGGCAATTTTAATGCATGTGGGTTTGAGTTTGGGGTATGAATTTGATATGAATACACTCAGGGTAGTGTATTGTAGCCCCTAGCATTTTTGTTCAAGCATGTGGTGTGTCTTACATGCTAGATTGAAGGGTATGAAAATAGGTGTTCAAGAATTCTGGTATTGTGTTTCTTGAACAGGGCATCTTGATCGATCGGGATTCCATCTCGATCGATCGAGCGATGCAGAACATTGGCTTTGAAAGAAGGCGTCTTCTCGATCGATCGAAAAGAGGGGCCGATCGATCGAGAGACCCAGAATGTTGAAAAATATAAATTGTTATATTTTGTTGGATTTTTGATTTTGGACTATAAATTGGCATCTAATATTGTGTTGTACACTGGTGTAGAGCCTTCACAGATAGCTACACAGCGCAGGGTATAGAGTCCCGCAACACACTATATTTTGGAAAGGTACGTAAGCGAAGTACGGGCATCCCAACGGTAACATGTATTAAATGTTCATTAATTGACATATGACAAGATGCAAAGTGGTGCACTATGTGTTATGATACATGTTATTATGCATTGTTGTTGCATATGTATGTTGTGGAATAAAGAGTGTGTATTCCACGAGTCAGGGTTATCGTAGTGATGATTTTTAATGCTTACGCTTATACCGCTAAAAATGTGGAGCAAGGCTTGCACATGGAAGCGGGGTATACCATACTAAGCGGGGAAGAAGGTACCGCTAGTATGAAGAGCGGGGAAGAAGGTACCGCTGGCGGGGAAGAAGGTACCGCTTGTTATGAAATAATGAAGCGGGGAAGACGGTACCGCTCATTATGAAGTTAAGAAGTAAGAAGCATTAAAATACACTCATGATAAACTGACTAAGAAAGAAGTAAAGATTTAAGAAGTGAAGTAATGTCATGACATTCATATAAGCCATAACATCATACATTGAATTGATTTTGAGTTATGGTACAGGGACAACCAATGGGCGTTTTAAATGCATTGGAAATACAGGAAGTATTTCATATCTATGATTATGCATTATGCTTTACATTCATGTTATGTTGAATATGAATTATGATGTGCTCATGTGTTGGGGGTTGTCTTTGTAGGTGCTTTTGAGGATGAGAACCAGGGTCGGGGTTGAAACGCTGAGCTGTAAGGAGTGCTACAGGATTGGCTGTATAGAGAGTTACTTTTATATAGTTTCTACAAGCGGTAGAGTAAAGCTATATTGTAGTACCTTTTGTTAGGAATGTGTATAATTCCTTTTTGAACTTTTGGTACTGTAATCTCTTAAGCTCGGGTAGTCAACACGGCCTAATACTCTGATATATATATGTTTAGTTCTCTTAATCGCACCTTAATATCTTATTTAGATAACGGGGTCTCACATTTAGTGGTATCAGAGCAGTGGTTAGATAACCAGGGAAGAGTGAAGGGTAGCCTTTAGAGACAAGTTGGCTAGGTATTCATTGTTGGGCATGTTATGCATGTGATGCATATTTTTGTATAAGTGTTATACTAACATGCTTTTGAATATGATACTCTTGTTATCTAACGGCTTATATTATGAACTGCTTTTGGTATTGTTGTTAACTCTTGTGTTGCAGCATGGCGGCTATTAACCCGGAGAACCTCAATGAGGAGGTACGAGATATGGGTAGTATGAATGCTAGTATTTCTCAGCTGAATCCTTTACCGCCACCTGCTGTGGGCGTGGAGCCCAGTGCACAGATGTTATTACCAGGGGAGCTCAGTTTGACACAGTTTCTGAACTTCCATCCACCTATATTTGAGGGGATTGAGTCTGGTGAAGCAGCCGAAGAGTGGCTGGAGCGGATAGAGCAGATACTTGTGACTGCGCCTTGTGCATGTACCGCATGGCTGAGGTTAGCCGAGTTTCAGATGGCGAAGAAGCCTTCTATGTGGTGGAAGACCACGGTGATGGAGCTGAGAGCTCAAAGTGTGACAGTTGACTGGACTGTATTCAGGACCCGGTTCCTTAACCGGTATTTTTCTGCAGCTGCCAGACAATTAAAGGTAGATGAGTTCAATAGTTTAAAGCAGGGCAGCCTCTATGCTATGCAGTATTCCTCATTATTGAGGTATGTACCTCATGTCGCTGTGAGCAGTCATGCCAAGATGAGAAATTTTCTGAAGGGCCTGAGACCAGAACTATTTGATCGGGTTGTCTCCAACAACCCCAGCTCTTTTGATGATGCCCTGTCCCGGGCAGAGTTGGCAAAGATTGCAGTGGGCGCGTACAAGGACGTTGTACCCCCTTTCATACCACCACAGAGACCTGTTGGTGACAGTCTGGGGTCACGAGGGGACCATTTTAAGTCTTGTGGGGCCTCATCATCTTCTAGATTCAGTGGGAAGAAGTCTCAGAGTCAGAAACAAAGTAATCGGGGACCAACACAGGGGAGTAAGGCAGGAGGGAACAGGTGTGACCACTGTGGAGGATTTCATTTGTCACGTGACTGCCGAAGCTGTTATGTTTGTGGAAAGGTGGGCCACCTGGCTAGGACTTGCCCCAATCGGGCAGGTCAGGCAGACACTGGGCCGAATAGGCCAAGATTTGACGCAGGAAGAACACCACAGAGACAACATTTTGCACCACGACCGCAGGGAGGTCAGGCGGCGGGACAGCCGCAGGGTCAGGTGTATACATTGACGCGGGAGCAGGCTGGGGCAGCCCCGGAGGAGGTCATTACTGGTACGTGTCTTTTGTTTACGTACCCTGCATTTTTATTGATAGATACAGGTGCTTCCCTTTCTTTTGTATCTACTGCTTTTGTGGAGAGACACCGCTTGTGCTCGTCCCTGTTACCCACGCCTCTCATGGTCTCGACACCCACGGGGAAGCATGTGATTGCAGACCGACTGTTATCTGATTGCCTCATTTATTTTGAGGGCAATGATCTGAGGGCCGATCTGATTCAGTTAGAGATGGCAGATTTTGACTGCATTATCGGCATTGATGTGTTGAGCAGATACCGAGCTGTGGTAGATTGCCGACAGAGGATGGTACATTTTCTGTCTGATCAGGGGTTCCAGTGGACCTTTTATGGGGACGGCTCTCGTCCAAAGATTCCAGTGATCTCAGCGGTTAAGATGTCGCGGTTATTGGAACGCGGCCACACGGGCTACCTTATTTATGCCGTGGATGCATCAGAAGAGGAGGAAGTGAGAGCCGAGGACATTCCGGTCGTGACGGAGTTCATTGATGTATTCCCGGATGAGATTCCAGGGTTTGCGCCGATCAGAGATGTGGAGTTTGCCATTGAGCTACTGCCGGGGACATCAGCCATTTCTCGTGCCCCATACAGGATGGCACCGGCAGAGCTGAGAGAGCTGAAAGTGCAGTTACAGGAGCTCCTCGACAAGGGATACATTCGTCCTAGTGTATCGTGTAGGGTCTTCCTACCTTAACGTCATATTATACACGTATTATGGACTAAACATGCATTCATAACCTCTTAAGGGTTCCGGTTGTAACTTTGAGCTAATAAGATTACGGGCCAAAAATGAAATTTCAACCTTAATTAATTACATTCTCAATACGAATGTTAAAGCGATAGAATTATGCTACTACTAGAGTAGAGACTATCCAGAAATCCTGAATCCTAGCATCTTTCATGCTCCTCATAGTTCACTGCCTCAACCCGGCCCTTAGTCCTTTAGTCCAAAAGTGTACCTACAGGAACAACCCATCATGAGCATGTATATCGTTGCTTAACATCATAAGGCAGTGGCATATAAATAAATGCATGAAAATAATTGGTAACATATACTTCCTGGTTAATTGCATTAACCCTCTTTGGTTGTCCCTGTTTCATAGCCATGCATATAATCATTAATTCTTGACATGAATGATTAAAATCATCATCTTATAATATCATCATCATATAAGAATCATCATCTTATAGCATCGTCATCCTATAAGCATCATCATCTTATAAACATCATCATCTTATAGCATCATCATCTTATAGCATCATCATCTTATAGCATCATCATCTTATAACATCATTATCTTATAACATCATCATCATATACAATCATCATCTTATAGCATCATCATCTTATAGCATCATCATCTTATACAATCATCATCTTATAACATCATCATCATATAGCATCATCATCTTATAGCATCATCATCATATAACATCATCATCTTATAACATCATCATCATATAGCATCATCATCATATGAGCATCGTCATCTCATAAATATAACAGTAATGTACAAAATCATAGTTAAGTAAACATGCGGTTTATTCGTCAGTTTCTTTTTGTTGACCCTGATTCACATTCGTGCATATGAGCATCTTACCCCATCGTATGGCATCTTACCGTATCATAACATCGTGTGGCATCTTACCACGTGGGCATCTTACCCTATCGTATGGCATCTTACCATATCATAATATCATGTGGCATCTTACCACGTAATAACATCGTATGGCCTCTTACCATATGGGCATCTTACCCCGTGGCATCTTACCACATAATAACATTGTATGACATCTTACCATATGGGCATCTTACCCCGTGGCATCTTACCACATAATAAAATCGCATGGCCTCTTACCATATGGACATCTTACCCTGTGGCATCTTACCACTTAATAACATTGTATGGCATCTTACCATATGGGCATCTTACCCCGTGGCATCTTACCACATAATAAACATTGTATTACATCATCATAAACTTACTTATCATAAACATCATCATCATAACATCATCATCATAAATACTTACTTATCATATCATCTTTACAAACATCATCATCTTAAACTTATTTATCACAATCATCATCATAAACATCATCATCATAAATACTTATGCAATCAATGCATAGTCAGAGTTAGGAGTGCGTTACCGTCCGATGCCCGTACGCTTCTTACGTACCTTAATTCCAAAAGTGGAGAAATTGAAGAGCTCTATCTTCTCGATGTTGTTGGCACCTGGGATGGTTCCACATAATCATACAAATCAATATTAGAAGCTAAATAATAGCCTAATACCAAAAATTCCACAAAAGAAATCATTTTACAAAATTTCACAGCTGGCGATCGATCGCTTCACTGAGGCGATCGATCGCCTCAAATTTTTCTTCGCGGCGATCGATCGCTTCAAACATGGCGATCGATCGCTTCAAACATGGCGATCGATCGCCTAACCCTTGGATTGGCTACTTAGTAGCCTCTCGGCGATCGGTCGCCTCATTTCAGGCGATCGATCGCCTGCCCTGCGATTTGCCCACTGCCCTTAGGCGATCGGTCGCCTCTTTTCAGGCGGTCGATCGCCTCGCACAGACACGCGATTTTCACCATTTTTGCACCCAAAAATTTCTTCCAATCCATACCAACACTTAAACCAAACTTCCTTACATCAACAACAACATCATAGCCCACTAAAACCCACATAAAACACTTCAAAAATCATACCCCAACAACATACAACACATACCCAACCAAACCCACATAAATCACTTCAAAATCATCCCATTTCAAAACCAAACATCATAAAAACTTTAAGATTGGTTCCATACCTCTTGAGGATCCAAAATCTTACTAAGATTTCAACAAATGGAGAGTGTGCAAGGATTTCTCCTCCTCCTCCTTGACTTGGACGAAAATGGGATGAAAATGATAGGGTTGGGATGAATTTGGGGATTTAAGAGTGAAAAGGGTAAAGTGAGGGGAAGGAGGGTATAGTGGGGTATATGGGTTAATTAAATTGTACCCAAAAATTAACATGATGTATAAAATACCCCAACATGGTATTTTAAAAACATTTTACAAAAAATGCACCGAACTTCATTAAATTCATACTTTCCTCATAATTAAAATCAACACAATTAAATCATGCTAACACTTCATTTTCGGTGCCCAAAGCTGTCTGGAGACCCTCCCAGAAATGAGAAGTAAACCTCGGGTCTCTGTCAGACACGATCGAGACTGGAACCCCATGCAACCTCACTACATCCCGCACATATAATTGAGTCATCTTTAGGTATGTGAAAGACACATGACAAAGGATGAAGTGAGCTACTTTCGTCAGCCTAACCACGATCACCCAGATCGTATCAAATCTAGAGGCCGTCCTTGGTAAGTGGGTCACAAATTCCATAATGATATGCCTCCACTTCCACTTAGGTACCTTCAAGCTCTTCAGCTCGCTACCAGGCCTCTGCCTTTACCTGTTGGCAGATCAAACATCTTTACAAAGGTCATAACATTACGCTTCATGCGTCTCCCCCAGGTCTGACCACTTAGGTCCTTATATGTAAGGACCCTAGTTCCTTAAGTGCGGACTAAAGGCGTAATTAAAAATTTCCATGCATAAACAGAGTATAAAGGTTGTATCGATGCTCTGAGCTAATAAATTACAGTGCCAAAATAAAGATCCAAAATGGATTAATTACATTCTTAACCATGAATGTTAATCCTATAGTTTTACACTACTCCTAGAGTAGATACTATACAAAAGAATGTGACTGCTACAAGAGCACTCCGCACTAGCTCACTGCACCAACTCGCCTTAGCCCTTCCGCCCAAAAGTACCTACAGGAACAACCCCAAAACCATGAGCATGTATAAAATCATATACACAACGATATGACAGCAATTCAAATGCATAATTATAAATGTGATTCACTTCCTGTATGTAACACATTTAAAAGCTCCACTGGGTTGTCCCTGTACCAAATTATAACCAATAGATTATATTACCAACTATGTATGTCATAACATGCACCGATTACCCTAGGTTCCGTGTTCAATTTCCCGAGTCTTATTATATCAGTGGCATAATACTCCTCGCGTTAACATGACAGCGGAAACACCCCTCGCTTAGACAATACCAGCGGCACTAATATCCCTCGCTATAAATATGACAGCGGTCGTGTTCTTCGCTTCATATTAGCGGCAAATATTCTCTCATCGCTACGGTATGACAGCGGCAAGTATTCACATCGCTACGCCACTAGCGGTAAGTATTCATCATTACTGGAATATAATTCCTGACTCACAATCACATGCAACAATGCATCCAATACACATGCAACCAAAATGCATGACCAATCATGTATACAATCCATGATGTATAAACATTACCCCATATGCAACCACAATGCATAATCAATTCCATGTGCACAACCATAGTGCATAATCAATACAAAGCGTAATAGATACATTTTACCGTCCGATGCTCGTACGTCTCACTACGTACCTTGGTTCCAAAAGTGGAGATATTGTGGAACTTTATCTCCTTTGTTGTGTGGCTACCTGGGATGGTTCTACACAATCACATGAATCCATATTAGAAACCCATAATTGAACCATTACCAAAAACATCAATATTTAGAACAAAATACCAAAATTCACATTTATAAGCCTTCCGATCGATCGGCCCCAAGTCCGATCGATCGCCAAGTGAAGGAAAACAGGCATCCAAGTACTGCCTCCGCCGATCGATCGAGAGTTTATCTCGATCGATCGAGATTACACACACCGATCGATCGGGACAAAATCTCGATCGATCGGTAAGCTCATTCCTCGCCTTGGGCAGACACTGCCTTGCTCGATCGATCGGACTCATTTTCCGATCGATCGAGACGCCCTGTTCACGCGAGAAATTTCCTTAAATGAGCTTCCAACCTCACCTATACACAAGCACAACCAAGAACAACCACCATGCTCAACTTAAAGCCATAAAACAACCTTAAAAATGCAACTTCCAAACATAACAAGATGTTGGACCAAGATCCACCCTTAAATCCCCAAAAATAAGCTATAAACCCAATCAAAACTTAACAAAACTCAACCAAGGTGGTAGCTTACCCTTTGAGCTCCAAGTTCCTAGCAAGAAAACACCCAATGAACCCTTTCACTAAGTTTTCCCCTTTCCTTTAGATGCAGAAACGAAAATGGAAAGTCTTCTTGCAAGAGATAATGAATGGATGAAGTGGGGGCCAAAAGCTGATAAGGAGAGGGTGATGTGATGTAAAGGGGTATGCAAGTGGCTCATGCCATGATATGGTTTTTAAATGTGTATCAAGACACAAGCATGATATAGAAAATACCTCAACATGATATTTTAAAAGCATTTTACTACAATGCATCAAAATCCCTATTAAAATCATGTTTTCCCAAATAAACACAACCCATATCATTAAAACTATTTTAACACCCAAGATTCCTCACATGTACAACATGCACCCCGAAATGCTCTACCAGGTCACTCCTACCATGTGACAAGCATTGTACCCAGATAATTAGTCCCAACATATCATCTAATTATCATCATAATATCGCATAAACATAATTAACATCCAAAATGCAATTAGTTATTTCGGGGATATCACATTACTCCCCTACTTACAAGATTTCGCCCTCGAAATCGCATGCACTTACCCAAATCAAAACTAACATAAATCACATACCAGAGAATAATTCCGGGTAGTGCTGCACCATATGCTGCTCCGTCTCCCACTGTGGCCTCTTCGACACCCCTGCGATCCCACTGTACCTTTACCATAGGTATCACTTTGTTCCGAAGCCTGCGATCAGCCCTATCTAGAATCCTGACTGGCCGTTCCTCATAAGATACATCAGAATCTAACTAAACCTGAGAAGGCTGTAATACATGCGACGGATCCGGCTCATATTTCCGTAGCATAGATACATGAAACACGTCATGAATACCAGACAACGACGGTGGTAGTGCCAAACGGTAAGCTAAGGTACCAATGCGTTGTAAAATCTCATACGGTCCCACATACCTCGGAGACAGTTTACCACGCATGCCAAACCGAACCACACCTCTGAAAGGTGAAATCTTCAAAAAGACCCTGTCTCCCGTCTGAAACTCTAACGGTCTCCGTCGTTTATTCGCATAGGCTGCCTGCCTGTCCTGGGCTGCCTTCATTTTCTGTCGGATAACCTTTACCTTATCCTCCATCTCCCGAATCAATTCGGGTCCTCCTACGGCTTTACTGGTCAAGTCATCCCAGTATAATGGCGACCTACAACGCCTACCATACAAAGCCTCAAACGGTGCCATCTGGATACTCGTCTGATAGCTGTTGTTGTATGAAAATTCTACCAAGGGCAAGGAATCTTGCCATGAAGCGTCAAACTCCAATACACAAGCTCGCAGCATGTCCTCAAGCGTCTGAATAGTACGCTCAGTCTGCCCATCCGTCTGGGGATGATATGCCGTACTCAATCTCACCTCAGTACCCAAAGCTGACTGAAGACCTCCCCAGAAATGAGATGTGAACCGTGGGTCCCTGTCTGACACAATAGATACTGGAATCCCATGTAGTCTCACTATGTTCCGGACATACAACTGAGCCATCCTCAAATATGTGTACGTCATACAGTATGGAATGAAGTGAGCTACCTTCGTCAGTCTGTCAATGATCACCCAAATGGCATCATAGCCCGAAGTAGTCCTCGGCAGGTGGGTCACAAAGTCCATAGATATGTGTTCCCACTTCCACTCCGGTATCTCTAAGCTCCTTAGCTCGCCACCGGGTCTCTGCCTCTCTGCCTTAACTTGCTGGCAGATTAAACATCTCTTGACATAAGCGATCACATCACGCTTCATCCGCTTCCACCAGAACTGATCACATAAGTCCTTATACATTTTTCTTCCTCCTGGGTGGATGCTAAATCGGCTACTATGAGCCCGTTCCAAGATTCCTCTACGCAACTCCGGCGTATTTGGAACTACCCATCGGTTACCGAGTCTCAAGGAACCATCCTCAGCCACTCTGAACTTTGATGGCTGCTCCTGTAGTGCTAATGACGACCATCTCTGAATCTCATCATCTGTCCTCTGAGCTCTCCTGATATTCTCATAGATATCTGGCTCAGCTAATAAGGTCGATACCCAAACCGGTGATGCGTCCACATCGAAGTCATAGCCCATATGGCAACAAGAAGTCATCATAGCCGACAAATGCATGACATCCACAGCAGTATTCTTCACCTTCCGACTCAAGGCGTCTGCTGTCAAATTGGCCTTCCCCGGATGGTACTCTATTTCACAGTCATAATCTTTAAGTAGGTCCATCCATCTCCTCTGACTCATATTCAATTCCGCCTGAGTAAACAAGAATTTCAGGCTCTTATGATCTGTATAAATGGTGAAGGAGGTACCATACAGATAATGCCTCCAAATCTTCAGGGCAAATATAATAGCCGCCAACTCCAAATCGTGGACTGGGTACCTAGCCTCATGCGGTTTCAACTGCCTTGATGCATAAGCTACCACGTGCTTATCTTGCATCAATACACATCCCAAGCCCTGAAGTGACGCGTCAGTATACAGAACAAACCTCTTATTCTCTGAGGGAATTACCAAAACAGGTGCCGTGGTCAACCGGTGTTTCAGTTCCTGGAAGCTCTGCTCGCAAGCCTCAGACCAATAAAACGGTACCCCTTTCTGAGTCAACTGAGTCAGTGGCTTAGCAATCTTAGAAAATCCCTCGACGAAGCGTCGATAATAGCCAGCCAAACCAAGGAAACTCCGAATCTCGGGTACAGAAGTGGGTGCAGCCCACTCCATCACGGCCTCAATCTTCCTGGGGTCCACAGAAATCCCACTGCTGGATATGACATGCCCCAGAAATACTACTCTACTCAACCAAAACTCACACTTGCTGAGCTTGGCATATAATTGGTGATCTCTGAGGATCTGGAGCACTGTCCTCAAGTGTTTCACGTGCTCTTCCTCGCTCCTGGAGTAGATGAGTATATCGTCAATAAATACAATGACGAATTGATCCAGATAGGGTTGGAACACCCGATTCATCAAGCTCATAAAGACAGCCGGGGCGTTCGTCACACCAAACGGCATTACTAAGAACTCGTAATGTCCATACCGAGTCCGAAATGCGCTCTTCTGTACATCTTCCTCCCTGACCCGTATCTGGTGGTACCCGGATCTCAGATCAATCTTGCTATAAAGTCTGGTACCTTGCAACTGGTCAAACAGATCATCAATCCTTGGAAGAGGATACTTGTTCTTTACCGTAGCCTTATTTAGTTGCCGGTAATCGATGCACAACCGCATCGAACCATCCTTCTTCTTTACAAAAAGAACTGGTGCGCCCCAAGGCGATACGCTAGGGCGTACATATCCTTTATCGAGGAGTTCCTGCAACTGCTCCTTCAGTTCTCTTAATTCTGCCGGTGCCATTCGGTAAGGGGCACGAGAAATAGCAGATGTCCCTGGTAATAACTCAATCCCAAACTCGACTTCCCTAGTCGGTGGGAATCCTGGAATCTCCTCCGGGAACACATCAGCAAATTCCGCTACTACTGGTATGTCCTCAACTTTTAACTCCTTGCTTTTTCCCAACAGATCCACGGCATAAATGAGATAGCCCATATGTCCACGTTCCAACAGTTGGGACATTTTGATTGCCGAGATCAACGGAATCTTCGCACGAGAACCGTTGCCATAGAAAATCCACTGAACTCCCAAATGAGACCTGAACCGTACTGTCCTCTGTCGGCAATCCACTACTGCCTGATATCTGTTCAGAATGTCGATGCCCACGATGCAATCGAAATCTGACATGCTCAGAACAATCAGATCTGCCTTCACCTCATTGCCCTCAAAATAAATGAGGCAGTCCATTAGAAACTGATCCGCAACAACTTTCCTTCCGGTGGGTGTCGAGACCAAGAGAGACGTGGGTAACGGAGACGTGCACATATGATGTCTCGCCACAAAGTCCGCAGACACAAAGGAATGGGAAGCACCTGTGTCTATCAAAATAAAGGCGGAATATGTAAATAATAGACACGTACCAGCTATAACCTCCTCTGGAGCTGCATCGGCCTGCTCCCTGGTCAATGCATAGACCTGTCCCTGGGGTGGCCCCATCACCTGTCCTCCCCCCTGACGAGGTACCATCGGTGGCCTCTGCTGTACTGTCCCGGTAGAAAACCTCCCTCTGCCTCCTCTCAGATCTACCTGACCATCACCATTCTGACAAAACCGGGATATGTGGCCCATCTGGCCACATTTATAACAAGCAGTACAATCTCGCATGTGATGCGGTCCTCCACAAAAATGGCACTTCACCACTCCACTTCTATTCACTTGAGTCTGCCCTCTGTTGTTAGGCGCACCGCCCCTCCTGTTATCCATTCTTCTCCCACCAAACCGAGAAGATGAAGAAGAAGCCCCACGAGGTTTAAATGATTCTCCTCGTGGCTTCAGATTATTAGGCATTGGCCGTGGCGGTGGGACTTGTGAGGGTGTAACGTCCGGATAGGCGCCGACCCCGATCTCTGCTAGCTCCGCTCTGGTGAGGGCATCATCAAAAGAAGTGGGTTTGTTGGAAATAACCCGATCAAAAAGTTCCGGTCGTAGTCCCTTCAGGAAATTCCTCATTTTGGCATGTCCATTGGTGGCAATATGTGGAACATATCTCAGTAACGAAGAGTACTGCGTGGCATAGTCGGACACTGTCATGCTTCCTTGTTTCAAACTTGCAAATTCATCCTCCTTCGTCTGTCTTGCTGCTGCCGAGAAGTACCGGTTCAGAAACCGGGTTCTGAAAAGCGTCCAATCAATCACTGCACCTTGTGCTCTCTGTTCCATTACAGTGCTCCTCCACCACATTAAAGGTTTCTTTGCTAACTAGAACTCCGCTAGCCTCAGCCAAGCTGTAACAGCACAAGGAGCTGATACAAAAATCTGTTCAAGCCTTTCCAGCCACTCCTCAGCCTCCTCTCCGGACTCTGTTCCCTCAAACCGAGGTGGGTGATACGATAGAAACTGAGTCAAGCTAATCTCACCAGGTAGCAATAACTGAACCACTGGTTCCATTCCCACAGCCGGTGGAGGTAGAGGGTTTGTCTGTCCAACACTAGCATTCATGCTCCCCATATCACCGACTTCCTCATTAGCAGCCATGCTGTAACACAAATGTTAACAACAAGTCCAAAGCAATATATATATTATGCCGTTAGCTAACAGGAATGAGAATAAGTACGTTAGTATAACAGAATATACATCAATATGCACCACATTGCTTCAATTGTAAGCACCTAGCCAACCATGCTAAGGCTACCCTTCACTCGTTCCCGGGTTCTCTAACCACTGCTCTGATACCACTAATGTAAGGACCCTAGTTCCTTAAGTGCGGACTAAAGGCGTAATTAAAAATTTCCATGCATAAACAGAGTATAAAGGTTGTATCGATGCTCTGAGCTAATAAATTACAGTGCCAAAAATCCAAAATGGATTAATTACATTCTTAACCATGAATGTTAATCCTATAGTTTTACACTACTCCTAGAGTAGATACTATACAAAAGAATGTGACTGCTACAAGAGCACTCCGCACTAGCTCACTGCACCAACTCGCCTTAGCCCTTCCGCCCAAAAGTACCTACAGGAACAACCCCAAAACCATGAGCATGTATAAAATCATATACACAACGATATGACAGCAATTCAAATGCATAATTATAAATGTGATTCACTTCCTGTATGTAACACATTTAAAAGCTCCACTGGGTTGTCCCTGTACCAAATTATAACCAATAGATTATATTACCAACTATGTATGTCATAACATGCACCGATTACCCTAGGTTCCGTGTTCAATTTCCCGAGTCTTATTATATCAGTGACATAATACTCCTCGCGTTAACATGACAGCGGAAACACCCCTCGCTTAGACAATACCAGCGGCACTAATATCCCTCGCTATAAATATGACAGCGGTCGTGTTCTTCGCTTCATATTAGCGGCAAATATTCTCTCATCGCTACGGTATGACAGCGGCAAGTATTCACATCGCTACGCCACTAGCGGTAAGTATTCATCATTACTGGAATATAATTCCTGACTCACAATCACATGCAACAATGCATCCAATACACATGCAACCAAAATGCATGACCAATCATGTATACAATCCATGATGTATAAACATTACCCCATATGCAACCACAATGCATAATCAATTCCATGTGCACAACCATAGTGCATAATCAATACAAAGCGTAATAGATACATTTTACCGTCCGATGCTCGTACGTCTCACTACGTACCTTGGTTCCAAAAGTGGAGATATTGTGGAACTTTATCTCCTTTGTTGTGTGGCTACCTGGGATGGTTCTACACAATCACATGAATCCATATTAGAAACCCATAATTGAACCATTACCAAAAACATCAATATTTAGAACAAAATACCAAAATTCACATTTATAAGCCTTCCGATCGATCGGCCCCAAGTCCGATCGATCGCCAAGTGAAGGAAAACAGGCATCCAAGTACTGCCTCCGCCGATCGATCGAGAGTTTATCTCGATCGATCGAGATTACACACACCGATCGATCGGGACAAAATCTCGATCGATCGGTAAGCTCATTCCTCGCCTTGGGCAGACACTGCCTTGCTCGATCGATCGGACTCATTTTCCGATCGATCGAGACGCCCTGTTCACGCGAGAAATTTCCTTAAATGAGCTTCCAACCTCACCTATACACAAGCACAACCAAGAACAACCACCATGCTCAACTTAAAGCCATAAAACAACCTTAAAAATGCAACTTCCAAACATAACAAGATGTTGGACCAAGATCCACCCTTAAATCCCCAAAAATAAGCTATAAACCCAATCAAAACTTAACAAAACTCAACCAAGGTGGTAGCTTACCCTTTGAGCTCCAAGTTCCTAGCAAGAAAACACCCAATGAACCCTTTCACTAAGTTTTCCCCTTTCCTTTAGATGCAGAAACGAAAATGGAAAGTCTTCTTGCAAGAGATAATGAATGGATGAAGTTTTGGGGGCCAAAAGCTGATAAGGAGAGGGTGATGTGATGTAAAGGGGTATGCAAGTGGCTCATGCCATGATATGGTTTTTAAATGTGTATCAAGACACAAGCATGATATAGAAAATACCTCAACATGATATTTTAAAAGCATTTTACTACAATGCATCAAAATCCCTATTAAAATCATGTTTTCCCAAATAAACACAACCCATATCATTAAAACTATTTTAACACCCAAGATTCCTCACATGTACAACATGCACCCCGAAATGCTCTACCAGGTCACTCCTACCATGTGAAAAGCATTGTACCCAGATAATTAGTCCCAACATATCATCTAATTATCACCATAATATCGCATAAACATAATTAACATCCAAAATGCAATTAGTTATTTCGGGGATATCACATTATACATTTTCCTTCCTCCTGGGTGGATATTGAACCGACTACTATGAGCCCGTTCCGATGTTCCTTTAAGTAACTCCGGCGTATCTGGGACTACCCATCGGTTGCCCAGCCTCAAGGAATCATTTCTGTCATTCTGAACTTTGGTGGCTGCCCTCGAAGTACTAGAAACGACCACCTCTGAACCTCATCATCTGACTCTGGGCTTTCCTAATAGCCTCAAATAAGTCTGGCTCAGCCAACAAGGACGACACTCGCACCGGCGACGTGTCCACATCAAAATCATAGCCCAAATGGCAACAAGAGGTCATCATAGCTGATAAATTCATGACATCCATCTTCTTTGTCGCATATTCATCTCAACCTGTGTGAACAAAACTCCAGGCTCTTATGGTCCGTGTAGATGGTAAACGACGTACCATGCAAGTAATGCCTCCAAATCATTCAAGGCAAAAAATAATGGCTGCCAGCTCCAAATCATGGACTGGGTACCTATCCTCATGTGGTTGTAACCGCCTCGATGCATAAGCCACCACATGCTTATCTTGTATCAACACATAGTCCAAACCCTGCAGTGATGCAGTCGTGTACATAGCAACTTCTTATCCTCAGAAGGAATTACCAATATAGGTGTCGTAGTCAAACGACGCTTCAATTCTGGGAAGCTTTCCTCACAAGCTTCGGACCAATAGAACGGCACTCCTTTCTGAGTCAGCTGTGTCAGGGGCCTGTCAATCCCTAAGGATCCGGAGTACTGTTCTCAAGTGCTTTACGTGTTCCTCTTCAGTCCGAGAGTAAATAAGCACATCGTCAATGAAAACTATGACGAACTGATCCAAACATGGTTGGGGCATTCTGTTCATCAGGCTCATAAAACAGCTAGGGCATTCGTCACCCCAAAGGCATGACTAAGAATCCGTAATGCCCACATCTAGTCCTGGAAGCTGTCTTATGTACATCATCCTCTCGAACTCGAATCTGATGATACCCCGATCTCAGATCGATCTTACTGTAGAGCCTCGTACTCTGCAGCTAATTGAACAATTCATCAATCCTCGGAAGTGGATACTTATTCCTCATCATGGCTTTGCTCAGTTGTCTGAAATCGATGTACAGCCGCATTGAACCATCTTTCTTCTTAACAAATAAAACTGGTGCACCCCAGGGTGTATATAGTCCTTGTCAAGGAGCTCTTGCAACTGAACATTTAACTCCCTTAGTTCCGCTGGTGCCATCCTATACAGGGCACGAGAAATGGTAGAAGTCCCTGGTAGTAACTTAATCCCAAACTCGACCTCTCTCGTCGGTGGGAATCCGGGAATCTCTTCCGGAAATACATTAGGAACACCGCCACTACGGGCACATCTTCAACCTTTAACTCTTCCTTCTTTTGAGTAATATCAACAGTATAGATGAGATATCCATTGTGGTCTCATTCCAATAACTGTGCCATCTTGACAGTAGATATCAACGGAATCTTTGAACGGGAACCATCCCCATAGAATATCCATTGGACTCCCATAACAGACTTGACTCGGATAGTCCTTGCCTGCAGTCCACAACTGCCTGATCTTGTTCAGCACATCGATGCCCACAATGCATTCGAAGTCTGAAATTCCCAGATCAACAAAGTCTGTCCTCAGCTCGGTACCCTCAAAATAAATGAGGCTGTCATTAACCACCTGATCAGTTATTAAACTTCTTCCAGCGGGGGTTGAGACTGCAAGAGGCGTGGGCGACGGAGAAGTGCATATGACATCGCATCACTTACTTCTGCATTTGCTGCTATGCTGCAACACAAGGGTTAACAACGATACCCAAAAGCAGTTCATATAATACATCGTTAGAGAAACAAAACATGTTAGTACAACATCATATACTTCATATGCAACATATGCATAAAACATGTTTCAAAGTAAGCACCTAGCCAACTTATTGCTAAGGCTACCCTTCACTCGTTCCCGGGTTATCTAACCACTATTCTGATACCACTAATGTAGGGTCTTCCTACCTTAACGTCATATTATACACGTATTATGGACTAAACATGCATTCATAACCTCTTAAGGGTTCCGGTTGTAACTTTGAGCTAATAAGCTTACGGGCCAAAAATGAAATTTCAACCTTAATTAATTACATTCTCAATACGAATGTTAAAGCGATAGAATTATGCTACTACTAGAGTAGAGACTATCCAGAAATCCTGAATCCTAGCATCTTTCATGCTCCTCATAGTTCACTGCCTCAACCCGGCCCTTAGTCCTTTAGTCCAAAAGTGTACCTACAGGAACAACCCATCATGAGCATGTATATCGTTGCTTAACATCATAAGGCAGTGGCATATAAATAAATGCATGAAAATAATTGGTAACATATACTTCCTGGTTAATTGCATTAACCCTCTTTGGTTGTCCCTGTTTCATAGCCATGCATATAATCATTAATTCTTGACATGAATGATTAAAATCATCATCTTATAATATCATCATCATATAAGCATCATCATCTTATAGCATCGTCATCCTATAAGCATCGTCATCTTATAAACATCATCATCTTATAGCATCATCATCTTATAGCATCATCATCTTATAACATCATTATCTTATAACATCATCATCATATACAATCATCATCTTATAGCATCATCATCTTATAGCATCATCATCTTATAACATCATCATCTTATAGCATCATCATCTTATACAATCATCATCTTATAACATCATCATCATATAGCATCATCATCTTATAGCATCATCATCATATAACATCATCATCTTATAACATCATCATCATATAGCATCATCATCATATGAGCATCGTCATCTCATAAATATAACAGTAATGTACAAAATCATAGTTAAGTAAACATGTGGTTTATTCGTCAGTTTCTTTTTGTTGACCCTGATTCACATTCGTGCATATGGGCATCTTACCCCATCGTATGGCATCTTACCGTATCATAACATCGTGTGGCATCTTACCACGTGGGCATCTTACCCTATCGTATGGCATCTTACCATATCATAATATCATGTGGCATCTTACCACGTAATAACATCGTATGGCCTCTTACCATATGGGCATCTTACCCCGTGGCATCTTACCACATAATAACATTGTATGATATCTTACCATATGGGCATCTTACCCCGTGGCATCTTACCACATAATAAAATCGCATGGCCTCTTACCATATGGGCATCTTACCCTGTGGCATCTTACCACATAATAACATTGTATGGCATCTTACCATATGGGCATCTTACCCCGTGGCATCTTACCACATAATAAACATTGTATTACATCATCATAAACTTACTTATCATAAACATCATCATCATAACATCATCATCATAAATACTTACTTATCATATCATCTTTACAAACATCATCATCTTAAACTTATTTATCACAATCATCATCATAAATACTTATGCAATCAATGCATAGTCAGAGTTAGGAGTGCGTTACCGTCCGATGCCCGTACGCTTCTTACGTACCTTAATTCCAAAAGTGGAGAAATTGAAGAGCTCTATCTTCTCGATGTTGTTGGCACCTGGGATGGTTCCACACAATCATACAAATCAATATTAGAAGCTAAATAATAGTCTAATACCAAAAATTTCACAAAAGAAATCATTTTACAAAATTTCACAGCTGGCGATCGATCGCTTCACTGAAGCGATCGATGGCCTCAAATTTTTCTTCGCGGCGATCGATCGCTTCAAACATGGCGATCGATCGCCTAACCCTTGGATTGGCTACTTAGTAGCCTCTCGGCGATCGGTCACCTCATTTCAGGCGATCGATCGCCTGCCCTGCGATTTGCCCACTGCCCTTAGGCGATCGGTCGCCTCTTTTCAGGCGGTCGATCGCCTCGCATAGACACGCGATTTTCACCATTTTTGCAGCCAAAAATTTCTTCCAATCCATACCAACACTTATACCAAACTTCCTTACATCAACAACAACATCATAGCCCACTAAAACCCACATAAAACACTTCAAAAATCATACCCCAACAACATACAACACATACCCAACCAAACCCACATAAATCACTTCAAAATCATCCCATTTCAAAACCAAACATCATAAAACTTTAAGATTGGTTCCATACCTCTTGAGGATCCAAAATCTTACTAAGATTTCAACAAATGGAGAGTGTGCAAGGATTTCTCCTCCTCCTCCTTGACTTGGACGAAAATGGGATGAAAATGATAGGGTTGGGATGAATTTGGGGATTTAAGAGTGAAAAGGGTAAAGTGAGGGGAAGGAGGGTATAGTGGGGTATATGGGTTAATTAAATTGTACCCAAAAATTAACATGATGTATAAAATACCCCAACATGGTATTTTAAAAGCATTTTACAAAAAATGCACCGAACTTCATTAAATTCATACTTTCCTCATAATTAAAATCAACACAATTAAATCATGCTAACACTTCATTTTCCACGCACAACTTAATCATCGTAATAATTCATCATATAAACATAATTAATGCTTTAATTGCAATTAATCATTTCGGGGACATCACATATCGCCTTGGGGTGCGTCAGTTTTGTTCGTAAAGAAGAAGGATGGTTCAATGCGTCTGTGCATTGACTACAGGCAACTGAACAAGGCCACAGTGAAGAACATGTATCCACTTCCGAGGATTGATGATCTGTTCGATCAGCTTCAGGGTACAGAGGTTTACTAAAAGATAGATTTGAGGTCAGGCTATCACCAGATACGGGTTAGAGCGGATGATATCCAAAAGACAGCTTTTAGAACTCGGTATGGACACTACGAGTTCTTGGTGATGCCATTCGGGGTGACGAATGCCCCGGCTGTCTTTATGAGCCTCATGAACCGAGTATTTCAGGAGTACCTTGATGACATCCTTGTCTACTCAAGGAGTGAGGAGGAACATGCCGATCATTTGAGGACAGTACTACAGATTCTCAGAGATCACCAGTTGTACGCCAAACTCAGCAAGTGTGAATTTTGGCTGAGCAGTGTATCATTCTTGGGTCACATTATCTCTCGAGAGGGGATATCAGTAGATCCCAGGAAGATTGAGGCAGTTATGGATTGTTCGCCCCTACTTCAGTCAGTGAGATTCGAAGTTTTCTTGGTTTGGCTGGCTATTATCGACGTTTCGTCGAGGGTTTCTCAAAGATCGCCAAGCCACTTACACAGCTGACTCAGAAGGGAGTCCCATTTTGTTGGTCAGAGGCCTGCGAGCAGAGTTTCCCGGAATTAAAGTACAGACTGACTACTGCACCAGTTTTGGTGATTCCTAGGGAGAACAAAGGATTTGTTCTTTATACTGACGCATCGCTACAGGGCCTAGGATGCGTACTGATGCAGGACAGACATGTAGTGGCTTATGCTTCGAGACAGTTGAAGTCACACGAGACGAGGTATCCAGTCCATGATTTGGAGTTAGCAGCCATAGTGTTTGCCTTGAAGATATGGCGACACTACTTATATGGTACCTCATTTACCATCTTCACCGATCACAAGAGCCTGAAGTTCTTGTTTACACAGGCTGAGCTGAATATGAGGCAGAGGAGATGGATGGACCTGCTGAAGGACTATGACTGTGAAATCGAATACAATCCGGGAAAAGCAAACTTGACAGCCGACGCTTTGAGTCGGAAAGTGAGGAGCACGGCAGAGGGTGTCATGTATGTATCAGCTATGATGGGCTCCTACTGTCAGTTGGGGTTTGATTACGATGTGTCTTCTTTTTCGGTACAGGTGTTGACCTTACTAACTGAGCCGATCATTTATGAACACATCCGGAAGGCTCAGGGGACCGACGCAGAGGTTCAGAGATGGATGTCAGTGGTTCATTTAGGTCAGCCATCGAGATTCAGAGGGGATGAGGACGGTTCTCTGAGGCTTGGCGACAGATAGGTGGTTCCAGATACACCCGAGTTGCGGCAGGGTATATTACAGCGAGCTCATTGCAGCAGGATGAGTATCCACCCGGGCGGGAAGAAGATGTATAAGGATTTATGCAGCCAGTTCTGGTGGAGGCGAATGAAGCAGGATGTTACCTCATTCGTCAAGCGCTGTTTGATTTGTCAGCAGGTGAAGGCTGAGAGGCAGAGGCCCGGTGGTGAGCTAAGGAGTTTGGAGATACCCGAGTGGAAGTGGCAGCACGTGTCTATGGATTTCGTGACCCACTTACCGAGGACTGTTTCGGGTTTTGATGCCATATGGGTGGTCGTCGACAGATTGACTAAGAGTGCTCATTTCATTCCTTACTGTATGACCTTCACATACCTAAGGATGGCTCAGTTATATATCAAAGATGTGGTGAGACTGCACGGGATCCCTGTTTCGATTGTGTCTGATCGAGATCCGCGGTTCACATCTCACTTCTGGGAGGGTCTTCAGTCAGCCCTGGGCACAGAGTTAAGGTTGAGCACAGCATATCATCCCCAGACGGACAGACAGAGCGTACGATACAGACGCTCGAAGATATGTTGAGGGCTTGTGTATTGGAGTTCGACACTTCTTGGCAGGACTTAGTAGCCTTGGTGGAATTTTCTTATAATAACAGTTACCAGGCTAGCATACAGATGGCTCCATTTGAAGCCTTATATGGCAGGCGTTGCAGGTCGCCTTTGTGTTGGGATGATGTGGACCGTAAATCGGTCGGAGAACCCGAGTTGGTCCAAGATATGGAAGAAAAGGTAAAGGTTATCAAGAGAAAGATGAAGGCAGCTCAGGACAGACAGGCTGTGTATGCCAATCAGCGGCGAAGACCGTTGGAGTTTCAGTTGGGCGACAGAGTCTTTCTGAAGATCTCACCTTTCAGAGGTGTGGTACGGTTTGGGATGCGGGGAAAGTTATCCCCATGATATGTAGGGCCGTATGAGATCTTGCAGCGTGTTGGTACTCTGGCGTACCGTTTGGCTTTACCGCCCTCTCTGTCTGGTATACACGATGTATTCCATGTGTCTATGCTGAGGAAGTACGAACCAGATCCTTCGCATGTGTTGCAGCCTTCAGAGGTGCAGTTTGAGTCCGATGTTTCCTATGTGGAGCGGCCTATCAGGATTTTGGATAGGGCAGACCGCAGGCTTCGGAACAAAGTTATTCCTATTGTCAAGGTTCAGTGGGATCGTAGGGGTGTCGAGGAGGCCACGTGGAAGACTGAGCGACATATGGTGCAACACTATCCAGAATTGTTTTCTGGTATGTGATTTATGTTCTGTTTTATATAGGGTAAGTGCATGCTGATTTCGGGGACGAAATCTTATAAGTAGGGGAGTATTGTGATATCCCCGAAATGATTATGTGTTGTTAATCATTAATTATGTTATGAGGATTTTGGTATTAATTCACGAGGCGGAATTAATAATTTTGGGGGAAATGCATTTCTGGGTGCATGTGATGTATGTTGGGATTTTGGGGTTGCGACATGATTATTTGGGGTGTGTGTTATTTGTTTTGGTGAAGCATGTTTAAATGAAAAATTGAAGTATTTTATTGAGAAAATACTATAAATATCATGTGAGGATATTTTTATACATCGTACGAAATACCGGGACCAAAACATAACACATCGTACCACCCAACACCCAACCACCCCCCCCCCCCCCCAACCCTTGCTGATGACACAGCATAAGCTGGCCATACCCCCCACTTGGCACAATGATTAGGATCCCTTCCATTTTCATTGCTTGGAAGCCTTTCAAAAATCGGAGCAAAGTAGGGTGAGAAACCATGCTCTGTTTTTTATTTAAGCTTGATTAAGTTCATCTTTTTAAGTGGTGTGAAAATGGCATGTTAGCTTATGTTTCTTAAAACCTTCGATTTAAATGCTTACATGGTGTTGTTATGAAGCTTCCTGTATTTTTCCTTGAGCATGTTACATGTTTTATGTGAAGGATTTAAGCATGTAAAATATAGTGTTCGAAATCTGGGTAAGGTGTGTGCCCTGTTTTTCTGGAAAATATGGGATGGGAGTGAAGTTGTGAAGATATTATCATGCATGTTAGCTAGGTTTTTGGTAAACCTTTGATTTGAGTACATGCATGGTAGTTTTGTAAAGCCCTTGGCGTTTTTGTTCGAGCATGTTTTATGTTATATGTTGTAGTTTTAATAGCATGAAATGAGGTGCTCGAGAAATCTGGAAAAGAAATATGTTACCCTGTTTCCAGAAAGTTTGGTTGAGTATTGATGTAAATGGGCAATTTTAATGCATGTGGGTTTGAGTTTGGGGTATGAATTTGATATGAATACACTCAGGGTAGTGTATTGTAGCCCCTAGCATTTTTGTTCAAGCATGTGGTGTGTCTTATATGCTAGATTGAAGGGTATGAAAATAGGTGTTCGAGAATTCTGGTATTGTGTTTCTTGAACAGGGCATCTCGATCGATCGGGATTCCATCTCGATCGATCGAGCGAGGCAGAACATTGGCTTTGAAAGAAGGCATCTTCTCGATCGATCGAAAAGAGGGGCCGATCGATCGAGAGACCCAGAATGTTGAAAAATATAAATTGTTATATTTTGTTGGATTTTTGATTTTAGACTATAAATTGGCATCTAATATTGTGTTGTACACTGGTATAGAGCCTTCACAGATAGCTACACAGCGCAGGGTATAGAGTCCCGCAACACACTATATTTTGGAAAGGTACGTAAGCGACGTACGGGCATCCCAACGGTAACATGTATTAAATGTTCATTAATTGACATATGACAAGATGCAAAGTGGTGCACTATGTGTTATGATACATGTTATTATGCATTGTTGTTGCATATGTATGTTGTGGAATAAAGAGTGTGTATTCCACGAGTCAGGGTTATCGTAGTGATGATTTTTAATGCTTACGCTTATACCGCTAAAAATGTGGAGCAAGGCTTGCACATGGAAGCGGGGTATACCATACTAAGCGGGGAAGAAGGTACCGCTAGTATGAAGAGCGGGGAAGAAGGTACCGCTAGCGGGGAAGAAGGTACCGCTTGTTATGAAATAATGAAGCGGGAAGATGGTACAGCTCATTATGAAGTTAAGAAGTAAGAAGCATTAAAATACACTGATGATAAACTGACTAAGAAAGAAGTAAAGATTTAAGAAGTGAAGTAATGTCATGATATTCATATAAGCCATAACATCATACATTGAATTGATTTTGAGTTATGGTAGGGGGACAACCAATGGGCGTTTTAAATGCATTGGAAATACAGGAAGTATTTCATATCTATGATTATGCATTATGCTTTACATTCATGTTATGTTGAATATGAATTATGATGTGCTCATGTGTTGGGGGTTGTCTTTGTAGGTGCTTTTGATGATGAGAACCAGGGTCGGGGTTGAAACGCTGAGCTGTAAGGAGTGCTACAGGATTGGCTGTATAGAGAGTTATTTTTATATAGTTTCTACAAGCGGTAGAGTAAAGCTATATTGTAGTACCTTTTGTTAGGAATGTGTATAATTCCTTTTTGAACTTTTGGTACTGTAATCTCTTAAGCGCAGGTAGTCAACACGGCCTAATACTCTGATATATATATGTTTAGTTCTCTTAATCGCACATTAATATCTTATTTAGATAACGGGGTCTCACATTTAGTGGTATCAGAGCAGTGGTCAGATAACCAGGGAAGAGTGAAGGGTAGCCTTTAGAGACAAGTTGGCTAGGTATTCATTGTTGGGCATGTTATGCATGTGATGCATATTTTTGTATAAGTTTTATACTAACATGCTTTTGAATATGATACTCTTGTTATCTAACGGCTTATATTATGAACTGCTTTTGGTATTGTTGTTAACTCTTGTGTTGCAGCATGGCAGCTATTAACCCGGAGAACCTCAATGAGGAGGTACGAGATATGGGCAGTATGAATGCTAGTATTGCTCAGCTGAATCCTTTACCGCCACCTGCTGTGGGCGTGGAGCCCAGTGCACAGATGTTATTACCAGGGGAGCTCAGTTTGACACTAGTTTCTGAACTTCCATCCACCTATATTTGAGGGGATTGAGTCTGGTGAAGCAGCCGAAGAGTGGCTGGAGCGGATAGAGCAGATACTTGTGACTGCGCCTTGTGCACGTACCGCATGGCTGAGGTAGTCAACACGGCCTAATACTCTAATATATATATGTTTAGTTCTCTTAATCGCACCTTAATATCTTATTTAGATAACGGGGTCTCACACGTGACAACATAAGTTAAACAACGCATGATATCCATAAATATGCTAAATAAATAGTAATATGCCATACCTCATTGCTAACAAGATAGCGGCATACATGTCTCCGTCGTTCAACAGCGGTACACAAGAAGCACCCATCGCTCGTAGGCGGCATAATCCAGTGCTACGCACATAGCGGTATAACCCATCGCTATAGAATCAGCGGCATTATCCTTCGTCAGAAAGTCAGCGGCATACGACATCGTTATAGATATCCGGCGGTATGAATCGTCGCCAATAGATGTGGCGGAATGAGCCATCGCTAATAGAATACCCGGCGGCATGAACCATCGCCAATAGAATACCCGGCGGCATAAACTATCGCCAATAGAATAGCGGAATGAACCATCGCTAATAGAATACCCGGCAGCATGAACCATAGCCAATAGAATACCCGGCGGCGTAAACCATCGCCAATAGAATAGCAGAATGAACCATCGCTAATAGAATACCCGACGGCATGAACCATCGCCAATAGAATAGCGTCATGATATCCCTCGCTAAGAAGCGGCAAATATCCCTCTTCACTACTTCGCTTCGACATACCAGCGGCATAATATCCCTCGTTTAAGCGGCAAATATCCTCCGTCGCTATCATATGACAGCGGAAAGCTCATCGCTACGCCATATTAGCGGTATAATATCCCTCGCTTAAGCGGCAAATATTCTTCATCGCGGTGGTAGTCAAGCGGCGCCACTACACCTCATTTATCATGACAGCGGAAATACCCCTCGCTTTACATGACAGCGGAATACCCCTCGCTTCGACAATACCAGCGGAAAATAATATCCCTCGCTAAGATATGACAGCGGTCGTGTTCTTCGCTTCATATCAGCGGCAAATATTCTCTCATCGCTACGGTATGACAGCGGCAAGTATTCACATCGCTACGCCATGAAGCGGCAAGTATTCACATCGCTACGCCATGCATGCAACCGTAATGCATAACCCGTGTTCCAATAAACATCGCCATGAGTGTATTTTAATGCACCTCGCTTCAACATTTAGCGGCAAAGCATTAAAATCATCACTCCGATGTATATCTATGCAACCGTAATGCATAGTCCATGTCTCATATGACCCTGCAACCACCATGGTTAGCAACAACATATTCCAATTATGAACACATATCATAAACGCACATAAGCAATATAGTCGTGCCACACAACACTAACTACCATCATGCATAAGTATGTGCTTCTCATTCCCATTAACATTTTGCTAGGCCCTCAACAGCCCCAAAGAGCTAACCACTGCTCTGATATCACTAATGTAAGGACTTCCGTGCCCTTAACCCGTTATTAGTGTATTAATCCATACCATTAGTGCATATAATCATACTATCATGGGGAAAAGCCATGTGCAAGTGAAACACCATATGCTATCCAGAAAATATCTTGCATTCTATCCGTATAATATTCAAATTCCCCAACCACGATTATTTATATAACATGCACCCTTGTAATATACTAACATGCTCTCAGTTCATTTGGCAATTCCATATTTAATTGCATGCAAACCATGAATGAATAGAGAAGAGACGTAGCCCATTTATACATTCCATATACACGTAAAATGTACTCACATAAGAGCACCCAATGACACGCGTGTATCTAATGTATAAAACATTCTACCAGATACCGTTACAGGCACTTCAATCCTGGAAGTACCTCCCAAGCACAGCTCGATCTCAACTCTAGATCTATGCACTGATTCAACCAGCTCTGGTACCTCGATCCTGGAAGTACCTCAAATCAACAGCCCGAGCTCAACTCCAAAGCTGCTGCTACACCTGTAACACCTGCCCCAACAGAGACAACCCCCACACGGGGTGAGCATACCAATACCACCAATCCAATAATCATAACATTGCAATTCAAATACAGAATGTAAATGCCATAATTTAAATGATACTCCCTGGATGGTAACACCCTCATCCGGGATCCCCTGTATTGTCCATGTTCTCAAAATAACCAAACTCATCAAATTCCCAAAGCTAGTTAATCGCCACATAGATTAACTAATACCGTTCTATTATGCCAGTTCCATAATCAATATGGTAAAATCATTATATAAAAGACCGTAGATCTCACATATATCTAACCAATGATTCCATGTTCCTATTTCATTGCTCGCTCCACAATAGCGGCATTCTAAACCCCGCGCACGCTCAACAATAGCGGTGTCATAACCGATGGTCGCTCAACGGCGACAGCATCCCAAATCATTGCTCGCTCAATAGCGGCACCGTATGGTTCCCAATGTATAACCATTTGACGCAAATACAATTTACCGTGCATATCATTATCCATTTATAGCAAGTATCATGTACCATGCATTTCAATACCTATTTGATGCAATTACCACATACCATGTATTTCAATGTCCATATAATGCAATTATCACACACCATGTGTTCCAATGCCCATTTAATGCAATTATCACATACCATACATTTTTACAGTTGCAACATTATAATAGGCTATGCTCGTACGTCAATACGTACCTTGTAATTCCGTAGTCTGAGTCCAACCTCGCCTGAGTCCCATGACCCGATGAATTATGTGCTAATACACAAATAGATCACTATTAAACACAAGCATGCAACCACGTGCCCAAGCACGTTCAAAACCTCAAAAACCCATCGTCAATCCATGACGATTACCAAATTAAAAGCCCCCAGCTAGGCATGCATAAAACCCAAAAGTATTCCATTTAAAAAGTCTAAAAGATAGCCAAAACTCAACCAAGAGTTCCGTTGAATTAACTTGGCTCCAACCAAACCATTTTAAAAGCCTAGCATTCCCATTGGAATGTGAATATTGTCCCGGAAGCCGACCATTTAAGTCGCAAATTCAAAATCCCACGAAAAAGCCAAGAAAACCAACATACACTCGATGGCGATCGATCGCTATACCGGGTGATCGATAGCTAGCCCCCTTGGCAATCGATCGCTCGATATAGCGATCGATCGCCAGACCATACTGGCGCGAGGCGATCGATCGCTCAAAGTGGCGATCGATCGCTGCTTCGAAGAAAAGTCTACTGCTCGCATGTGATTGATCGCCTACTTCGGGTGATCGATCGCCATGCCCTGAAACTCGAAATCCTCCATTTTTAAAAGCTTGAAACCTCCATAAATCATACCCCAACTCCTTCCATCTCCAAACCACAACAAATCTACACACAAGAACCTCCAACAAAGGTGATAAACACAAAATAAAACAAACCCAAAAGATTTTTGTGATTTCCACCAAAATCACTCAAACCAACCCAAACCCAAAACTCAACCAAAACCAACAAAATCACAATCAAAACGAAGATAAAAGCGAGGGGAGGGAGATTACCAACTTATCTTCGAAGAATCCGGCTCCTAAACCGAGCCTCCTGTCATTTTTCTCCAAAGAGAAAAGATAAGGGTTAGGGAATGTGATGCCCGGGGATTAGTGGTATTAATCACGGCGTGGTAATAATCCTTGATGGATTTTTAATTGTGGCAATTAGGAATTAATTGTAGTTTTGGGTCTCCCGAGGTTGTTAAATCGGGCATTTGGGATCGCTGGATCCAAGGTTGAGATTGTATTCTCATTTTGGTGGAAAAACCTATGTGTTGGGTTTTTGGTGGGACTTAGAGTCCGGGATGCTTTTTGTTGGGGCTGGTATGGGGATTTGATGTTGGAGAGAGAGTTTTTGAAAACAGATGATTTTTAATGAATCATGATGTATTTGTGGAGGTATTGGTATTTTGGGGCATTTTGCTATATATACCAGATGGACTCGGGATTCCGTCATTTGGAATCCATTTCCTCTCCTCTCTCCCCTCTCATGCGATAACCATCCCCAAAACCCTTCCCCTCTTTCCCCTTCAATGGAAATCGTTGGGAACACGATTTAGGGGCCGGATTTCTTGAAGAAAAGCTGGTAATCTCCTTCTCCTCTCTTGTAGCTTTGATTTGATTGTAATTTTGTTGAATTTGGTTGAGTTTTGGGTTTGATTTGGTTTGGGTGATTTTGGTGAATCATAAAATCTTTTGGGTTTGTTTAATTTGAGTTTAACACCCTTGTTGGAGGTCCTTGGGTGCGGATTGTTGTGGTTTGGGTTGGGAGGAGTTGGGGTATGGTTGGTGAGGGTTTCAATCTCTTAAAAATGGGGATTTTCGGGTTTCAAGGTTCTACCGATCGATCGGTAGGAGTTACCGATCGATCGGTCGAATGCCGTAGCGAAATATGAAAAATCTGGGTTCTACCGATCGATCGGTAGAAGCTATCGATCGATCATTCTTAATTTTTTTTGGGAGCTTATATGGGTACATTGATGATGTATTTGGGGGTTTGATTCATGCTTGGGTATATGTTGTGTGTGTTGGGATATGCCCTAAGACACATCATTAGATGATTGTTTATGACATACAATGTAATATGATTTTATGAATGGCAATTCATTATTATATATTATTCTTTTAACTGTGCAATGTGAATTATATATATGTTAATGTCCTTAGAATAATATTGTATTATTCTTAAAGATGTCCCTAGTCAAGTATTATCATGAATAGGGATAATGATAATACGTTGAGACTAGTATGTGTTGATCGATGAATTGTTCATTGATATGAGATATCAAATCAACATATGGGTACATGTTAGAGAACGATGTACTGGACAGACCCACCATGAGAATGCAACATGGATAGTTATATGATCGTCATATGCAATTCTCATAGTGATAATAATGTATGTAATCCTTACGACTTGTGATCATCAGAGATCCCAACATAAGGATTTATGTATCTTGATATCGTCAAACGTTACCCGTAACAGGGTATTCTATAAAGGCGACTATTGGATACACTACGAATTATGTAGAGGGATGTTGATTGATCGAGATAGGATTTGTCCCTCCTATATAACAGGAGATGTGTTTGGCCCTTGATCAAGTGAGAACTAAAATGCATGGCCATGCTCGAATGAGTCGATATGAGATATCGAGCTTATTCGTTTATTCTAGTTCTACTTGGGGATCAAGAAATAAAGATTGGATATACGAGTATGACTATTCCATGACTCGTGTTCAATCTAAACACAAAGGACAAAGGGATTAAGTTACATGATTAATATTATCACAAGTTCTAAAGGTTATGTCGAGTCATTGACATTCTTGTAATTTGGGTAGCATTGATGTGTTGCTAGATACCGCTCAATGCTTGAAACATAAAATGAGATTTTATGTCACTGCCAACATTACAAGATCCTATCGGGTCGCACAAAAGATTAAATCGAGAAGGGAAATTAAATTCATGGGATGAATTAAATAATTAAGAGGAGTCTTAATTAATAATCATAATGATTAATTAAATCATGGGCTTAAGCCCATGAGGCTTTATGAAAGCCTTTAATTAATTATATAAAATATGATCGCAAGGTGTTTTAATAGGTAAGACAACTTCATAACACAAAAACCTAAGCTACACACGGCCGCACCATCTTGAGCTCTCGGCCACTTCATAGCCGAGTGGTTCTTGGTGATCTTGTGCCAATTCTGATTGTGAATCAAGTGTGGTTTTTGGTTCCGGTTTAATAACTTGTCTAGCAACTTGTTATTAAACTATCCCTTCACTCGATTTGATCGTGTGGATACCGTTGAGGCAAAACTCATTGAGTTTTGCTAGTGACTCGGAGAAGGCGTAGGACGTGGTGCTGCTCCGTGGATTCTGCTTCAAACACTCTACAAGGGTGAGACCTTCGTATTCATTAATCCGATATGATAACCTATCTGCTGGTTTGTAATCCTAAAAATTTTATTCCGCTGCGTTGTACGCTACAAGGGATTACTTACAGTGGTATCAGAGCCGTGTACAAGGCTCATATCGGATTTATGTGATTAAATTGTGTTAATCATATTAGAATTTATATTGCATGCTTATTAAAGCTATTTAATTCATATATGATATGAAATAAATATTTAGTTTTTGAAAATCATCGTAATAATTGTATTTGATATAATTGGCGAATAATAATATTTATTGAGCATCAATTTTTGGCCATCACCATCACAAATGACACGACGGCTAACCACATGAGGGCTAGGGTTTTCGAACCCTTGGCTCGAGATGGCTTAGTCGTTGTGGCTAATAATTGTGCATGGAAGTGTCGAAAATTAATTAGGGTTTAGAACCCATTGGACGTGACGGCTAGCTCATGACGGCTAGGGTTTCGAACCCTAATAGTCGTGCATGGCTCGGCCATCATCACCTTATTTTCTAAAGTTTTGAGACGTGGATGAGTTTTGAACTCTTTGACTCGATAATGGTTCACGCATGCATGGATTAGTAACTTTACCACATGAGAGCAAGGTTTTTCGAACCCTTAGCTCAAGATGGTTGAGCGAACCTCGTGCATGGCATGACCGTGACTCGTGGCTAACAAATTCCAGCGTTTAAAACAAGATGGCTCGATAAAAACCATAAGGGTGCGAGGCGGCTAGGGTTTGGAACCCTAGCGCCGCCGCCGCACGAGCCAAGGCTCGGCCATGGGCTAGGGTTTCGAACCCTAGGCCCACTATTGGTCCAGCCGTGTGCTTCATGGTTCGACCATGGTGGTTCATGTCTTAGTCGCTTTAGTTCGTGGCATGTGATGTCCCGAGCGTACGATAATTTTTCAAAAATTATTTTACAGTTTTAATTAGAATTAAATTTAAAATGTTTAGAATTTAATTAATTAAATGTTAATGCATGCTTTATGTGTTGTTTGAGCATGGTGCGTGGTTATAGCCCTTTGACCTATTAGATAGGATTTGTGGATGTTTGTAATTTATAATACGACCTGCGTGTCGTGCCTTTCTCTATTTCATTCTAAATGTAATCCCTCCCCTATGTACCCCTCGAATGTGAATCGAGGATTTCTATATCTTGTAAATAATGTAGTTTATTTTATTGATGGTGATCAATGAAGATGGAGCATCGTGCCGGGATGAGGAGGCCATTCACAAATTGGAGCCAAAGGAAGGTGCTTGTGAAGTTACCTTAGGTTGACTCATAGGATTTTCTCATTGGCTTGAGAAAATCATTAGTAGGGGCTATAACCATGTCACGTTTAATTATGTATGTTGATGCATGATTTATCTTATGTTTTAGTTTGATAATAGTATTACACATATATGTAGATATGTATACAACTATATGTAGTGGACATATTTTAAATTATCAAATTAATCATGAGATCAATAAATCCCTCTAAAATATTAAGTTTTTAGATGCCTTCCAAAATTAAAAGTACTCGTCAATAACTTCGATTGTACATGTGTGGGTTTGCCAAAGCAAGCACCGTGGCAATCTTAGTAAGGCGCGAAAGGATAAAAGTGATATCCGTTATACTTTAATTGGGTACGACTTAACTAGGTTATCTCAATAGGATTGGGAACCTAGAGGCATGGGTTGGATTATAATTCATTTGATGAATTGAACAAAGTGTTGTTCGTCCAACTATCCAAGAATTATATGTGATGTAATTGACAAAGTGTTGTCTACCTAAATAACCGAGTCTTGGGCGATTAGCCAAAGCTAACTCAAGATTAGGCGAAATATGGATCTTGGCCAACTAAAGGTTTCGAGGGTTGATATTTTTTCAAACAAAATAGTGGGAGTATCATTTAATATAAGACCATGTTAAATGATTTAAATCATAAACTTATTTTGCATATTTATATTGTAGATATCCATGGCAACTAACAACGTTACTAGCACTTTATCACTGCGATCGGTCCTTGAGAAGGACAAATTAAATGGGACGAATTTCCTAGACTGGCATAGGAACTTGAGGATAGTCCTCAAACAAGAAAAGAAACAATATGTCCTAGAGGAACCCTTGCCCGCTGAGGAACCTCCCCTAACAGCTACAAGAGCTGAAAAAGATGCTTACAAGAAGCATCAGAGTGACGCACTTGATGTTGGGTGCCTCATGCTTGCCACCATGAACTCTGAGCTTCAGAAGCAACATGAGGAAATGGAGGCGTTCGATATGATCGAACACTTAAAGCAGTTGTACCAACAGCAAGCAAGACAAGAGAGGTATGACGTCTCTAAGGCGTTATTTCAGTGCAGGATGGTAGAAGGAAGCCTAGTTGGAACTCATGTGCTCAAGATGATTGGGTACATTGAGAATCTTGACAAGCTGGGTTTTCCATTGGACCAAGAGTTGGCCACCGATGTGATCTTGCAATCGTTGCCTGAGAGCTTCAGTCAATTTGTAGTAAATTACAATATGACTGACATGGAAAAGACTCTACCACAATTGCTTGGTATGTTGAGAACATATGAAGCAAATACTAAGAAGACTAAGGCCACAAATGTCCTTATTGTGAATAAGGGCAAAGGAAGGGCCAAAGCTAAAGGCAACAAGAAAGCAAAGAAAGTCTTTGCTAAATCTAAGCCAAAGTCTTATGCACTGAAGCCAAAGGGAGGGATAGCGAAGGAAGGGAATTGTTTCCATTGCGGTGAGACCGGCCATTGGAAAAGAAGCTGCAAAGTATATCTGGAGGATCTAAAGAAAGGAAGTGTGACTTCCGCTTCAGGTATTTTTGTTATAGAAGTCAATTTATCTACTTCTTCATCATGGGTATTAGATACTGGATGTGGATCTCACATTTGTGTAAATGTGCAGGATCTCAAAAGGAGTAGGACGTTGGCGAAAGGTGAAGATGATCTCCGAGTTGGAAATGGAGCAAGAGTTGCTGCATTAGCTATAGGAGATTATCATTTAGCTTTACCTTCTGGTTTATCATTGATTTTAAAAAACTGTTATTTTGTGCCATCTATTACTAAAAACATAATTTCTATTTCTTGTTTAGACAAGTATGGTTTTTCATTTATAATAAGGACAACTGTTGTTCCATTTATTTAAATGATATGTTTTATGCTAATGCACAAATGGTGAATGGTCTTTATGTATTAAATCTTGATATACCTATCTATAACATAAATACTAAAAGGATTAAAAATAATGATTGTAATCCGACTTATCTCTGGCACTGTCGCTTGGGCCACATAAACGAGAACCGCATTTCTAAACTTCATAAGGATGGAGTATTAGATTCATTTGATTTTGAATCATATGAAACATGCGAATCTTGTTTAATGGGCAAGATGACTAAAGCCCTTTCAAGGGACATGTTGAAAGGGCAAATGTTTTACTGGGACTAATACATAGTGATGTATGTGGACCAATAAGTACACAAGCTAGAGGTGGTTTTCAATACTTCGCTACATTTACTGATGACCTCGGTAGATATGGGTATGTGTACCTAATGAAACATAAGCACGAAACCTTTGAAAAGTTCAAAGATTTCAAGAATGAAGTACAAAACCAACTTGGCAAAAGTATCAAAATCCTTCGATCAGATCGAGGAGGAGAATACTTAAGCCAAGAGTTTCATGACTATCTAAAGGAGTGTGGGATAGTCCCACAACTCACTCCTCCGTATACTCCACAATGGAATGGTGTATCCGAGAGGAGAAATCGAACCTTGTTAGACATGGTTAGATCAATGATGAGTCATGCAGATCTTCCGATATTGTTTTGGGGACACGCTCTAGAAACAGCGATTTTCTTACTGAACCGTGTTCCATCTAAATCAATGGAAAAGACACCATATGAGATATGGACTGGGAAGCGTCCTAGTATGTCGTTTATGAAGATTTGGGGTTGTGAGGCTTTCGTTAGACGTCACGCCACTAACAAACTTGGACCCAAATCTGATAAGTGTTTATTTGTGGGGTATCCTAAGGAAACGAAAGGATACTATTTCTATTATCCCACCGAGAACAAAGTAGTTGTTGCTCGGACTGGTGTATTTCTTGAAAGAGAATTTATTTCTAGAAAAACCAGTGGGAGAAAAATAGAACTTAGTGAAGTTCAACCACAAGAAAACACTGAACCTGAGATTGAGATGGAAACAGAGTAGGCACCCCGCAAGCTGTTGTGGAAGAAACACCTGCTCAAGAGACACAAGCCCAGCGTAGGTCTGTAAGAGTACACCAGGAGCCACAGAGATATGGATTTCTTGTGACTCAACAAGGTGACTTAACTACTTATTGATGAGGATGAGCCGTCATCTTATCAACAAGCTATAATGGGCAATGATTCTGAGAAATGGCAAGAGGCCATGAAATCTGAGATGGAATCCATGTATGCAAACCAAGTATGGACTTTGGTTGATCCACCTGAAGGGGTACGACCCATAGGGTGCAAATGGATTTTCAAGAAAAAGTCCGATATGGATGGTAACGTACAAACCTATAAAGGTCGGCTGGTTGCAAAAGGATTCAAACAAATTCATGGTATTGACTATGATGAAACCTTTTCACCAGTGGCCATGGTTAAATCCATAAGGATCTTACTTGCAATAGCTGCATTTCATGATTATGAAATATGGCAGATGGATGTCAAAACAGCTTTCCTTAATGGAAATCTGCTCGAGGATGTGTACATGACACAGCCCGAGGGTTTTGTCGATCCAAAGGATGCTAGAAAGATAGGCAAGCTACAACGATCCATTTATGAATTGAAGCAAGCTTCTCGGAGTTGGAATCTTCGTTTTGATGATGCAATCAAAGAGTTTGGTTTTATCAAAAACAAAGATGAACCTTGTGTCTACAAGAAGGTCAGTGGGAGAGTAATCATTTTCCTAGTGTTGTATGTAGATGACATACTTCTTATTGGAAATGATATCCCTGCCTTGCAATCTGTAAAGATTTGGCTAGGGAATTGCTTTTCGATGAAAGACTTGGGAGAAGCCACCTATGTATTAGGAATCAAGATCTATAGAGATAGATCGAGAAGGCTTCTTGGTCTAAGTCAAAGTACATACATAGACAAGGTACTTAAAAGGTTTAGCATGCAAGAATCAAAGAAAGGATTCGTGCCTATGACACATGGCATTTATCTCTCGAAGGAACAGTGTCCTTCAACACCAGATGAGAGACAACGCATGAGTAAGATTCCATACGCGTCAGCTATTGGATCTATCATGTATGCCATGATATGTACTCGTCCCGATGTATCGTATGCTTTGAGCATGACGAGCAGATATCAAGTTGATCTAGGTGAAGGTCACTGGATTGCTGTCAAGAACATCCTGAAGTACTTGAGAAGGACTAAGGATACATTCTTGATTTATGGAGGTGAGGAAGAGCTCAATGTAATGGGTTACACTGATGCAAGCTTCCAAACCGACAAAGATGATTTTCGATCGCAATCTGGATATGTGTATTGCCTTAATGGAGGTGCTGTGAGCTGGAAGAGTTCAAAGCAAGAAACAGTAGCCGATTCTACAACGGAAGCTGAGTATATCGCTGCCTCGGATGCAGCAAAGGAAGCTGTTTGGATGAGGAAGTTCATTTCTGAACTTGGAGTGGTGCCTAGCATTAAAGATCCCATAGAACTCTATTGTGACAACAATGGAGCGATCGCATTGGCTAAGGAACCAAGATCTCACCAAAGATCCAAGCACATACTTAGGCGTTTCCATTTCATTCGAGAAATCGTTGAAAGGGGAGATGTTAAAATATGCAAAGTACCAACAGATGATAATGTATCTGACCCATTGACGAAGCCGCTGTCACAGCAGAAGCATGATCGTCATACTAGATCTCTAGGTATTAGGTATATGTCTGAGTGGTCTTAGTGCAAGTGGGAGATTTGTTGGGATATGCCCTAAGACACATCATTAGATGATTGTTTATGACATACAATGTAATATGATTTTATGAATGTCAATTCATTATTATATATTATTCTTTTAACTGTGCAATGTGAATTAATATATATGTTAATGTCCATAGAATAATATTGTATTATTCTTAAAGATGTCCCTAGTCAAGTATTATCATGAATAGGGATAATGATAATACGTTGAGACTAGTATGTGTTGATCGATGAATTGTTCATTGATATGAGATATCAAATCAACATATGGGTACATGTTAGAGAACGATGTACTGGACAGACCCACCATGAGAATGCAACATGGATAGTTATATGATCGTCATATGCAATTCTCATAGTGATAATAATGTATGTAATCCTTACGACTTGTGATCATCAGAGATCCCAACATAAGGAGTTATGTATCTTGATATCGTCAAACGTTACCCGTAACAGGGTATTCTATAAAGGCGACTATTGGATACACTGCGAATTATGTAGAGGGATGTTGACTGATCGAGATAGGATTTGTCCCTCCTATATAACAGGAGATGTGTTTGGCCCTTGATCAAGTGAGAACTAAAATGCATGGCCATGCTCGAATGAGTCGATATGAGATATCGAGCTTATTCGTTTATTCTAGTTCTACTTGGGGATCAAGAAATAAAGATTGGATATACGAGTATGACTATTCCATGACTCGTGTTCAATCTAAACACAAAGGACAAAGGGATTAAGTTACATGATTAATATTATCACAAGTTCTAAAGGTTATGTCGAGTCATTGACATTCTTGTAATTTGGGTAGCGTTGATGTGTTGCTAGATACCGCTCAATGCTTGAAACATAAAATGAGATTTTATGTCACTGCCAACATTACAAGATCATATCGGGTTGCACAAAAGATTAAATCGAGAAGGGAAATTAAATTCATGGGATGAATTAAATAATTAAGAGGAGTCTTAATTAATAATCATAATGATTAATTAAATCATGGGCTTAAGCCCATGAGGCTTTATGAAAGCCTTTAATTAATTATATAAAATATGATTGCAAGGTGTTTAAATAGGTAAGACAACTTCATAACACAAAAACCTAAGCTACACACGGCCGCACCATCTTGAGCTCTCGGCCACTTCATAGCCGAGTGGTTCTTGGTGATCTTGTGCCAATTTTGATTGTGAATCAAGTGTGGTTTTTGGTTCCGGTTTAATAACTTGTCTAGCAACTTGTTATTAAACTATCCCTTCACTCGATTTGATCGTGTGGATACCGTTGAGGCAAAACTCATTGAGTTTTGCTAGTGACTCGGAGAAGGCGTAGGACGTGGTGCTGCTCCGTGGATTCTGCTTCAAACACGCTACAAGGGTGAGACCTTCGTATTCATTAATCCGATATGATAACCTATGTATAGATCTGCTGGTTTGTAATCCTAAAAATTTTATTCCGCTGCGTTGTACGCTACAAGGGATTACTTACAGTGTGCTCATAAATAATTGTGAGTTATTTTGTGTGTAAGCACATATTAATCGGGTAACGGGACCAAGGCAAAGTTTGATTCGGACTACGGAATTTTAAGGTACGTATAACGTACGAGCATAGCCCTTTATTTTTAAAAGCAATTGTTGAGTGCATTACACGCTGTATTGCAATCACTGTATATGGAAATGCCTGATACATGGTTTTAGCAATAAACGGATATTGACGGATATAGAAATACATGGCTAATGGTAATTGCTACAAATGGATGTATATGCATTGGGAATTGCATGGTGCCGCTTTTGAGCGAGCAATGATTGGATGTGGTCACCTTTGAGCGAACATCGGTTGTGACGCCACTGTTGTTGAGCATGCGTGAGATTGAAATGTCGCTATTGTAGAGCGAGCAATGAAATAGAACTGTGGAACCATAAAATATATATATGGAATATTTGTGATCATTATTTAATGATTTGATATTATTGATATAATGTCGGTATGTAGCAAGTGAATTCGTTAATCAATGTAATGATTAACTGGCATTTGGGAATTTGATGGTTTCAGTTATTTTGAGAACAGGGACAGTACAGGGGATCTCGGATGAGGATGATGCCATCCAGGGAGTATCTCTTATATTCATAGCATTTACATGTTGTAAATTATGAACTGTAATATTATATTATTGGATTGGTGGCATTGGTATGCTCACCCCGTGTGGGGGATGTCTCTGTTGGGGCAGGTGTTACAGGTGTAGCAGCAGCTTTGGAGTCGAGCTCGGGCAGTTGATTGAGGTACTTCCAGGATCGAGATACCAGAGATGGTTGAACAAGTGCATAGATCCAGAGTTGAGATCGAGCTGTGCTTGGGAGGTACTTCCAGGATTGAAGTGCCAGTAACGGTATCCGGTAGAGTCTTTTATACATTAGATACACGCGTGTTCATTGGGTGCTCTTATATGAGTACATTTTACGTGTATATGGAATGTATAAATGGGCTACAGCTCTTCTCTATTCATTTATGGTTTGCATGCAATTAAATATGGAATTGCTAAATGAACTAAGAGCATGTTAGTGTATTATGAGGGTGCATGTTATATAAATAATCTTGGTTGGGGAATTCGAATATTATGTGGATTAAATGCAAGAAATTTTCTGGATAGCATATGGTGTTGCACTTGCATATGATTTTCCCCATAATAGTATGATTATATGCACTAATGGTATGGCTTAATACACTAATAATGGGTTAAAGGCACGGGGGTCCCTACATTAGTGGTATCAGAGCAGTGGTTAGCTCTTTGGGGCTGTTGAAGGCCTGGAACATGCTGATAAGGATGGGTAGCACATATTTATGCATGATAGTAGTTAGTGTTGTGTGGCACAACTATTTTGCTTATGTGCATTTGTGATATGTGATCATAGTGAAACGATTATATGTCATGACATCTTTAGAATCATAATATAACCTGTTGATTATGATTGTGAGTTGTGACACAGGGACAACCAAATGGAGCATTTTGAAATGCATTGGGATACGGGAAGTACTTTGTACTCATAGTTTATGCATTTACTCATTATAATCATATTGTGGAGAATATGGACTATCGTATGCTCATGGTTTGGGATTGTTCCTGTAGGGACACTATGACGCGAAAGGCTAAGGCCATGGATGAAAGACACGAAACGGTAACCTACATTTTATATACATCATGGAATTATGCATTGTGGTTGCATGTGTACATGTAGTGATGATTTTAATGCTTTGCCGCCAAATGTTGAAGCGAGGGGTGGGAGTGCCGCATGTCGCATTTGAGCGAGGTTCATTAAAATACACTCATGATGATGTATGTTGGAATATGGATTATGCTTTGTGATGCAGGTATGGATGAATATCCCATGAGTCATTGTTATGGATGAGTGATGAATTTAAATGCTTGCCGCTATTTATTGTTTTATGCCGCTAAAATGTGAAGCGAGGGGTGGGAGCGTCGCATGTCACATTGAAGCGTGGTTATCATATGAGGCGAGGAAAGAATATTTGCCGCTAAAATGTGAAGCGAGGGGTGGGAGCGCCGCATGTCCATTTAAGCGAGGTTATTCTATGCCGCTTATATGTGAAGCGAGGGGTGGGAGTACCGCATGTTTTATTTGAGCGAGGGGCATTAAAATACACTACCGTGACAATGACTATGGATCGGCTATATTGATTGGCGATGGTTCATGCCGCCAGGTATATTGATAGCGATGGTTCATTCCGCTATATTGATTGGCGATGGTTTATGCCGCCAGGTATATTGATAGCGATGGTTCATTCCGCTATATTGATTGGCGATGGTTCCTGCCGCCAGGTATATTGATAGCGACGGTTCATTCCGCTATATTGATTGGCGATGGTTCTTGCCGCCAGGTATATTGATAGCGACGGTTCATTCGGCTATATTGATTGGCGATGGTTCTTGCCGCCGGATATATTGATAGCGATGTGTGGGGTCCTCTTTACTTAATCCATTATGTATCATCTTAACATACATATGTGAGTCTGAATTAAGTAATAACATGCACTGATTAAGAGTATTACTAGTTAAGTTGTTACAGATGTACAAATCCTGAGTACAAAAACCAACTAACTTTGTTTTCTACATATTTATTAAATGTAAAATTCACAACCTAAGCCAGTATAACTCCTATGCAGTGGTTCACCTCGCAGCGGAATAAGACTCACGATTCCCACGTCTATGCAATCCTACAGAAACATTCACAAAACGTGAGTATAGATAAACAACTATCTCAGTGCAATATCAAAACACAATATCAATAACAATGATAAAGCACAATAAATCATCTAATGTGAATGTTCTGTCTCATGCATCCACAAATGCACCATGTCATGACATGTCTCAACAAGTACCCTATTATCACGAGACTAAAATGATATGCCTATTCAGCTCAATATGTCAGTGGAACCACCTCACATCTTCATATTAGCAGCACATATCATAGTACCGTCCTCAAATGATAAGAACCATAGCATATACCCAAAAACCGGCATATATCGCTATATAGCATAACCGAGCATATACCCAAACCAGGCGTATATCTCTCTATCACATAACCGAGCATATATCCAAACCAGGCATATATCTCTATGTCACATAACCGAGCATATATCCAAACCAGGCATATATCTCAAATACATAACCGAGCATATACCCAAACCAGGCGTATATCTCACATACATATGATATCCATGAATGTACAGGCATATGATACTACCAATCATATGATAACAACATAACACAATTCATATGATATCAATCTCATAACATCATCACACAATAGCTATACTCCGTACGTCAACACGTACCTGTACTGCGACACAAACGAGATAAATTAGGCGTCACTGGCTAAGTGCCTCGTTGTCCTGTCCCCTGAGATGATGCTACAACAATGCCAACAATATATCATGTTATCATAGGCATTAAAATCAAATTTTACAAAAATATTTCATTTTTCAACATTTTGGCACTGGCGATCGATCGCTATCTCCACCGATCGATCGCTAAAACCCTCTGTCCCCTCGCGATCGATCGCAACAACTTGGGCGATCGATCGCCACAATGTTCTGTTCACAGCGATCGATCGCGACAATTTCACCGATCGATCGCCACACATTTTCACCGCCTTAAAATTTACTCTGCCTCGGCGATCGATCGCCACAAAGCTCGCGATCGATCGCCGATGTCCAGAAAGTTTAGAACATGGTGATTTTCAAGCTTATCTCCATGGTTCTTCTCCTATACCTCATATTGAACCATTTCAACATGTTTCTTGCAATCCCTAGGAACATATTAACATGTTTCTAACATCATAGATTCCAATTCAAAGCATAAAAACATGATATGATTCTTCACTTGAACACTTGAATTTTCATTTCACATATATAACACCAATGACATATTTCAACTGTAAAGCTAAGAATTCCTTACCAAGATGGTATACTTTCACTTCACACACCTTCCTAACTCAAGTCACAAGTCAATCCCAAGCTCAAACCACCAAACACTTGAAAGAGATGAAGAGGAGCTTGGTAGAGATTTGTAGGTGTAAAATGGTGTATTATGTGATTCCACCTCCCTAATCCACTTGATATAGATCCTTAGTTCCCTAATTCACTTGCTATCATGTCATTTAGAGGTAATTACATGTTAAGTAACATGTACATGAAATGAACTCCAAATTCAAATTCACATGCTAATGCAACCTTAATGAAAGGCAAAGGCATATGAAATTCATATCAAATGCATACTATTATTCAAATCATTTCTTTGCACTACATTTGTACATCATGTTTCATTCCTTGCCATATAGCATGTCATACATGTATTTCTTCATTAGTGGTTCCACCCGAACCCCCCATTAACATACCGCCACGTGATATAATTACACCATAATCATATCACACGTATATAACATAAATCGAGGCATTACAATTCTCCCCCACTCATTGAATTTCGTCCTCGAAATTGTATATCCAAAACATGCATATCATGATACGTAACTCAATCATCCTACTATAAAAAGATAGGAACCATAATCATGTATGCAACAGTACAATACGTATGTACTAACAGTATCATAAAACTGTAAAATCATACCAGAAAACAAATCCGGATACTGTTGCATCATATGCTGCTCCGTCTCCCACGTTGCCTCTTCGACACCCCGTCTGTCCCACTGTACCTTAACCATAGGAATCACCTTATTACGCAACCTGCGTTTAGCTCGATCCAAGATCATAACCGGTCGTTCCTCATACGACACATCTGTATCCAACTGTACATCAGGTAACTGTAATACATGACTCGTATCTGGTTCATACTTTCTCAACAATGACACATGAAAGACATCATGAATACTACTCAAGGCCGGTGGTAGTGCTAAGCGATATGCCAACGTACCAATACGTTGCAATACCTCATACGGACCAACATACCGTGGAGACAATTTTCCACGCTTACCAAACCGTACTACACCTTTAAAAGGTGAGATTTTCAAGAACACACGGTCACCAACTTGAAATTCAAGTGGTCTACGTCGCTTATTAGCATACGCAGCCTGTCTATCCCGAGCAGCTTTAAGTTTCAATCTAATGACCTTTACTTTCTCTTCCATTTCATGAATCATATCCGGTCCATGTAAAGTAGACTGATCCACATCATCCCAATACAATGGCGATCTACATCGTCGCCCATACAAAGCCTCAAATGGTGCCATCTGTATACTAGATTGATAACTGTTGTTATATGAAAATTCCACTAATGGCAACGACTCTTGCCAAGAAGTATCAAACTCTAATACACAGGCACGCAACATATCCTCAAGCGTCTGTATCGTACGCTCTGTTTGTCCATCTGTCTGAGGATGATATGCTGTACTCAACCGCACTTCAGTTCCCAACGCTGTCTGTAACCCTTCCCAGAAATGAGAAGTAAATCTCGGATCCCTATCCGATACAATAGAAACTGGAATACCATGTAATCTCACTACATGTTGAATGTACAACTGTGCCATTCTCAGATATGTAAATGTCATACAATATGGCACAAAATGAGATACTTTGGTGAGTCGGTCAACAATCACCCAAATAGCATCGCAACCAGAAGACGTCCGTGGCAAATGAGTCACAAAGTCCATTGTGATATGTTCCCATTTCCACTGAGGAATTTCCAAACTATGTAATTCACCTCCTGGTCTTTGTCTTTCCGCTTTCACTTGTTGACAGATCAAACATCGTTTCACATAGCTCAATACATCCTGTTTCATACGTTTCCACCAAAATTGTGTACGTAGATCATGATACATTTTCTTCCCTCCAGGATGTATATTGTATCTACTACAATGAGCACGTTGTAGTAGTTCTTGGCGTAGTCCTAATGAAGCAGGTACTACCCAACAATTTCTGTATTTCAAAGTTCCATCATTGGTAAGTAAAAATTGAGATGTTTGTCCTTGACTTATCCTTTCCTTCCACTGTTGTACTTCATCATCCGTCAGTTGTGCCGTTTTGATTTTCTCAAAAATGTCGGGTTCAACCAATAATGTTGATACCCGTACTGGCTCTATGTCCACATCAAAATCATAACCCAAAGTACAACAAGAAGTCATCAATGCGGATAAATGAATCATCTCATCAGCCGTATGATGTACCTTTCGACTTAAGGCATCTGCTGTAAGATTAGCTTTTCCTGGATGATATTCAATCTCACAATCATAATCTTTCAACAAATCCATCCACCTCCTTTGTCTCATATTTAAATCCGCTTGAGTGAATAGAAATTTTAAACTCTTATGATCTGTGTATATGGTAAACGACGTACCATATAAATAATGTCGCCATATCTTCAATGCAAATACAATGGCAGCCAATTCCAGATCATGCACTGGATATCTCATTTCATGTGGCTTCAACTGTCGTGATGCATAAGCCACTACATGTTTGTCCTGCATCAATACACAACCCAGACCAAGTAAAGATGCATCAGTATATACTGCAAACCTGTCATGCTCAGATGGAATGATCAAGACTGGAGCTGTAGTCAATCGATGTTTCAATTCCTGAAAACTACGCTCACAAGCCTCTGACCATTGAAATGATACTCCCTTCTGTGTCAAATGTGTCAATGGTTTGGCGATCGCTGAAAATCCTTCAACGAACCGTCTATAATATCCAGCCAAACCCAAGAAACTACGAATCTCTGGCACAGAAGTAGGTGCTGACCAATTCAACACTGCTTCAACTTTCTTTGGATCGACTGATATACCTTCTTCTGATATTACATGTCCCAAAAAGCCGACACTAGTCAACCAAAACTCACACTTACTGAGTTTGGCATACAACTGATGTGTCCTCAACAATTGCAATACCATATGCAAATGTTGAAGATGTTCTGCATCACTCCGTGAATAGATCAGTATATCATCGATAAAGACAATGACAAATCGATCAAGGTATTCCTGAAAAACCCAATTCATTAAACTCATAAAGACAGCAGGAGCATTTGTTACTCCAAATGGCATTACCAGAAACTCATAATGTCCATAACGAGTTCTGAATGCTGTCTTCTGTATATCTCCTTCCCTCACACGTATTTGATGATATCCTGACCTCAAATCAATCTTAGAATAAATCCTTGATCCCTGTAACTGATCAAACAAATCATCAATACGAGGAAGAGGATATTTATTCTTTATTGTTACCTTGTTCAATTGTCTATAGTCAATACACAATTTCATTGTCCCATCCTTCTTCTTAACAAATAAAACCGGAGCACCCCAAGGAGATACACTAGGACGTATGTACCCCTTGTCCAATAAGTCTTGTAATTGAGTTTTCAACTCTTTCAATTCAGTTGGTGCCATCCGATAAGGAGCCCGTGAAATTGCAGAAGTACCAGGTATCAAATCAATACCAAATTCCACTTCTCGACTTGGTGGGAATCCAGGTATCTCATCTGGAAACACATCCGCATATTCTGCAACCACTGGTATCTCCTCCACTTTCCTTTCTAGTTTCTGTTCCGTGATATCAAGGGCATAAATCAAATAACCCGCATGTCCACGTTCTAACAAACGCGACATTCGGATTGCTGATATCAAAGGAATCCTTGCCCTCGATCCCTGGCCATAGAATAACCATTGATTGCTACAATCCACAACAGATTGATATTTACTCAACACATCACTTCCAAGGATGCAATCAAAATCTGACATGTCTAACACAATCAAATCAGCTTGAAAGCCATAGTCAGACTCAAACTGAATAGCACAATCAGACACACTCTGACAAGTCATCACAGTAGTTCCCATGGGTGTCGAAACATAAAGAGGCATCAACAGTGGAGACGAGCATATATGATACCGATCAATAAATGCTTGTGCAATAAAAGAATGTGATGCACCAGTATCAATCAACAGTAAAGCAGGATAAGTAAACAAAGTACACTTACCCGCTATCACATCATCAGGAGCTGCCTCTGCTTCCTCCATGTTCAGTGCATACACCTGAGCCTGAGGTGTTCCTGTCCTCTGTCCTCCACCAGACTGTGGTACACTATGTGGTCTCTGTTGTACTGTAGTCTCTGAAATGGGTCCTCTCCTCTGTTGTCCACCCACTTGAGTACAATCACGGATCACATGTCCGGGCCTCCCACAACGGAAACAAACGACTGGAGTCAATTGAGGACAATCTCATTTCAAATGTGGTCCACCACATTTAAAACATTGCACACCACTGCCACTACTACTGCCTTGGAACTGTCCCTTAGATTTGCGATCACCCCCTTTTTGTGATCCAAAACGTTTCCCACTACACTTAGATGAAGATGCACCACCTCGTGATGATTTAAATGGTTCTCCTCTAGGTCTCATACTGTCAGATGTAGGTGGTTGGGCTTGTCCAACATCCTTGTATACCCCTACGGCAATCTCAGTCATCTCAGCCCTAGTCAATGCTTCTACATATGATGTAGGGTTATTGGACATTACCCTATCAAATAATTCAGGCCTCAATCCTTTCACAAACTGTCTGATCTTTGCTTTTGTGTTTACAGCGATATGTGGCACATACCGGAGCATAGAAGAATAGTGCACAGCATAGTCAGATACTGTCATTGCTCCCTGTCTCAAATTTGTAAATTCATCCTCTTTCCTCTGCCTTGCAGCAACAGAGAAATAATGCTCCAGAAACTTTGTTCTAAACACATCCCAGTTCACTATATGTCCTTGAGCCCTCAACTCAAGTACTGTGGATTTCCACCACATCATAGCTTTCTTGGCTAACTGGAATTCAGCTAAACGTAACCAAGCAGTCTTGGCACACGGTGCTGACACAAATATCTGTTCCACACGTTCTAACCACTCCTCTGCCAGTTCTCCTGATTCAGTCCCCTCAAACCTGGGTGGCTGATAACTCAAAAACTGCGTCAAAGTCAATTCTCCAGGCAACAGTACCTGTTCCACTGGCCCTTGCTCAATCGGTGGTGGTGGCACAGGCACCATCCTCACACTAGCATTGCCACTCATGGCATCCCCAACATCCTCATGATACCCTCTGTCTGTCATAACTGTATAACAAGGGTTAACAAGAACATTCACAAGTATATAACATGTTAGAATAACATCATATTCCAAAGACTAACATGCTATTACCATTCTCAAAGTGTTTAGGTAACTCCCTAATACACTTCCTCTACCCATGTTCACCCCGTTCTCGAACCACTGCTCTGATACCACTAATGTGGGGTCCTCTTTACTTAATCCATTATGTATCATCTTAACATACATATGTGAGTCTGAATTAAGTAATAGCATGCACTGATTAAGAGTATTACTAGTTAAGTTGTTACAGATGTACAAATCCTGAGTACAAAAACCAACTAACTTTGTTTTCTACATATCTATTACATGTAAAATTCAAAACCTAAGCTAGTATAACTCCTATGCAGTGGTTCACCTCGCAGCGGAATAAGACTCACGATTCCCACGTCTATGCAATCCTACAGAAACATTCACAAAACGTGAGTATAGATAAACAACAAGTACCCTATTATCACGAGACTAAAATGATATGCCTATTCAACTCAATATGTCAGTGGAACCACCTCACATCTTCATATTAGCAGCACATATCATAGTACCGTCCTCAAATGATAAGAACCATAGCATATACCCAAAAACCGGCATATATCGCTATATAGCATAACCGAGCATATACCCAAACCAGACGTATATCTCTCTGTCACATAATCGAGCATATATCCAAATCAGGCATATATCTCTATGTCACATAACCGAGCATATATCCAAACCAGGCATATATCTCAAATACATAACCGAGCATATACCCAAACCAGGCGTATATCTCACATACATATGATATCCATGAATGTACAGGCATATGATACTACCAATCATATGATAACAACATAACACAATTCATATGATATCAATCTCATAACATCATCACACAATAGCTATACTCCATACGTCAACACGTACCTATACTGCGACACAAACGAGATAAATTAGGCGTCACTGGCTAAGTGCCTCGTTGTCCTGTCCCCTGAGATGATGCTACAACAATGCCAACAATATATCATGTTATCATAGGCATTAAAATCAAATTCTACAAAAATATTTCATTTTTCAACATTTTGGCACTGGCGATCGATCGCTATCTCCACCGATCGATCGCTAAAACCCTCTGTCCCCTCGCGATCGATCGCAACAACTTGGCGATCGATCGCCACAATGTTCTGTTCACAGCGATCGATCGCGACAATTTCACCGATCGATCGCCACACATTTTCACCGCCTTAAAATTTACTCTGCCTCGGCGATCGATCGCCACAAAGCTCGCGATCGATCGCCGATGTCCAGAAAGTTTAGAACATGGCGATTTTCAAGCTTATCTCCATGGTTCTTCTCCTATACCTCATATTGAACCATTTCAACATGTTTCTTGCAATCCCTAGGAACATATTAACATGTTTCTAACATCATAGATTCCAATTCAAAGCATAAAAACATGATATGATTCTTCACTTGAACACTTGAATTTTCATTTCACATATATAACACCAATGACATATTTCAACTGTAAAGCTAAGAATTCCTTACCAAGATGGTATACTTTCACTTCACACACCTTCCTAACTCAAGTCACAAGTCAATCCCAAGCTCAAACCACCAAACACTTGAAAGAGATGAAGAGGAGCTTGGTAGAGATTTGTAGGTGTAAAATGGTGTATTATGTGATTCCACCTCCCTAATCCACTTGATATAGATCCTTAGTTCCCTAATTCACTTGCTATCATGTCATTTAGAGGTAATTACATGTTAAGTATGTACATGAAATGAACTCCAAATTCAAATTCACATGCTAATGCAACCTTAATGAAAGGCAAAGGCATATGAAATTCATATCAAATGCATACTATCATTCAAATCATTTCTTTGCACTACATTTGTACATCATGTTTCATTCCTTGCCATATATCATTTCATACATGTATTTCTTCATTAGTGGTTCCACCCGAACCCCCCCATTAACATACCGCCACGTGATATAATTACACCATAATCATATCACACGTATATAACATAAATCGAGGCATTACACGATGTCTCATTCCGCTATTCTATTGGCGATGGTTCATGCCGACGGGTATTCTATTGACGATGATTCGTGCCACCGGATATTACATAGCGACGGGTCATTCCGCTACCCCTATGGCGATGGTTCATACCGCCGGATATCTATAGCGATGTCTTATGCCGCTGACTCTATGACGAGAGATAATGCAGCTGATTCTATAGCGATGGGTTATACCGCTATGTGCGTAGCACTGGATTATGTCGCCTACGAGCGATGGGTGCTGCTTGTGTACCGCTGGTGGACGATGGATACAGGTATTCCGCTATCTTGATAGCGATGAGGTATGGCATATTACTTTTGTTAGCATTATTGTGGATACTACGTGTTGCTATATTCGTCATGTGTTTGACGATGGGATTATGGATGTCGTGTATTGACATGTACCATCATATGTTTGACGATGTTAATTGGATGTCATATGTTGACATATGCCATCACGGGATGACGATGACATAGTTGATGTTCTATGTAGACGTGTAGCGTCGTTTTGATGATTAATACATTTATGTTATGTATTGAGTTGTATGGTTGAGTGCCTTTGGTGGACACATGGTAGTGTCTGGGCCACTAGTTGACGAGACCATTATGCCGAGCAAGTTGCTCGAAGAATTATTGGGTGCACCGTACATGGATTGTACCGCAGCACATATTTGGAGTATATATTGTTCGAGTAATGATACCCTTGGGTATACTCGCTAGTTGGCTTAGGCCAAGTGATTGGTGGTAAGAGTAGTCATTGAGGAAACTACTCGCTTGTTGTTGTGATCTGCGGGTGGCGTGATCACACTCACCCTGAGGGTGTGGGATAAGTCCTAATGGACTAGGATTGCTTCGTGGTTGAGCAAGGACACCGGGATGTCCATCATGCTTTGGTTTTAGAGAAATTTTGGGTGATGACCCACTACTCTAAATGGATGTTACGGTATGGTCTACCGTGTGGAACATATGAGACGTTGGTAGGCTTGATATGAGCCTTTGGAGGCAGCGCTTGTTAGCCAGATATCGTGGCAATGTTATAACGTGCTTCTGATAGCCGTTATACTGCTCGTGTGATTCGAGTTCAGTAAATCGTATGATGATACGATGTGGACTTTTGGTAGACTTTTGTAATCTCTTTGTGGCATGATAATTGAGGCAGGGAATACCTCGAGGAGACGTTTATACGTCAAATGTTTTAAGAGGCTTGTTTTGGGACGACTTAATTTTGTTGGAATACCAACGTGAGCGTCGACAAGTCGTTGTTAGCTCTTGTTGAACATCTTTGCATATGGTATGCGACGGAAGTCACAATTGTAATGGTGTGGTATAGTAAGTGGAGTGACACTACTATATTGACTTTATCTCTTGGAGAGATTTGGGTTGTACTGTCATGGAGGCAGCTAGCTTTGGTTGAGGGTTGATCGTGAATCAACCAGGGTAAGCCCTACTAGTGTTGGACTAGGTAATGGCTTCGTACTTCTAGTGAGACGTTCGAGGAGACTTCTCTGGGGTGATGCTCGAGTGTGGAGTACTATGGCAATAGTACAGGGCATCGTTGTTTGAGTATACATGGCGTATACGAGTTTCGATTTGATGATAGTGGCTTCGATGCACTATTCTGAACCAATTGCATATTTTGGTTCCGAGATATATGTTGGTATGTATATCCAGTTTTCCGGACGGTGGTTCGAGGTGGGAGGGTCATGGATTCATGACGCTATCCTTGTGGGAAAGGCGGTATTGTTATACCTGCCGGTTGAATCTTTTGGGAGATTCGTTGCTTTGATTGTGTGGTGTTGATGTTGAAAGCACACCCTTTGGCTTTGGTCTGTCGACCACTATTCTCCGTGGAGTGAGAATGATCGAAGTTTGACAGCAGATTTTGGGACTTTGGGTATGCTTGGAGATACCCAAGTCTATTGCTTTGAGTGTGCTTGTTGTGTTGGTGCTTAGGCATGTATACCCGTGTGTGTATACGAATGCCAACTCTATTTTGTTCCTTGTTGAACGTCGGATTAGTGTGCTTGGTATGATGAATCTCCGGTGGGAGATTGTGGCAATTTGAGATTTGTAATCTCGATGGCACGATGTATTCTGAGGAATAATCGTGAGGTCCATTTGACTTCCCCTGAGGAGGGATTGTCGTGTTTTGGAACCATGGTAGTTCTTGTTGGATAATTCGATAGCCTCCCTGTTTTAGGATTGTTGAATCCCAGGATAAATGAGGGATGGCCAGGATTCGGATTTGTTCAGTGTCACGGTCGACACGTGTTTGGGAATGCAATTGTTTGTCTTGCATGTCCCCTGTGGAACTTGAGACCTTGTAGAGTCTCGATAGTGTGTTTTGGACCAAGATGGGATTTCTTGGATGGGATTTCTTGGAACACATGGTTGTAGACTTCTGTAGTGACGTGTTTTGTGTGGATTAGTGACCGTGGTTTACCAGATCCGGATTGCAAGAGGTGCAACTACTCCTTTGGAGGAGATGATCGGGAAAGCGAGACCGGATTTTTCCGGGAGTATACTGATTGTATACTAGTGGTTCCCATCTTAACGATGTGTGTTAAGCATCGTGGGAAAGTGGTGGATATCACTGAGAGATATCTACGTTAGAACCAATGGGGTTTTGATTGATTTGCAGTCATGGTGGACTGACTTCCGGGACGATTCACATTGAGGTATATTATTATCTTTCAGGTTTGTGTTGGTTTTGGCGTTTGCTCTATTTTAGAGCTTAGTGCGAGATTGGTGTTCTCGCAGTTGATAATTCGATTCTAATGTGGTCCAGAATCGGGATTGTGGCTTTGTTTTGTTTGTGTAGCCCTGGTGTTACGTGGAGTACACCGGTGTAAATTTCGAGGATGAAATTTTATTAGTGGGGGATAATTGTGATGCCCGGGGTTTAATGGTATTAATCCCGGCGTGGTAATAATCCTTGATGGATTTTTAATTGTGGCAATTAGGAATTAATTGTAGTTTTGGGTCTCCCGAGGTTGTTAAATCGGGCATTTGGGATCGCTGGATCCAAGGTTGAGATTGTATTCTCATTTTGGTGGAAAAACCTATGTGTTGGGTTTTTGGTGGGACTTAGAGTCCGGGATGCTTTTTGTTGGGGCTGGTATGGGGATTTGATGTTGGAGAGAGAGTTTTTGAAAACAGATGATTTTTAATGAATCATGATGTATTTGTGGAGGTATTGGTATTTTGGGGCATTTTGCTATATATACCAGATGGACTCGGGATTCCGTCATTTGGAATCCATTTCCTCTCCTCTCTCCCCTCTCATGCGATAACCATCCCCAAAACCCTTCCCCTCTTTCCCCTTCAATGGAAATCGTTGGGAACACGATTTAGGGGTCGGATTTCTTGAAGAAAAGCTGGTAATCTCCTTCTCCTCTCTTGTAGCTTTGATTTGATTGTAATTTTGTTGAATTTGGTTGAGTTTTGGGTTTGATTTGGTTTGGGTGATTTTGGTGAAAATCATAAAATCTTTTGGGTTTGTTTAATTTGAGTTTAACACCCTTGTTGGAGGTCCTTGGGTGCGGATTTGTTGTGGTTTTGGGTTGGGAGGAGTTGGGGTATGGTTGGTGGGGGTTTCAATCTCTTAAAAATGGTGATTTTCGGGTTTCAGAGTTCTACCGATCGATCGGTAGGAGTTACCGATCGATCGGTCGAATGCCGTAGCGAAATATGAAAAATCTGGGTTCTATCGATCGATCGGTAGCTACCGATCGATCGGTAGGGATGAATAGTGAAATTTAAAAAAAAAATTCTTAAATTTTTTTGGGAGCTTATATGGGTACATTGATGATGTATTTGGAGGTTTGATTCATGCTTGGGTATATGTTGTGTGCTCATAAATAATTGTGAGTTATTTTGTGTGTAAGCACATATTAATCGGGTAACGGGACCAAGGCAAAGTTTGATTCGGACTACGGAATTTTAAGGTACGTATAACGTACGAGCATAGCCCTTTATTTTTAAAAGCAATTGTTGAGTGCATGACACGCTGTATTGCAATCACTGTATATGGAAAAGCCTGATACATGGTTTTAGCAATAAACGGATATTGACGGATATTGAAATACATGGCTAATGGTAATTGCTACAAATGGATAAGAGAGGGAGAGGAGATAAGTGATAGGGGTTGCACGATAAGAGAGGGAGAGGAGAGGGAGATAAGTGATTCCGTGCCAAATGACGGAAATCTCGAGTCCAACGGGTATATATAGCAAAAATACCCCAACATACCAATACCTCCACAAATACATCATGATTCATTAAAAATCATCTGTTCTCAAAAACTCTCTCTCCAGCATCAAATCCCCATACCAGCCCCAACATAAAGCACCCCGGACACCAAGTCCCACCGAAAACCCATCATAGGTTTTCCACTAAAACTGGATAATACAATCTCAACCTTTGGATCAAACGATCCCAAATGCCCAATTTAACAACCTCGGGAGACCCAAAACCGCAATTAATTCTTAATTGCCACAAATAAAATCCCTTAAGGATTATTACCACACCGGAATTAACACCATTAATCCCCGGGTATCACAGGAACCCTATGACTTTCCATACTTGGAACAATTCGAATACAGGAAAATGAAAACTCATGAGTTCCCCGTACAACTGATGGCTAAACATAGAGCTCAAGCCATAAAAATTTGTCAAGAAAGAATTAAATTTAATTCTGATTATCATATTATTAAACATTCTCCTTTTACTCTGATTTATGCTACTGGAGGATATTACAATCGAGGTTCCCAAACCGAGTTAGCTCAGCGCATACTCGCTGAAACACTTCCAATGAGTCTGTATTGTACTGAAGAGTTCAGAACGGAGCAATACTTCTATACCTGGCCTGCTGGTGAAGATGAAGGATACTGGCAACAACTTGATGATGAAGGAATCCATAATCTGGAGAATTGTAGGGCCTTCCTACCTTGACATCGTCTTAATCACCTTTTAGGGACTAAACATGCATTTATAACGTCTTAGGGTTTCAGTTGTAGCTTAGAGCTAGTAAAATTATGGGCCGAGAATGAAATTTTAAAAGCTAAATAATTACATTCACAAAATGAATGTTAAGACGATAGAATTATTCTACTCCTAGGGTAGATACTATCCAAAAGTTCTTGCATCCTAACTTCTTCCATGCTTCTCAAAGTTCACTGCCTCAACCCGGCCCTTAATCCATTAGTCCAAAGGTGTACCTACAGGAACAACCCATCATGAGCATATACATCGTTACTTAATAATCATAAGGAAATGGCATATAAATAAATGCATGAAAGTAACTGATAACATATACTTCCTGGTTAATCGTATTAACCCTCTTTGGTTGTCCCTGTTTCATAGTCATGCATAAAATCATTAGTTCTTGCCATAAATGATTAAACATCATACTTCACATATATGCCCACAACAAACTATGTTAATTAGAAATGGGACTGTCCGGGTTCCATTATGACAGCGGTATAATTGGCCCCCTCGCTCGACATAACACATCATATGATACCCATCGCTACACCTTGATAGCGGATGTATCTCTTTGTTCAGCGGATGATACCCATCGCTACACCTTGATAGCGGATGTACCCCCTCGCTTAGCGGATGATACCCATCACTACACCTTGATAGCGGATGTACCCCATCGCTCATCAGCGGATGATACCCATCGCTACACCTTGATAGCGGATGTACCCCATCGCTCATTTATGTGAGCGGCAAGACCTTCCTCGCTTGCCCATAATAACCACCGGACATTCAACCATTCTTAAGAACATAGTTTCATATTCATCATAAACATCATAGCATCTCATAAACATCATCATCTTGTAAACATCATTATCATATAAGCATTATCATCTTATAGACATCAACGTCTCATCATAATCGTTATAGTAAAGTCATATCATTTTCTTTTATCATAACATCATCGTAAGCATCTTGTCATCTTAATTCATTATAAAGTCATCTTCATCGTGAACTTACTTATCATAACATCATCTTAAACATCTTATCATTTTTATTCATTATATACATCATCATGGCATCGTAAATTCTTATGCAATCATAGCATGATCAAAATATAGGAGTATGGCCTCTTACCATATGGGTATCTTACCCCGTGGCGTCTTACCACATAATAACATCGTATCCCATCATCATAAACTTACTTTTCATAAGCATCGTCATCGTAACATCATCATCATGAACTTACTTAACATGAACATTATCATCATAACATCGTCATCATAATCTTACTTATCAAAATCATCATCATAAATCATCATAATCATCCTCCTCATAACTTACTTATCATATCATCTTCACATACATCATCATCTTAATTTATTTATCACAATTATCATCATAAACATCATCATAAACATCATCATCGTAAACATCATCAAAATATGTAAGGGTATGGTTTACCGTCCGATGCTCGTACGTCTCTTACGTACCTTAATTCCAAAAGAAGGAGAAGTCGTAGAACTTTATCTCCTTGAAGTCGTGGGTACCTGGGACGGTTCTACATAACCATACAAATTGATATTAAAAGCTAAACAATAGCCCAATATCAAAAATACAACAAAAATCAACATTTTTCATCTTTTGAACAGTGGCGATCGATCGCTCAAAATGAGGCGATCGATCGCCTCATTTTTCACTTAGCGGCGATCGATCGCTTAAAATGAGGCGATCGATCGCCTTGATGCTTATTTCGCTACTGGACGTTGGCGATCGATCGCGCCATTTGAGGCGATCGATCGCCTATCCTCATTTTCGCGCACTGTCCCTCGGCGATCGATCGCTGCTTTTGTAGCGATCGATCGCCACTTACAGTGGCCGCGATTTCTCCATTTTCATGTGCATTTTGCAAGCTCATCTTCATACCTTTCAACACCAAACTTCCCAACAATAACAATAACATCATAACTCACTAAAACCCACTTAAAACACTTCAAAAATCATACCCCAACCATAAACAACACATACCCAAACAAACCCACATAAAACATCAAAAACTTAACCCATTTCAACACCAAACATCATAAAACTTATAGGAATGGTTCCATACCTCTTGTAGGCTCCAAATCCTAGCAAAGATCACACAAACAAAGTTTTTGTGCAACTTTTCTTCTCCTCTTTTGGTGGAACTCGAAAATGGGAGGGTTTGGGTTGGGAAGTGATTTTGGGGATTTTTAATAAAGTGAAAGGTATAGAGGGGTTAAAGTGGTGGGTAAAAGATTAAAAGGGGTTGTCTAACTTAATTTTAAAAAAATGTACTCCAAACTTAACATGATGTATAAAATACTCTACTTGGTGTTTTAAAAGCATTTTACAACAATGCTCTAAACTTCATCTAAAATCACATCTTCCTCATATTTAATAATTAACACAATTAAATCATGTTAATGTCTTAATACCCAACACATAAATTCATTAACACATGATTCATCATATAAACATAATTAATGCCTTACTTGCAATTAATTAATTTCGGGGCATCACATTACTCCCCTACTTACAAGATTTCGTCCTCGAAATCGCATGCACTTACCCAAAAGAAACTAAACATAAATCATACCAGAAAATAGTTCCGGGTAATGCTGCATCATATGTCGCTCCGTCTCCCACGTAGCCTCCTCGACACCCCGACGATCCCACTGAACTTTGACCATCGGTATAACTTTACTTCGTAATTTGCGATCTTCACGATCCAGAATTCTTACTGGTCGTTCAACGTAGGATACATCTGAGTCTAACTGCACTTCAGTAGGCTGTAAAACATGAGACGGGTCTGGCTCATACTTCCGTAGCATAGAAACATGGAAAACATCATGAATTCCAGATAAAGACGGCGGTAGAGCCAATCGGTAAGCCAAAGTGCCGATACGCTGTAACACCTCGTACGGTCCAACATACCTCGGGGATAACTTCCCCCGCATACCAAAACGAACAACACCCCTGAAGGGTGAGATTTTCAAGAAGACCTTGTCTCCTACTTGAAATTCTAGCGGCCGTCGCCGCTTATTTGCATAGGCTGCTTGCCTATCTTGGGCCGCTTTCATCTTTAAGCGTATCATCTTAATCTTTTCCTCCATGTCCTTAATCATATCCGGTCCTCCGATCGCTTTACTCGTCAAGTCCTCCCAATACAGTGGTGACCTACATCGTCGTCCGTACAGAGCTTCAAAAGGGGCCATTTGAATGCTCGCCTGATAGCTGTTATTGTATGAGAACTCTACCAGTGGTATAGATTCTTACCACGGAGTATCAAACTCCAAAACACATGCCCTCAGCATATCTTCGAGCGTCTGTATAGTACGCTCCGTTTGGCCATCTGTCTGAGGGTGATAAGCTGTACTCAGTCTCACCTCGGTGCCCAAAGCTGTCTGGAGACCTTCCCAGAAATGAGAAGTAAACCTTGGGTCTCTGTCAGACACGATCGAGACTGGAACCCCATGCAACCTCACTACATCCCGTACATACAATTGGGCCATCTTTAGATACGTGAAAGTCATACTGTAAGGGATGAAATGAGCTACTTTCGTCAGCCTATCCACGATCACCCAGATCGCATCGAATCCAGAGGCCGACCTTGGCAAGTGGGTTACGAAGTCCATAGATATATGTTCCCACTTCCACTTAGGTACCTCCAAGCTCTTCAGCTCGCCACCAGGCCTCTGCCTTTCTGTCTTTACTTGTTGGCAGATCAAACATCTCTTGACAAAACTGATCACAGCACGCTTCATGCGTCTCCACCAGAATTGACCACTCAGGTCCTTATACATCTTTCTTCCTCCTGGGTGGATAGTAAACCGACTACTGTGGCTCGCTCCAACATTCCTTTACGCAACTCTGGTGTATCTGGGACTACCCACCGGTGGCCCAATCTCAATGAATCATCTTCTGCCACTCTGAACTTTGATGGCCGTCCTTGAAGTACTATAGATGACCATCCTTGAACCTCATCATCCGACCTCTGGCTTTCCTGATAACCTCAAATATGTCTGGCTCGGCCAACCAGATCGACACTCGCACCGGCGATGTGTCCACATCAATATCATAGCCCGGACGGCAATAAGAAGTCATCATCGCTGATAAAAACATAGTGTCCTCAGCAGTACTTTTCACTTCCGACTTAAGGTGCCTGCTATTAAGTTGCTTTACCAGGATGGTACTCAATCTTACAGTCAAGTAAGTCCATTCATCCTCTTTGTCGCATATTCAACTCAGCCTGTGTGAACAAAACTTCAGGCTCTTATGGTCCGTGTAGATGGTAAACGACGTACCATCCAAGTAATGCCTCCAAATTCCAAGGCAAACATAATGGCTGCCAGCTCCAAATCGTGGACTGGGTACTTAGCCTCATGTGGTTTCAACCGCTTCGATGCATAAGCCAGCACAAGCTTATCTCGCATCAACACATAGCCCAAACCTTGAAGTGATGTATTCGTGTACAAGGCAACCTCTTGTCTTCAGAAGGAATCACCAACCCTGGCACTGTCGTCAGACGACGCTTCAATCCTTGGAAGCTTTTCTCACAAGCTTCGGACCAAAAGAATGGGACTCCTTCCTGAGTCAACCGTGCCAGCGGCTTAGCGATCTTGATATAACATGATCCAAGAATACTACACTGCTCGACCAGAACTCGTACTTACTGAGCTTTGCATACAACTGATGATCCCTAAGGATCTGGAGTACTGTTCTCAAGTGCTTTACATGTTCCTCTTCAGTTCGAGAGTAAATAAGTACATCGTCAATGGAAACTATGACGAACTGATCCAAACATGGTTGGATCACCCTGTTCATCAGGCTCATAAAATAGTTGGGGCATCCGTTACCCCAAAGGGCATGACTAAGAATCCGTAGTGCCCACATAAGGTCCTGGAAGCTGTCTTTTGTACATCGTCCTCTCAAACTCGGATCTGATGATCCCCGATCTCAGATCGATCTTACTGTAGAGCCTCGTACTCTGCAGCTGATCAAACAAATCGTCGATCCCCGGAAGCGGATACTTATTCTTCACTATGGCTTTGTTCAGTTGTCTGAAATCGGTGCACAACCGCAGCGAACTATCTTTCTTTTCGACAAATAGGACTGGTGCATCCCAAGGCGATATGCTAGGGTGTATATAGTCCTTGCCAAGGAGCTCTTGCAACTGAACCTTTAATTCCCTTAACTCCGTTGGTGCCATCCTATACGGCCACGAGAAATGGTAGGCGTCCCTGGTAGTAACTTAATCCCAAACTCGACCTCTCTCGTCGGTGGGAATCCGGGAATCTCTTCCGGAAATGCATCAGGAAACACCGCCACTACGGGTACATCCTCCACCTTTAACTCTTTCCTCTTTCAGTAATAACCACAGTATAGTTGAAATATCCTTTGTGGTCTCGTTCCAATAACTGTGCCATCTTGACAACAGATATTAACGGAATCCTTGAACGGAAATCATCCCCATAGAATGTCCATCGGACTCCCATATCAGACCTGAATCGGACAGTCCTTGTCTGCAGTCCACAACTGCCTGATACTTGTTCAGAACATCAATGCCTACAAACTGACATCTCCAGAACGATCAAGTCTGTCCTCAGTTCGTTATCCTCAAAATAAATGAGGTCGTCTTAACTAATCTGATCAGTTATCAAACTTCTTCCAGCGGGGGTCGAGACTACAAGAGGCGTGGGCGACGGAGAAGTGCATATAACATCGTATCACTTACTTCTGCATTTGCTGCTATGCTGCAACACAAGGGTTAACAACGATACCCAAAAGCAGTTCATATAATACATCGTTAGAGAAACAAAACATGTTAGTACAACATCATATCCTTCATATGCAACATATGCATAAAACATGTTAAAGTAAGCACCTAGCCAACTTATTGCTAAGGCTACCCTTCACTCGTTCCCGGGTTATCTAACCACTGCTCTGAAACCACTAATGTAGGGCCTTCCTACCTTGACATCGTCTTAATCACCTTTTAGGGACTAAACATGCATTTATAACGTCTTAGGGTTTCAGTTGTAGCTTAGAGCTAGTAAAATTATGGGCCGAGAATGAAATTTTAAAAGCTAAATAATTACATTCACAAAATGAATGTTAAGACGATAGAATTATTCTACTCCTAGAGTAGATACTATCCAAAAGTTCTTGCATCCTAACTTCTTCCATGCTTCTCAAAGTTCACTGCCTCAACCCGGCCCTTAATCCATTAGTCCAAAGGTGTACCTACTACTTAATAATCATAAGGAAATGGCATATAAATAAATGCATGAAAGTAATTGATAACATATACTTCCTGGTTAATCGTATTAACCCTCTTTGGTTGTCCCTGTTTCATAGTCATGCATAAAATCATTAGTTCTTGCCATAAATGATTAAACATCATACTTCACATATATGCTCACAACAAACTATGTTAATTAGAAATGGGACTGTCCGGGTTCCATTATGACAGCGGTATAATTGGCCCCCTTGCTCGACATAACACATCATATGATACCCATCGCTACACCTTGATAGCGGATGTATCTCTTTGTTCAGCGGATGATACCCCTCGCTACACCTTGATAGCGGATGTACCCCCTCGCTTAGCGGATGATACCCATCACTACACCTTGATAGCGGATGTACCCCATCGCTCATCAGCGGATGATACCCATCGCTACACCTTGATAGCGGATGTACCCCATCGCTCATTTATGTGAGCGGCAAGACCTTCCTCGCTTGCCCATAATAACCACCGGACATTCAACCATTCTTAAGAACATAGTTTCATATTCATCATAAACATCATAGCATCTCATAAACATCATCATCTTGTAAACATCATTATCATATAAGCATTATCATCTTATAGACATCAACGTCTCATCATAATCGTTATAGTAACGTCATATCATTTTCTTTATCATAATCATCGTAAGCATCTTGTCATCTTAATTCATTATAAAGTCATCTTCATCGTGAACTTACTTATCATAACATCATCTTAAACATCTTATCATTTTTATTCATTAAATACATCATCATGGCATCGTAAATTCTTATGCAATCATAGCATGATCAAAATATAGGAGTATGGCCTCTTACCATATGGGTATCTTACCCCGTGTCGTCTTACCACATAATAACATCGTATCCCATCATCATAAACTTACTTTTCATAAGCATCGTCATCGTAACATCATCATCATGAACTTACTTAACATGAACATTATCATCATAACATCGTCATCATAATCTTACTTATCAAAATCATCATCATAAACTTCATCATCATAATCATCCTCCTCATAACTTACTTATCATATCATCTTCACAAACATCATCATCTTAATTTATTTATCACAATTATCATCATAAACATCATCATAAACATCATCATCGTAAACATCATCAAAATATGTAAGGGTATGGTTTACCGTCCGATGCTCGTACGTCTCTTACGTACCTTAATTCCAAAAGAAGGAGAAGTCGTAGAACTTTATCTCCTTGAAGTCGTGGGTACCTGGGACGGTTCTACATAACCATACAAATTGATATTAAAAGCTAAACAATAGCCCAATATCAAAAATACAACAAAAATCAACATTTTTCATCTTTTGAACAGTGGCGATCGATCGCTCAAAATGAGGCGATCGATCGCTCAAAATGAGGCGATCGATCGCCTGATTTTTCACTTAGCGGCGATCGATCGTTTAAAATGAGGCGATCGATCGCCTTGATGTTTATTTCGCTACTGGACGTTGGCGATCGATCGCGCCATTTGAGGCGATCGATCGCCTATCCTTATTTTCGCGCACTGTCCCTCGGCGATCGATCGCTGCTTTTGTAGCGATCGATCGCCACTTACAGTGGCCGCGATTTCTCCATTTTCATGTGCATTTTGCAAGCTCATCTTCATACCTTTCAACACCAAACTTCCCAACAATAACAATAACATCATAACTCACTAAAACCCACTTAAAACACTTCAAAAATCATACCCCAACCATAAACAACACATACCCAAACAAACCCACATAAAACATCAAAAACTTAACCCATTTCAACACCAAACATCATAAAACTTATAGGAATGGTTCCATACCTCTTGTAGGCTCCAAATCCTAGCAAAGATCACACAAACAAAGTTTTTGTGCAACTTTTCTTCTCCTCTTTTGGTGGAACTCGAAAATGGGAGGGTTTGGGTTGGGAAGTGATTTTGGGGATTTTTAATAAAGTGAAAGGTATAGAGGGGTTAAAGTGGTGGGTAAAAGATTAAAAGGGGTTGTCTTAACTTAATTTTAAAAAAATGTACTCCAAACTTAACATGATGTATAAAATACTCTACTTGGTGTTTTAAAAGCATTTTACAACAATGCTCTAAACTTCATCTAAAATCACATCTTCCTCATATTTAATAATTAACACAATTAAATCATGTTAATGTCTTAATACCCGACACATAAATTCATTAACACATGATTCATCATATAAACATAATTAATGCCTTACTTGCAATTAATTAATTTCGGGGCATCACAAGAATCAACTGGACCCATGACACAACTCGTTTCCAATTTAAAATTGGGGGAAGGACCACCACTATGTGGACAAAAGATAGTGGAATCAAGCATCTTAAAAAGATGACAATGACATAAATAATAAAAAAGAGATAATGGAGCATCTCTCAACAGAATTGTGACATAAAGAATGGCATCTGCCAACAGTGACCTGACAACCACTACGAAAGAATCCAATAAAGCACATTGGACCACTCAACCACTACCATGATGGAGCATCCACTACCACCCACTACGGAAGGCATCTTGGACCACTCCACCTAATGGGTAATGACCCATCCACTACTAGAAGACTCCTCAGCCTCTATATAAGGACGGCATTGAAGACATTGTAAAACACAAGCAAAAATACAAGTTAAATAACTCAGTATAAAATTCTCTGTATGATCTTGATAATATTCAAGTTCTTCTGTCATGAACTAATTTTAAGTTCATAGTTTGCTTGTGTTTTTACAATGTCATCCTTATATAGAGGCTGAGGAGTCTTCTAGTAGTGGATGAGTCATTACCCATTAGGTGGAGTGGTCCAAGATGCCTTCCGTAGTGGGTGGTAGTGGATGCTCCATCATGGTAGTGGTTGAGTGGTCCAATGTGCTTTATTGGATTCTTTCGTAGTGGTTGTCAGGTCACTGTTGGTGTGATGACCAGGGATTATAGATGTTAATCCCAGGAGTGTTAATAACCCCTAAAGTTGTTTTACGTGGCGATTTGGAGTTTAATCGCGGTGTTGGGCCTTCTGGGCTCGTTTATTTGGGTAGTTGGGATCGTTGGATCCCGAGGTTGAGATTGTATTCTCATTACGGTGTAAAACCTAAGAGTTGGGTTTTTGATGTGTCTCGGGATCTGGGGTGCTTGTGTGGGCACCGGTAGGGGGTTTTGGAGTTAGAGATAGAGTTTTTGAAAACAGATGATTTTTAATGAATCATGATGTATTTGTGGGGCTATTAGTATTTCGGGGTATTTTTGCTATAAATACCAGTTGAACCCGAGACTTTAATTATTGGAACCATTTTTCCCCACCTTGCCCGTCACTCTCTCTCCCCGTCTGCCCCATTTCCGATCTTCCTCACCCCCGCGCGTAAAAGCGCTGCGCCCGCCGCCGTCCGGCCGCCATCCGGCGCGTCCGACCCGTCGTTGGCTTTGTCTCGTCCACGCGCAGCTTTCCACACCGGCAATTCGAAGTTTCGTTGCGTTTTGCGTTCGGATTTTGCAGAACAGGGCAGATGCCCAAGTTCTAGGGTTCTTCGTTTTTGAGCGATTTTCCTTCCGATCTTCGTTTGGGTAACCTTCCTTACCCCTTTTTCATGCTTCTCATGTAATTCCCTGCCTTTTTGTGTTGATTGGTTCGAAATAAATCCCTAATTTTCGTAGGGTTTGGGTTCGATTTTTTAGGGGTTTTGGCAGGGGGTGGTGATTCTTGTTGTTGGTCGTTTAATTCATGTTCTGGATGTGTTATGGTGCTTGGTTGGGTTCGAATTTGTGTTGCTAGGGTTCGAAAATTTGAAGGGTGTCCTTGAACGATTTTTCGATAATGTCTCATTCGTTTCCCTCCCTGCATGTGCCCTGCCCCGGGTCTTTTAAATGGTTAATTGTCGTGTGTTGACAATATTTTGAGGGTTATGGATGTGCATTAGCATGGGTTGCATGTTCGTAAATAATTGTGAATTATTTATCGTGTTAGCACATCGTTCCTCAGGGCATGGAACTCGAGCAAGGTTTGGCTCGGACTACGGAGATTTAAGGTACGTGCGACGTACGAGCATTTCTTTATATGAGAGCATTTGTGAAATGCATAATGTATTTTGATTGCATTGAATAATTGTGCGTTTGGTTATAGATATATGTTGATATAGCCAAGGAACGACCAAATCTTGATATCGCTGCCACAAGCGTGCGTGACACTAGAGTAGGATAACTCTTACAAGGTATATGGGGTACTGGATGTATATGACCACTGTAGGGCATTGAGATGCCTGAGAATGATCGTGGAATCATGTATTCATTATAAGACATGCGAGATGTCTAAGTATAATGGAGAATTGGTAAAATAAACTAGGCATTTGAGCTATCTATGATTGATAGCGAGGTTGAGAAATCAGTACTTGTTATTGAGATATCCATATTTGCCTGTATAATGAATTTGGAATCACTATATATTGATGTTCGAGAATTAGGCATGCGATGAGTTAAATCAATGTGTTGATTTACTGATTTTTGAGATTTGATGAGTTTGATGATTGTGAGAACAGGGACAGTACACGATATCCCGGATGAGGACGTTGCCATCCAAGGAGTATCATTTAAAATTCATTAGTACTTACTTTTGTTGTAAATTATGAATTTCATTATTGTGATTATGGGATTTTGTGTATTGGTATGCTCACCCCGTCGGGGGCTGTCTCTGTTGGGGCAGGTCAACAGGTACATTGATGGCTTTGGAGTTGAGCTCGAGCTGTTGATTGGATTTACTCCCAGGATCATGGTACCAGGGCTTGATGGAGCACGGTATCGTATAGGGTACTTATATACACCCGAGGGTTATATACACATTTATGATGCTCGCATGTGAGCACGGTTATACTTGTATATGGGTTGTATATAAAGGCATGAGCCTTCCTCTCTTTCATTCTATATGCATGCAATTAAGGGTAAAATTGCTAATGATATGAGAGTCATTGGTGTATTATGTGGGTGTTGAAACCCACTTTAGTTGTCTTATTGTGTGGTGTCTTCCCTGGCTGGGAATTTACTTCGTGTTCTATATTCTGTTGAGTATTGTGTACTCCCTGGCCGGGAATTATATTATGTGATGTGCTTTTGTTTCGGGATAGCTCAATTTATGGGGAGACTCTGCCCAAATTTTTATATAGGTCCACAATGTAAAAAGTGGTGTAAAGGGGATGGTAATGGGCGAACTTTATGAGTCTATTTGTTGTTAGGATGATGATCTTATAACATTGAGTATTAAAGAAAATTTTGTATTTGCCATTCAATGATAAAGTATCATCTGAGTTTCCCGATCGATTTTTTTATTGAAAGCATGTGCCACACATATTGATTAATACACTAATCAAGGGTTAAGGGCTTGGGGTCCTCACAGTTGGCAGATGCCATCTTTATGTCACAATTCTGTTGAGAGATGCTCCATTATCTCTTTTTTATTATTTATGTCATTGTCATCTTTTTAAGATGCTTGATTCCACTATCTTTTGTCCACATAGTGGTGGTCCTTCCCCCAATTTTAAATTAGAAACGGGTCGTGTCATGGGTCCAGTTGATTCTCCAGATTATGGATTCCTTCATCATCAAGTTGTTGCCAATATCCTTCATCTTCACCAGCAGGCCAGGTATAGAAGTATTGCTCCGTTCTGAACTCTTCAGTACAATACAGACTCATTGGAAGTGTTTCAGCGAGTATGCGCTGAGCTAATTCGGTTTGGGAACCTGGATTGTAATATCCTCCAGTAGCATAAATCAGAGTAAAAGGAGAATGTTTAATAATATGATAATCAGAATTAAACTTAATTCTTCTTGACAAATTTTTATGGCTTGAGCTCTATGTTTAGCCATCAGTTGTACGGGGAACTCATGAGTTTTCATTTTCCTGTATTCGAATTGTTCCAAGTATGGAAAGTCATAGGGTTCCTGTCCTGGTACATATGGTGCTCCACAATATATTGTGAAAATTGTATATCCAGGAAGGTATAATGGTAAGAGATTTTTATTAAGCTCTTCATAGTCCCATTCGGGAGGAATAGTGTCAACCATGATGCAATAATCTGGATAGTCGCGATCCTTTTTTATTTCATCCATTGCTTCTCTTAAGATTTTAGGAGCCGCTTCAAATTTTGTGAATCGATGACAATTGATATATCCGATAAGGCCATAATCAAGTAATTTCCTTACTTCATCTGTAAAATCAAAGAGTTGGTTGATTCCAATCCGGATAAGATTTTCATCATAGCTTTTGTTTAATGACCAACTTGGCCAAATAGGATTTTTTCCATTCATAAAGTATACAAGGAGATTCTTGTATTCATCTGGATTTGTTTTGACCTTTTCTTGGATAATGGAGTTTACCACATTAGGTAAATCTGCTATGCATTTTAGCATCAAATTCCTTCTATCTTCAAGAGAGAATAGTGGTCGATGTGTCTCGGTTTTAGAGACTTTAGCAATATTTTCATGCTCGAAATAATCTGCAAGATTGTGAAGAAAGTCTTTCATCTCATGTGTATTATTACACTTATGAGCAATCCATATCGAATCGATCATATTCCTCTGATAGTTTGTCATTGCCTCTGGAGAAGGAAATGAGGACCTTTTTTCTTTGGAGGACGATGATTCATCAATTGGTTTTGTCCCTTTGGGGGGATATCGCCTAAGTGCCATTCTTCCGGTAGAGGTTTCCTGCATAAACCACCAAACTGGGTTGTACATTGTATATTTGAAATTTTGAAGCAAGCTCTAATTATGCTTCTTTTGGCTGTAAACAATTTTTTTTGAGCCAAATAACTTTGTTTTATTATATCAAATATTCTATAAGAATAATTATATATGTTTTTATATAATTTTGAAACATATTGTATGTCTCCTGAAAATCTCTGTAATTGATTTTCATCAATAATTTTATCTGAAAATTTATCAGCAAATATTATTGCTCTATCTATAGGAAATATTGTGCCATGAACAATTTCATGTCCTAAGAATCTTATTTTTGTTTGAAAAAGTTTTATTTTTCTTTGTGACACTACAAGTCCAGCTTGAGTGACAACTTTAAGAAAGATATTAAGATGTTTAAAGTGTTGTTCTATATCTGTAGAGAAAATTAGAACATCATCAATATAGACAATTATAAATGCTGAATAAGCATTAAAAATATCATTCATTATTTTTTGAAATTCTGATGGAGCATTCTTAAGCCCAAAAGGCATTACATTTCATTCGTAGTGTCCGAAAGGAAATGTAAATGTTGTCTTATACTTATCTTTTTCAGCAATTTGAATTTGCCAAAATCCCGATTTCATGTCAAATTTAGACATAATCTTAGCAGAGTATAATCTACTTAAAAGATCCTTTTTATTTGGAATAGGATGTCTTATCCATTGTAGAACCTTATTTGAAGGTTTATAATTTTTACTAGTCTTGGAACTCTTCTTTCTAATTCTACAGCATTTTCTACATAGAAAGCTGGACAGCTCCAAAGACTTTTAGATTCTCTTATTAATCTTTTCGTTAAGAGATCATCAATTTCTTTCTTACATATTTCGAGGTGCTTTGGCCCCATAGCTATAGGTCTAGCCTTTGTTGGAATCTGTTCTTCCTTGAATTCTTTAATATAAGGAAGTATAATAATATGTTTATTCCTTTCCCAGAAGGCATTATGAATTTCCGAGCATATTTCTTTTTCTACTTTTTCTTGAAGAATCTTTATTCTTCTTTGTATCTCCAGACTCTTTAGCCTTTCATCAATAACAGAATACTTAACCTCTTCTCATAAAGAGTTAAGAAATTTTTTCTTTTCTTTTGATCTTCGTTTTGAGATTATTAACCTCATGTGACCTTGGTTTAGTAATAAAAGAGAATACTATCTCATGACCACTAATCTGACTTGTTATACCATCACTATCTATACTACTTATAGGATATAGCATATGTAGAAATGGATTTCCAAGAATAACATCGTGAGAAAGATTTTTAACCATTATAAATGGCATTTCAAGACAAATACCTTTATTACATACTGCAGTATCTGATAATTTATAATTAACCAAAAGTTTTCTACCATCTGCAGCATTAAGTATTTCAGTCGTCTTTTCAAAGTATCTCGAGGGTATTAACCCTTCATTTATGCAGTTTAAGTCTGCACCAGAATCTACCATAGCTATGGCAGATAAAGAATATTCCTTATGAACAATAATAAGGATTTTGATGTACCATTTATGAGTTATTACTCTATCTATCATATTTAGATATGTTAGATTTCCTAACTCATTATTTTCATTTTCTGAGTCATGATCTTTATCATTTTCTTTAGAGTCTGAACATTCTAAAAATGTAACTCTAGATTTTAAATCTTGTATTTCTTTTTTAAGAATAATAATTTCTCATTTTAAATCATTTGTAGAAACTTCAATTTTAGTTTCGTTTTGTCTTCCTCTTTTTAGGATATCATTTAGGTTATATTTTACTGGTTCTTTTATTTGACTCTCAGAATTATTATTCTGAAATCTTTCTTTTTTGTTTCGAATGTCTAGATAATTTTCAATTATCTTTCTTTGACAATCGGATCTTCTGTTTGATCTATTAGATCGAGAATTAAATTTTCTTCTTTATTAAGAACACAAAGACCATTTCTTTGACAAAGCGTTTTGTAGTAATTACATTGTTCATCACAACTATCATCTTCAGATGTATGTTGAGAATTATCTTCTGATTGTGATTCAGAATCAGATATCATTGTTCTCACTAAAGAATTCTTTAATTCATCATCTATTGATAATTCATTTATTTTTTGTTTTGTTGTACACTTATTAGCGTAATGTCCTGGCTTATGGCATTTCCAGCAATAAATCTCTTTAGATTTATCTTTTCTGTTTCGAGGAATAAATCTTTTAGTATATTTTTCCTTTTTAGGAAAATAATTAGATTTTTCTCTATTCTTCCATTTTTTATATTTATAATATCTTGGTTTAGACCGTTTTAGTCTATGTTTTTCTTTTAAAGGAGTGAAACCAATTTGTTCACAAAAATCTCCTAGATCTCTTCGTCCTGAAGATTTTTCTTTTTTAATCTGTTTATGAAGTCTTAGTTCATTACAAAGAGAGATTCCTTCTCTTATAACTTCTGAAGCAAGATCTCGATAAGTATAATGTTCCCATGGAATAATATTTCCCAAGTTTTCTCCTTTTAATCTTTCGGAGAATAAGTAAGGTAATCCGGATAAGAATTTTTCTTTCCAGAAGTTAAGATTGCAATCTTCTCTTGTAAAGATTTTAGAGAAGAAAACATCTTTATACCATTTAAAATGTGACAAAGTCGGACACTTCAAACGGATTAATTGTTCTTGATTATTTTCAAGTTGTAGAGTTGTTTTTTCTAAGAAATGTTTTGCAATAGTGTAGATAAGGGTATCTACCCCGTTAGCAAATTGTATAGGAATATTATTATTGAGTTCTGTTTTAACAGAATCGATAATTTGTGCTCTAGCCTCTTCAGAGAGACCAAAGTCCCACCAACGTTTTAGTTGGCCAGTAAAACCAGCAGTTATAGTTAAGGCAATTTCTCTATCAACTGTTCCCTTAATCCTAGTTGCTGTAGCAAACATAGCCATATATTATAATATGGTTGTAATTTGATACTCAGCCATACCATCTATGTTCCATTCACAGACGTTATCTCCGCTGAACTGGGCATAATCATAAGAAGATTTTTCTTCTAATTGAACGTTCACTGGTGTTGGTCGTGGATAGTAATGTGGAACATTCCTTTTTAAAGGAAGTTCTCTTTTGAAAGAAGTAATTTTATTTACTTGATTATCTGGTTGATTTTCAACCTCTTGTTCTTTTAAGAACATTGTTTCTAAGTCACTAATGTTTTCATCAAAATTATTATCTTCAGATGAGGAACTCTTATCTTCATTTGCTTTCAGTATCTGTCTGAATTTTTAAAGGAGCAGTAGATTTTTCATTAATTCCAATTTTTTGTAATCTTTTGACTAGTTCTTCCATTATGTCCGAGTAAACCACTTACATTCTGGAATTTTAACATCAAGTATTGAGAATTTTGATTTCGTGTAAATATTCTAGTATATGTCTTCGTAAACCACTAGAATTTCTGGAATTTTAACATCAAGTATTGAGTACATCATTTCCTTGGTTGGAAGAAATTTTGGAGAAATTTTCACAAATTACATGAGTTTTTTGATTTTTTGATAAATTTTGATTTCGTGCGATCTTTTGAATATGTGTCATGAATATATCATTTTCTTGGTTGGAAGAAGTTGTTGAGCAATTTTTACAGTTATGGAAGTTTATTTATTTTTAATAAATTTTTATTTCATGTGAATATTCGAGTATATGTCTTCATAAACCACTTACAATTTCTGTAATTTTAACATCTAGTATTGAGTACATCATATTCGTGGTTGGAAGAAATTTTTGAGAAATTTTCCAAAATAATTATACACGAGTTTTTTGATTTTTTGATAATTTTCAATTTCGTGCGAATTTTCTAGTATGTGTCATGAATACATCATTTTCTTGGTTGGAAGAAGTTTTTGAACAATTTTCATAGTTATGTACGTTTTTTTAATTTTTTAATAAAATTTTGATTTCGTGCGAATTTTCTAGAATATGTCTTCGTAAACCACTTCAATTTCTGGAATTTTAACATCAAGCATTGAGTACCTCATTTTCTTGGTTGAAATAAATTTTGGAGAAATTTTCTAAAATTACATGAGTTTTTTTACTTTTTGATAAATTTTGATTTCGTGCGATCTTTCGAGTATGTGTCATGAATACATCATTTTCTAGCTTGAAAGAAATTTTTGAGCAATTTTTACAGTTATGGAAGTTAATTTATTTTTAATAGATTTTTATTGCATATGAATATTCGTGGATATTCGTAAACCAATTCAATTTGAGGAATTTAAACATGAAGTATTGATTAAATCATTTTCTTGTTTTGAAGAAGTTTTTTTAGAAATTTGCTCAAATTACGTAAGATTTTTTTGATAAAATTTAGATTTCGTGCGAATATTCGAGTGTGTGTCATGAATACATCATTTTCTTGGTTGGAAGAAGCTTTTGAGCAAATTTCACAGTTATCTACGTTTTTTTAGTTTTTGATAAAAAAATTTGATTTCATGCGAATTTTCTAGAATGTCTTCGTAAACCACTTCAATTTCTGGGAATTTTAACATCAAGCATTGAGTACATCATTTTCTTGTTTGAAAGAAATTTTGAAGAAATTTTCACAAATTACATGAGTTTTTTTATTTTTTTTGATAAATTTTGATTTCATGCGATCTTTTGAGTATGTGTCATGAATACATCATTTTCTTGCTTGAAAGAAAATTTTGAGCAATTTTTACAGTTATGGAAGTTTATTTATTTTTAATAAATTTTTATTGCATGTGAATATTCGTGTATATTCGTAAACCAATTCAATTTCAGGAATTTTAACATCAAGTATTGAGTACATCATTTTCTTGGTTGGGAGAAGTTTTTTGAGAAATTTGCACAAGTTACTTAAGATTTTTTATTTTTTTTTTATAAAATTTTGATTTCGTACGAATATTCGAGTGTGTGTCATGAATACATCATTTTCATTGTTGGAAAAAGATTTTGAGCAAATTTCACAGTTATGGACGTTTTTTAATTTTTGATAAATTTTGATTTCGTGTGAATATTCTAGTATATGTCTTCGTAAAACACAAGAATTTCTGGAATTTTAACATCAAGTATTGAGTACATCATTTCCTTGGTTAGAAGAAATTTTGGAGAAATTTTCACAAATTACATGAGTTTTTTGATTTTTTGATAAATTTTGATTTCGTGCGATCTTTCGAATATGTGTCATGAATATATCATTTTCTTGGTTGGAAGAAGTTGTTGAGCAATTTTTACAGTTATGGAAGTTTATTTATTTTTAATAAATTTTTATTTCATGTGAATATTCGAGTATATGTCTTCATAAACCACTTACAATTTCTGTAATTTTAACATCTAGTATTGAGTACATCATATGCGTGGTTGGAAGAAATTTTTGAGAAATTTTCCAAAATAATTATACACGAGTTTTTTGATTTTTTGATAAATTTCAATTTCGTGCGAATTTTCTAGTATGTGTCATGAATATATCATTTTCTTGGTTGGAAGAAGTTTTTGAGCAATTTTCATAGTTATGTACGTTTTTTTAATTTTTTAATAAAATTTTGATTTTGTGCGAATTTTCTAGAATATGTCTTTGGAAACCACTTCAATTTCTGGAATTTTAACATCAAGCATTGAGTACCTCATTTTCTTGGTTGAAATAAATTTTGGAGAAATTTTCTAAAATTACATGGGTTTTTTTATTTTTTGATACATTTCGATTTCGTGCGATCTTTCGAGTATGTGTCATGAATACATCATTTTCTAGTTTGAAAGAAATTTTTGAGCAATTTTTACAGTTATGGAAGTTAATTTATTTTTAATAGATTTTTATTGCATATGAATATTCGTGGATATTCGTAAACCAATTCAATTTGAGGAATTTTAACATGAAGTATTGATTAAATCATTTTCTTGTTTTGAAGAAGTTTTTTTAGAAATTTGCTCAAATTACGTAAGATTTTTTTGATAAAATTTCGATTTCGTGCGAATATTCGAGTGTGTGTCATGAATACATCATTTTCTTGGTTGGAAGAAACTTTTGAGCAAATTTCACAGTTATCTACGTTTTTTTAGTTTTTGATAAAAAATTTGATTTCATGCGAATTTTCTAGAATGTCTTCGTAAACCACTTCAATTTCTGGAATTTTAACATCAAGCATTGAGTACATCATTTTCTTGTTTGAAAGAAATTTTCACAAATTACATGAGTTTTTTTATTTTTTTTTTTTATAAATTTTGATTTCGTGCGAACTTTCGAGTATGTGTCATGAATACATCATTTTCTAGCTTGAAAGAAGTTTTTGAGCAATTTTTTCAGTTATGGAAGTTTATTTATTTTTAATAAATTTTTATTGCATGTGAATATTCGTAAACAAATTCAATTTCAGGAATTTAAACATCAAGTATTGAGTACATCATTTTCTTGGTTGGGAGAAGTTTTTTGAGAAATTTGCACAAGTTACGTAAGATTTTTGATTTTTTTTTTATAAAATTTTGATTTCGTGCGAATATTCGAGTGTGTGTCATTAATACATCATTTTCATTGTTGGAAAAAGATTTTGAGCAAATTTCACAGTTATGGACGTTTTTTAATTTTTGATAAATTGTGATTTCGTGTGAATATTCTAGTATATGTCTTCGTAAACCACTAGAATTTCTGGAATTTTAACATCAAGTATTGAGTACATCATTTCCTTGGTTGGAAGAAATTTTGGAGAAATTTTCACAAATTACATGAGTTTTTTGATTTTTTGATAAATTTTGATTTCGTGCGATCTTTCGAATATGTGTCATGAATATATCATTTTCTTGGTTGGAAGAAGTTGTTGAGCAATTTTTACAGTTATGGAAGTTTATTTATTTTTAATAAATTTTTATTTCATGTGAATATTCGAGTATATGTCTTCATAAACCACTTACAATTTCTGTAATTTTAACATCTAGTATTGAGTACATCATATTCGTGGTTGGAAGAAATTTTTGAGAAATTTTCCAAAATAATTATACACGAGTTTTTTGATTTTTTGATAAATTTCAATTTCGTGCGAATTTTCTAGTATGTGTCATGAATACATCATTTTCTTGGTTGGAAGAAGTTTTTGAGCAATTTTCATAGTTATGTACGTTTTTTTAATTTTTTAATAAAATTTTGATTTCGTGAGAATTTTCTAGAATATGTCTTCGTAAACCACTTCAATTTCTGGAATTTTAACATCAAGCATTGAGTACCTCATTTTCTTGGTTGAAATAAATTTTGGAGAAATTTTCTAAAATTACATGAGTTTTTTTATTTTTTGATAAATTTCGATTTCGTGCAATCTTTCGAGTATGTGTCAATGAATACATCATTTTCTAGCTTGAAAGAAATTTTTGAGCAATTTTTACAGTTATGGAATTTAATTTATTTTTAATAGATTTTTATTGCATATGAATATTCGTGGATATTCGTAAACCAATTCAATTTGAGGAATTTTAACATGAAGTATTGATTAAATCATTTTCTTGTTTTGAAGAAGTTTTTTTAGAAATTTGCTCAAATTACGTAAGAATTTTTTGATAAAATTTCGATTTCGTGCGAATATTCGAGTGTGTGTCATGAATACATCATTTTCTTGGTTGGAAGAAGTTTTTGAGCAAATTTCACAGTTCTACGTTTTTTTAGTTTTTGATAAAAAATTTGATTTCATGCGAATTTTCTAGAATGTCTTCGTAAACCACTTCAATTTCTGGAATTTTAACATCAAGCATTGAGTACATCATTTTCTTGTTTGAAAGAAATTTTGAAGAAATTTTCACAAATTACATGAGTTTTTTTTATTTTTTTTGATAAATTTTGATTTCATGCGATCTTTTGAGTATGTGTCATGAATACATCATTTTCTAGCTTGAAAGAAGTTTTTGAGCAATTTTTACAGTTATGGAAGTTTATTTATTTTTAATAAATTTTTATTGCATGTGAATATTCGTGTATATTCGTAAACCAATTCAATTTCAGGAATTTTAACATCAAGTATTGAGTACATCATTTTCTTGGTTGGGAGAAGTTTTTTGAGAAATTTGCACAAGTTACTTAAGATTTTTGATTTTTTTTTTATAAAATTTTGATTTCGTGCGAATATTCGAGTGTGTGTCATGAATACATCATTTTCATTGTTGGAAAAAGATTTTGAGCAAATTTCACAGTTATGGACGTTTTTTAATTTTTGATAAATTTTGATTTCTTGTGAATATTCTAGTATATGTCTTCGTAAACCACTAGAATTTCTGAAATTTTAACATCAAGTATTGAGTACATCATTTCCTTGGTTGGAAGAAATTTTGGAGAAATTTTCACAAATTACATGAGTTTTTTGATTTTTTGATAAATTTTGATTTCGTGCGATCTTTCGAATATGTGTCATGAATATATCATTTTCTTGTTTGGAAGAAGTTGTTGAGCAATTTTTACAGTTATGGAAGTTTATTTATTTTTAATAAATTTTTATTTCATGTGAATATTCGAGTATATGTCTTCATAAACCACTTACCATTTCTGTAATTTTAAGATCTAGTATTGAGTACATCATATTCGTGGTTGGAAGAAATTTTTGAGAAATTTTCCAAAATAATTATACACGAGTTTTTTGATTTTTTGATAAATTTCAATTTCGTGCGAATTTTCTAGTATGTGTTGACGAATACATCATTTTCTTGGTTCGAAGAAGTTTTTGAGAAATTTTCACAGTTATGGACGTTTTTTTACTTTTTGATAAACTTTGATTTCGTGCGAATATTCGAATATATGTCTTCGTAAACCAATTCAATTTGTGGAATTTAACATCAATTATTGATTAAATCATTTTCTTGTTTTGAAGAATTATTTTAGAAATTTGCACAAATTACGTAAGATTTTTTTGATAAAATTTCGATTTCGTGCGAATATTCGAGTGTGTGTCATGAATACATCATTTTCTTGGTTGGAATAAGTTTTTGAGCAAATTTCACAGTTATGTACGTTTTTTTAATTTTTGATAAAAATTTTGATTTCGTGCGAATTTTCTAGAATATGTCTTCGTAAACCACTTCAATTTCTGGAATTTTAACATCAAGTATTGAGTACATCATTTCCTTGGTTGGAAGAAAATTTGGAGAAATTTTCACAAATTACAAGAGTTTTTTTGATTTTTTTGATAAATTTTGATTTCGTGCGATCTTTCAAATATGTGTCATGAATATATCATTTTCTTGGTTGGAAGATATTTTTGAGCAATTTTTATAGTTATGGAAATTTTATTATTTTTAATGAATTTTTATTTCTTGTGAATATTAAAGTATATGTCTTCGTAAACCACTTACAATTTCTGGAATTTTAACATCAAGTATTGAGTACATCATATTCGTGGTTGGAAGAAGTTTTTGAGCAAATTTCACAGTTATGTACGTTTTTTTAATTTTTTAATAAAATTTTGATTTCGTGCGAATTTTCTAGAATATGTCTTCGTAAACCACTTCAATTTATGGAATTTTAACATCAAGCATTGAGTACATATTGGAAGAAGGGGAGACGTAGAAGGATTACACCACCTTCGAACTTCCAGAAACATATTCTATCTTTTCTCATTCCGCACTACGTTATACTCTTTAAGCCATCGAGTCGTTCTTACCAGTCTAGAACAGATCGTTCCGCACTATTATATTCAGTGATCTGTTCTGCTGACAAGTTGATTAAGAAATAGATTTCTTTCACTAACCCGAGAGAAATCAAAAAGGATTAATTTTAAAGGAGTGTGCATTCACCCCCCCCCCCCCCCCTCTAAACACTCCGGACCGATCCTAACACATGAAGTATACAAGAATATTCTTGTATTCATCTGGATTTGTTTTAACCTTATCTTGGATGATAGAGTTTACTTCATCAGGTAAATGGGCTATGCATTTTAGCATTAAGTTCCTTCTGTCTTCCAGTAGAAAGAATGGGCGATGTGTCTCATATTTAGATACTTTTGCAAAATTTTCATGTTCAAAGTAATCTGCAAGGTTGTGAAGAAAGTTTTTTATGTCATGTGTATTTTTACACATATGAGCATTCCATATCGAGTTGATCATACTCCTCTGATAATCAGTCATAGCCTTTGGAGTAGGAAATGATGACCATTTTTCTTTGGAGGACGATGATTCATCAATTGGTTTTTTCCCTTTATTGGAGGAATGTCGCTTAGGTGGCATCCTTCTGGTAGAGCTTTCCTGCATAAACCACCAAACTGAGTTGTATATCATATAAGAAGATAATTGGACTTCTCGTTTATTTGTAATCTTGAAGCAAGTTGTCATGATGCTTCCTTTGGTTGCTAATATCTTTTTATGAGCAAATTAACATTGTTTTAATATATCAAATATTCTATAAGAATAATTATATATGTTTTTATATAATTTGGAAACATATTGTAAGTCTCCTAAAAATCTTTGTATTTGATTTTTATTAGTAATTTTATCTAGAAATTTATCAGCAAATATTATTGCTCTATCTATAGGAAATATTGTGCCATGAACAATTTCATGTCCTAAGAATCTTATCTTCGTTTGAAAAAGTTTTATTTTTCTTTGTGACACTACAAGACCAGCTTGAGTGACAGCTTTAAGAAATATATTAAGATGTTTAAAGTGTTGTTCTATATCTGTAGAGAAAATTAGAGCATCATCTATATAGACAATTATAAATGCTGAATAAGCATTAAAAATATCATTCATTATTTTTTGAAATTCTGATGGAGCATTCTTAAGCCCAAAAGGCATTACATTCCATTTCGTAGTGTCCCAAAGGAATTGTAAATGTTGATTTATACTTATCTTTTTCAGCAATTTGTATTTGCCAAAATCCTGATTTCATGTCAAATTTAGACATAATCTTAGCAGAGTATAATCTACCTAAAAGATCCTTTTTATTCGGAATAGGATGTCTTATCCATTGCAGAACCTTATTTAAAGCTTTATAATTTATTACTAGTCTTGGAACTCCTCTTTCTAATTCTGCAGTTTTTTATACATAGAAAGCTGGACAGCTCCAAGGACTTTTAGATTCTCTCATTATTTTTTTCTTTAAGAGATCATCAATTTCCTTTTTGCATATTTCTAGGTGCTTTGGCCCCATGACTATAGGTCTAGCCTTTGTTGGAATCTGTTCTTCCTTGAATTCTTTAATATAAGGAAGTGTAATAATATGTTTATTCCTTTCCCAGAAGGCATTAGGAATTTCCGAGCATATTTCTTTTTCTATTCTTTCTTGAAGAATCTTTATTCTTCTTTGTATCTCCAGACTCTTTAGCCTCTCATCAATAACAGAATATTTAACCTCTTCTGCTAAAGAGTTAAGAAACTTTTGTTTTCTTTTGATCAATGTTTTGAGATTATTAACCTCATGAGACCTTGGTTTAGTGATAAAAGAGAATATTATCGCATGACCACTAATCTGACTTGTTATACAATCACTATCTATACTACTTATAGGATATAGCATATGTAGAAATGGATTTCCAAGAATAACACCGTGTGAAAGATTTTTAACCATTATGAATGGCATTTCAAGACAAATTCATTTATTACATACTGCAGTATTTGATAATTTATAATTAACCAAAAGTTTTCTTCCATCTGCAGCATTAAGTATTTCAGTTGTCTTTTCAAAATATCTTGAGGGTATTAACCCTTCATTTATGCAGTTTAAATCTGCACCAGAATCTACCATATCTATGGCAGATAAAGAATATTCCTCATGAACAATAATAAGGATTTGATGTACCATTTATGAGTTACTACTCTATCTATCATATTTAAATATGTTAGATTTCCTAACTCATTAGTTTCCTTTTCTTTTTCTGATTCATCATGATCTTTAGAGTCAGAACATTCTAAAAATGTAACTCTAGATTTTAATTCTTGTATTTCTTTTCTAAGAAATTTAATTTCTCTTTTTAAATCATTTGTAGAAACTTCAATTTTAGTTTCGTTTTGTCTTCCTCTTTTTAGGATGTCATTTAGAGTATATTCCACTGGTTCTTTTATTTGACTCTTAGAATTATATTCTGAAGTCTTTTATTTTTGTTTCGAATGTCTAGATAATATTCAATTATCTTTCTTTTGACAATCGGATCTTCTGTTTGATCTATTAGATCGAGAATTAAACTTTCTTCTTTATTAAGAACACAAAGACCATTATTTCTTTGACAAAGTATTTTGTAGTAATTACATTGTCCATCACAACTATCATCTTCAGATGTATGTTGAGAATTATCTTCTGACCGTGATTCAGAATCAGATATCATTATTCTCATCAAAGAATTCTTTAATTCATCATCTATTGATAATTCATTTATTTTTTGCTCTGTTGTACACTTATTAGCGTAATGTCCTGGCTTATAACATTTTCAGCAATAAATCTCTTTAGATTTATCTTTTCTGTTTTGAGGAATAAATTTTTTACTATATTTTTCATTTTTAGGAAAATAATTAAATTTTCCTTTTTCTCCCTATTTTCTCTATTCTTCCATTTTTTTTTATTTATGAAACCAAATTGTTCACAAAAATCTCCTAGATCTCTTTTTCCTGAAGATTTTTCTCTTTTAATCTGTTTATGAAGTCTTAATTCATTACAAAGAGAGATTCCTTCTATTATAACTTCTGAAGCAAGATCTCCATAAGTATATTGTTCCCATGGAATATTTCCCATGTTCTCTCCTTTTAATCTTTCTTTTAATCTTTCGGAGAATAGGTAAGGTAATCCAGATAAGAATTTTTCTTTCCAGAAGTTAAGATTGCAATCTTCTCTTATAAAGATTTTAGAGAAGAAAACATCTTTATACCACTTAAAATGTGACAAAGTCGGACATTTTAAACGGATTAATTGTTCTTGATTATACGGAATTAATAATTTGTGCTCTAGCCCCTTCAGAGAGACCGAAATCCCACCAACCTTTTAGTTGGCCAGTAAATCCAGCAGTTATTGTTAAGGCAATTCTCTATCAGCTGTACCCTTAATTCTAGCTGCTGTGGCAAACATAGCCATATATTGTAATATAGTTCTAACTTGATACTCAGCCATACCATCTATGTTCCATTCACAAACGTTATTTCCGCTGAACTGAGCATAATCATAAGAAGATTTTTCTTCTAATTGAATATCCACTGGTGTTGGGCGTGGATAGTAATGTGGAACGTTCCTTTTTAAAGGAAGTTCTTGTTTGAAAGAAGTAATTTTATTTACTCGATTACTTGGTTGATTTTCAACCTCTTGTTCTTTTAAGAACATTGTCTCTAAGTCACTAATGTTTTCATCAAAATTATTTTGATCTTCAGATGAGGAACTGTTATCTTCATTAGTGCTTTCAGTATCTAACTCTACTTCTCTTTTCAAAGGAGTAGTAGACTTTTCACTAATTCCATTTTTTTGTAATCTTTTGACTAGTTCTTCCATTATGTCTTAACTAGTTCCTGTTTTAAGATCAGACTTTTCATTTCTAGTTTTAAAGAGAATGTTATCCTCTGTAATACTATCTTGAACAATCTCTCTATTAGACATCTTTTGTCCAACCCTAATTGTTTTCCAATTATTTTTAGGGCTAAATTGGTAAAATTATTTTGATCAGCAATAACTTCTACATTAGAAGTCTTTTTATATGGCGAAGCCATAATTTCTTCATCCCTAATCTTGATTGTAAGATTTTGCTCAGGAGGATGTATACTTCTTATCACCGTGCCATTCTTAGATATAAAATCTTGGTAAATAGAATCTACGGGTGATAATTCAGTTTCAAAATTAGGAAATTTTTTCCTTTGAAGTTTATAGATTCTTTCAATAAAATAAAAGAAGTCTACTTCTTCCCCGTCGTTTTGTAAAAATATTTATATTTTTTAAACCACATTAATTGTTCTTTTTCTTCTTTTAAGAAAAACCATTTTCGCTTGTGATAATTATCTAAAGAATAAAATGATTCTTTCATTTCTCCGTTAAAGGGAAAATCTAAATCTTTTGTTAAAGCGCTTATATTATAAACACTTGGATCGGGATCATAACCCATATCAGAAGCTGTTGGTGAGTCAGGATTAATTGTTGAAGGGACATGAACTGTATATGTTGGTTGACTAACTCTTTCATCATTAATCTTAAGACCTATTATTTTAGGTTCTGACTCAGAATTTCTTCTATTAGAAATACTTCCCAAGCTTAACTGATTTGAAGGACTTATACTTAAGCGAGTGACTCTATCTTTTGAAAATCTGATTTCCATATCTCGTCTGGGTATTCTAGAATTTCTTCTAAAACCGAATTTTCTTTTTGCTTTGGTTCCGAAGCTTTTCTAAAACCCATGTCTCAGGTAACTTAACCTGATTCCAAGAGATTGTTTTAGGAATTACCATATTGCTTTTAGCAATATTTGTTAAGAATAAAGTCGTTTCTCCCTTAGGTAAATTAGGAATGTTCCTAATTCTTGGGACAATTGTGTTCATAACTTTATAATGAATTCTATAAATTAGAATTACATTTGTTGCACCTTGCATCATATCAAATCTTTCAGATTTAATATCTAATGTTAAAGCATGCATAATCGTTGGGTCATTTTGTAAGGACCCCCGTGCCCTTAACCCGTTATTAGTGCATTAAGCCATACCATTAGTGCATATTTTCATCTCGATCAAGGGGAAAACCATATGTAAGTGCAACACCATATGCTATCCAGAAAATTTCTTACATTTAATCCACATGATATACAAATTCCCCAGCCAAGATTATTCATATAACATGCACCCTCATAATACACTAACATGCTCTTAATTCATTTAGCAATTCCATATTTAAATGCATGCAAACCATGAATGAATAGAGAAGAGCCGTAGTCCATTTATACAGTCCATATACACGTAAAATGTACTCACGTAAGAGCACCAAATGAACACGCGTGTATCTAATGTATAAAACACTCTACTGGATACCGTTACTGGTGCTTCGATCCTGGAAGCACCTCCCAAGCGCATCTTGATCTCAACTCTGGATATGCACGTCTATCCAATAAGGCCTGGTACCTCGAACTTGGAAGTACCTCAAATCAACAGCCCGAGCGCAACTCCCAAGCCGCTGCTACACCTGTAATACCTGCCCCAACAGAGACAGCCCCCACACGGGGTGAGCATACCAATACCACCAATCCAATAATCATAACATTGCAATTCATAATTTACAGAATGTAAATGCCATAATTTAAATGACACTCACTGGATGGTAACACCCTCATCCGGGATCCCCTGTATTGTCCATGTTCACAAAATAACCAAACTCATCAGATTCCCAAAGCCAGTTAATCGTCACATAGATTAACTAATACCGTTCTATTATGCCAGTTCCATAACCAACATGGTAAAATCATTATATAAAATACCATAGATTTTAAATATATCTAACCAATAATTCCATGTTCCTGTTTCATTATTCGCTCCACAATAGCGGCATTCTAAACCCCGCGCACGCTCAACAATAGCGGCGTCATTACCGATGGTCGCTCTACAACGACAGCATTCCAATTCATTGCGCGCTCAATAGCGGCACCGTATGGTTCCCCGTGTATAACCATTTGACACAAATACCATTTACCATGCATATCACTATCCATTTATACCAAGTATCATGTACCATGCATTTCAATGCCTATTTGATGCAATCACCACACGCCATGTATTCCAATGTCCATATAATGCGATTATTACACATCATGTGTTTCAATGTCCATTTAATGCAATTGTCACACATCATGCATTTTTACAGTTGCAACATTATAATAGGCTATGCTCGTACGTCATACGTACCTTAGAATTCTGTAGTCCATGTCAAGCCTGGCTTGAGTTCCATGCCCCGAGAAACATGTGCTAAAACACATAAATATTTCACAATTAAATATAGGCATGCAATCACGTGCCCTAGTACAATCACAACACCAAATCGTATCGTCAATCCATGACGATAACCGAATTATAAAAGTTCCCGGCTAAGCATGCATAATACCCCAAAAATATAGTCAATCCATGACAATAACCTTTTAAAATAACCCGGGGCGAAGCATGCAAGACACCCAAAAAGAGCCAAGAGACAACAAAAAGGGGCACCAACATACTGGCCATCTCGATCGATCGAAATTTCATTTCGATCGATCGAGAACCACCCTCCGATCGGTCAAAATCCCGATCGATCGGTCCACTGTTCCAACGCCACAAAACATATTCTGCCATGCTCGATCGATCGAAAATATTTTCAGATCGATCGAGCAGCCCTGTAAACGCTAGAAACCTCCAAGAATGAGTTCCTTTCAACACCAAATCACCTACAACTCAAACCCACTTCAATTTACAACATAAAACCAACCAAAAACCATCCAAACACTACAAAACCTAACTCCCAACATAACAACAATGATAGAACAAGATCTACCCCTTGAACCCCAAGATACAACATCAAAACCAACCAATGCTCAACAAAACTTTACAATAATGAAAGCTTACCACTTGAGCTTCACGTTTTTAGCGAGGAATCACAAAATGACCCCCTTTTTCAAAGCCTTAACCTCCTCTCTTGTTTCAAAACGAAAATAGCAGCTTATGGATGAGTGGAGGGGGTTTAGGGACCAAAAAGATGATGTGAGGTGGATGGGATGTAAAGGGATGCAAGTGGCTCTATCTTATATCATAAGGAAATCAATTATATAAACTTAAACAAAGGCATGGTGTATAAAACACCCCAACATGATATTCTAAAAGCATTTACCAAAATGCATCAAAATCCCAATTAGAACCATGCTTTTCCGAAAATAATTATCAATTTCACTATCAAGCCAAAATCAACCCTAATTTCCCAACATGCATAACATGCACCCCGAAATGCACCTCAGGTCACCAATACCATGTGACTAAGCATTTTTACCAAGATAATTAATTCCAACACATAAATTAATTATCACCGTAAGAATCAAATATAAACACAATTAATTCCTAATTGCCACAATAAAAAAAAACATTAAAGATTAATAACCCTCCGGGATTAATACCAATAATCCCAGGACATCACAATTATCCCCCACTAATAAAATTTCGTCCTCGAAATTTGCACCGGTGTACTCCACGTAACACCAGGACTACACAAACAAGACAAAGTCACAACCCCGATTATGGACCACATTAGAATCGAATTATCAAATGCGAGAACACCAATCTCGCACCAAGCTCTAAAATAGAGCAAACGCCAAAACCAATACAAACCCGAAAGATAACAACATACCTCGATGTGAATCGTCCCAGAAGTCAGTCCACCACGATTGCAAATCAACCAAATCTCCCTTGGTTCTGACATGGATATCTGTAAGGCCCCGATGCTAATTAATCCAGATTAACGATGATTAAGCAAACCCGGATAATTAAAAGTGCAAACATGGAATAAGGAATTTTGGACTACGATGAGTCGACCAACTAGTGGAACATGTTTAGTGCATAAGCATGTGCATGATCACATGGCACTTGGAAAACGCATGCCATTATTTAATTTAACTCATGTTTAATACATGATTTTGGAGCTTTAATCTTGCAAGATAAGTGATGTATTGACACATGGACTCCACCATACATCAAATAAATTAAAAATCACAAAATTTGGCATAGAAGCCCACGCCTAAACCTTGCCCAATTCAGATTTTGGCTCAAATTTCCATCACCTTTCCTCTCTCTTCATTCTCCTCCTTCTCTCTTCTTAGCAATTTCGAAAATTGCAGCTCACTTCCTACCAAAATCCTCTTGAATTTGCAAGTGCATGTCACATGCAAATATATATTTGAGTGCTACTCATCTTGAGGAACAAGATGCACCAAGAAATTTCAAGTTTGGAGAAAGGACATGCAAGATTTTCGAGTAGCAGCAGTTTTGGTGTAGGATTTTCGGTTTTGGCTTGGTTTTGTGGAAGATCAAGCTTCAAATATTGAAGATAAATGAAGGTATATCATCATCCTTGAGTTTAATTACTTGCATGTAGGATTAAGGGTCGAATTTTGATACTTGGACATGAGAAATGTAGTGAAAACTTGCTGTCAGAATGTTCTGCAGATTTTAGTATACTGTTGGTCTGGTATTTCGAATTTTGGGTCTAGTTAAGTTTCGAATTTGAAGATGACTCACCTGATAGCAGTTGTAGTGTTTCGTATTAGCTTTAATTTGCCACAAGAATCAGCTAATTTGGAGTTAATATGAAATCGTTATGGTCAGTTTACCAACATGTGTCAAATCTGGAAATCCACTGCATCCGAGTTTCATGCATTATGTTCTTCGTATTTCTGGGAATAAATGGCTACGAATATGAAGTTTTAGGCTCTAATAAGTGTTGTAGTATTCGAGGTTAGCTTGCATGTGGAATTGGCCTCACTCAATTTGGAGCTCATATGAACGAAGTATGCTAATTTTACCAGCAACTATACAATCTGGAAACAGGGGATATACGAGTTTTTTAGGCTGTACGTTTTTCAGTTAATGTACATGAAGATGAATTTTTTAGCTTAAAGCTCATAAGATATGTTTTGTTGTATGTTGGGTTATCTTGCATTCGAAACTGTCCTTACATGATATAAAGTTTCCGTGTGTAAGATATGAACTTTTCCATAAAACCGCTCACTCTGTCAAAATAGAATATGAGTATTTTTAAAATCTGGCATACTTTGCACTTTGCTTTGCATGTGCCTCAAGATGAGTGAACTAGCTTATGGACTTCAAATATGAACTGTAGTACATTGAGTTTGCGTGATTTTACCACTGGCCCCAAGTCTTTTGGACATCATATGAATTTATTATGATTTTTATACGAAACTGGGTCAAGCTGAAAATTAAGAAAATTTGCTAAGGGTCAATGTTTGGATTATAAATTCGATATTGGAAATAAGTGAACACTTTGATGATATAATTGAGGTGTAAATGACCAGGTTAATAGATCTCGAGATTTATTCGAGGAGTACTCGGTAGATATAGCATTGGTCCGAGGTACGTAGAAAACGGGTTTTATCACAATGTCTGGCAAAGACATGTGATGTTCCCGGGTATGATTTACTTGTCATTACTTGCTCCTTATGTGACTATGTGATAAGTTGATCTGCAGTATATGAATTACATGGTACATTGACTGCATGATATATGATGACATGAGATTTGAGATGCATCACATGAGGTTATGATATTGCATGATGCATTGACACGCATGGACATTGAGCATGTCATGTTGAGCCTATTGATTCGTTCTTGGTACCTATATCTTTTCTTGGCATGAGTGATGCGTGTCTGGGGATGATCGGGCAGCCGTGGGCTCGGCAGGAGAGAGAGTGAGCTGAGGGATTCCGGAGCGACGAGCGTGCCGACGTCGCCCAGACACGAGGATGATGGACCGCTGATGGCTCGACTGAGAGATAGATCGGAGCGCGGAGCGTGTCACATCCTGCTCGAGCACTGATGAGTGATTGATGATTTCCTTTGGACCCTTGAGACAGGGATATTCGAGATTTGATACCCTTCATGTGCATTTGCATTCATGCACGGCATACATCGCATGTTATTTGTCATACACTGTGATTTTATCTGTTTCTCGTACTGGGGTTCTGACCCCCTTCGCGGGGGGCTGTCATGTCTTTGTTGGATGGACATGACAGGTATTGCAGGTGGACGTACTGTGGATGCTCGAGATGAAGCATCGATAAATACCAGAGCTCCTTGAGAGCGAGCTCAGGTATACGATTTATGTTTTGAGTCCCAGTAGTTGTTTAGTAGTTTTACTTATGTTTTAATTACCGGGGTATGCCCTGAGTATCTGTATTTTTTAAGTATTACTTTACTGAGAAATTATATGTAATGCTTATGCGATGAATATCATGTTAGATGTAAAATTGGAAATACATATTTTCACTATTCGGAAATGTTTTAGAAACAAAATGCGAAAAATTTTGAGGGTCACTTTTTATAAGTTTTTAACTAAATCTTCCGCTGTTTACGTTTAATATAACAACCGTGTGTTAATTAAACCTCTGATTAGGACCAGGCCCTCACAGTTGGTATCAGAGCATAATCTGGGATATGCTCGAACTAGAGTTAAGACACTGAGTATAGACACAAATGAATTGTTTGTGCATGTGTCTGACTATCTGATTTATATGCTCTTGCCTGCTATGTTTACATGTTCTATAATGAGATTTCATGCATGTACTGGATTAGTAAGCATGAATGATGAGATGTCATATCTCTGAAGATTTTAATATACTGAGTTGCATATAGTCTAGAGAATGTGAATGCTGAGTTACATATAATCTAGAGAATTTGAGAATCTTATCTGTTAGCACCGATAGTTGCTGATAGGATGATGATGTAGAATGAATGATGATAACATCTCTGACTTGAGATTTATATATGATGCTTTGATTTTATGATGGACAGTTAGTGTTTGGAGATGTAGACTTTAATTAGCTATCCATAGTACCTGTAGGCACTGTAAACTGTGAATTGAATTAACTTAGTGTTATTAAAATTTTTTATCACTTTGGGACTTATTCTTGTGATTAGTGGGATGACACTAGAACTAATTAAAACGCTTTGTGTCGATTGACATCGGGAATTTAAGTCTGAAAGACCAAGGTTATACTTATGAGTTTACGTCAAAACCTGTGTATGTTAAGATGATAATTTAGAACTTGAGAATATTGGAACTAGCAATATTTCAATTGAAGAATAGAATGTAGTTGTTGTGAGAAACAACGAGAATTGGTTTGAATGAGGACTTGGATATGTGGACTGTCATAATTCAGTTCCAGTTTATATGTCCAAATTATGAATAAATACTACAATATGAACTCTTCTAGATGAGAGTATCTAGAGAAATTGTAGCGATGACGAGTTTTCCCTATTGTTGACACGGGAAAGAGAGAAAACCATGCTCATTACATGAAAATGATAATCGATTATTGTGGACTTGAGAAATGGAAGTATGTGATTAATCTCGATAGCTATTCACTAGTGAAGAGATTATAAATCGACTGAAGAATAAGACACTGATGTGGTGCGGAGTAGCTAGGGCTGGATTAAATGTTAATGAAGTGACTATCATTTGGAATAATCCAAGTAGTCCTAGAACGATTTCAGAAGTATCATTTCAGTTATTTCAACTCTAGTAGTTCTAGAGATACTATGAAATTGTAGAATACCAAATCTTTTGAGGTCACTGTGGATGTAAATATCTACTAATCCATTTGAAAGAATAATAAGAACTGATATTGATTGTGGCCAGTCAGAGCATGTCTGTTACTTACTCGGGAACAGATGCATCCATAACAACAAATACCCTGAGCTAAGGGTAGTTATCAGAGTGGTTATTCTTTTCGACCACTCAGTTCCAGCAGCAGTTAATTACCTGCAGACCAGAGGTAATACCTGATAGTTATTTTTGGTTCCCAACAGACCAAAGAGTATACCTTGATCGAGGATAAGATTAGAGATACTTCAGTACTAGTGATTGCAGATACATGTCATGTATTTGATCGCAGATACATGTGTTATTGAGACAAAAAGCATTGTTTTCATACATTGCCTCAAATGTGCATTGGTTATTATGATTTGGACAATAAATCAGCAGTGCTAATTAAACTATCCACACTTGTAATAGTGAATTGTAGCTGACAGTTTAATGATAGTGATGTGGATTCGAATTCAATGGTGTTGCTCATATATGGTTTTGATTGTATCAAGGGTATGGATACTCTGATAAATTTTGAGATATAGGAAGTTGATTTCAGGGTACAATGAATTTTCGACTGTTTTGTGGCCCCAAAATGAAATATTTATAGCCACGAATAGCGAGCTAAGATACTGATAGTATCAGCTATGAAAATATTGTTGTTACGATATTTGGAAAATGAAGGATATTTGATCAAAAGCAGTTAATGCTGATCAGGAAGAATCGATGTTGACTGATATCTTAGTGGTAAGAAAACCTACCAAGATTTTCCTGAGGAAATGAAAGAATTTTCACTAAAGAAGGAAATTGATTTTAACTATTCGTTGATGCCAAGGAATAGATTTGATATCGAAAGTACTGTATGGAATGTCATCAGCAAAGTTGACAGATACAGAAGAATAGTTGCAGAATCTCCTTGATACGAGTATAAATGTCTGAGTATGTCACTTGAGGAAACATCAGTATTGTTCGTGAAGAAGAAAGATGATATTATGAAGACGTGTATCGACTAAAGGTAGTTGAATCGGGCTATTGTCGAGAATAAATACCCACTGCCTAAGATCGAGAAGTAAATGATCAATTGTAAGAAACTTTAATGTATAAGAAGAACGATTTTTACTCTGGTTACCATCAGTTTGAGTCAGAAGAGAAAATGTTCTCTAGGCAATTGGTCAAACCAGATATAGACATTTTGAATTTTTGGAAATGTCGTGTGGTCTGACAACTATACCGGTAGAGTTATGAATTTGATGAAGAAAATTTTCCGTAACTTTTGGGCGGAAGTGTAATTCATATTCATCAGTGGTATACTAGTGTATACGAGAAAGGAACCACACAGAACACCTGTGATTGATTTTTCAGACGCTTCGTGAAGCTCAAAGGGTGTACCAAGTTATTGAAATGTAAATTTTGGTTGAATCAAGTGTTGTTTTGGGATAGGTGATATCATCTCACCAGATACCTGTTGATTCCAGTAAAGTAAAGATAGTACTAATTTGGCCAAGACCAATCATTGTACTCAAGATGAAAAGTTTTATGAATTTTGACAGATACTATAGGCTTTTACGGAAGGATATTCTAGGATAGCCTGTCTTATGAACTAATTGACCAAGAAGAAATTTGATATTCGTTTGGTCAGATGAATGAGAAAGCAGTTTTCATAACTGAAACTGAAATGGACTACAACCCCAATGTTGTTTTGGTTTAACTGGTTCAGGGAGATATGTAGTTGTGCAAATACGTATGTCAAAGATTTGAAGATATGTTCTAATGTATCATGAAAAGATGATTGCATATTCTTGAGATATAAGCGATGACTGGATTTATTAAAGAATTTGACTTTGATAGTCAATATAAATTAAGGAAAATGAAACTAGTAGCAGATGCACTGAACCTAAAAGTGCAAGGTGCAATGGTAGCATCGATGTTTGCTTTGCAGTTTGATAACCTCTGATTTTGACGATCGGAAGGACTCGAAGGACAGACCCATACAGATATTGAGAAATTGGTTCTGTCTTATCAACCAAGTAAATTTAGTATGCCATTTAGTGGTGGTTGCGAATGAAAAATCAGTATATAGCATCGAATTTTACTGATTTGAAAGACATATTACAGCAGAAAGCACACTATAGGGAACATAGTGTTATTCTGGGAATGATGAGATGTATCATTCTCGAGATCCTATTTTATGATGAGATTGTATAAAGAAAGACATTTTTGAATTTTGTGACAAATTGTTTGACATGCCAGCAGGTCAAGATAAAAATACGAGACCTAATGGGATAGTACAGGATTTGTAAGTACCACAATGAATTTGGGAAATTTCTAGTTTTGAGTTTTATAGCTCAAATATTTACAAACAGAGATTGTGAAACAAGTTGAATCGAAATTGATTGACTATTCAATACAAGATATTGATTTCATGTGATAGTCTATATGTCTATGAGAAGACGACATGTTTAAGATATGGATAATGTGGTTTAGTTACAGTGAGTTTCTGTAATAAATGTATCTGATTGAGATCCGATGATAATATCAGAATTCGAAACTATTTTCAGAATGTAATGGATACTAAGTTAGCAATGAGTATTGCTTAGCATACCCATACAGATGAATCAACTAAGAAAATATCCAGACTTTATGTCTCAATTAATAGTGGTGATTTAGTGAGAATTGACAAAAATCACGGTGCACCAATGGAAATTTTCCTATAATTTAGTTTCAGAAAATTTTTGGGATGGCATCGGTTCAGGTTTTGCAGAACCATAATTACCGATCGCTGATGTGATTATAGAAAATTGATAAGAAATTTTGGCATAACTTAAGATTGTTGAGAAAAAATGCCAGGAACGATAAAATTTCAACGAAAACGATTAAAATTTTGCTTGAGGTGAGTAGATTTGCTACGCCAAAGAGAAATATATCGTTAGACTATCGAGTTGAGAATCAGGTAAATATGAAGATATTACATTTGCGATGATCAATATGATTTGTTAAGTGAGGATTGATGTTGCCTCGATATTTTGAACTTTGTGGAATCATAGAGAACATTGATTAAGTGGTAGATCGTTGAGACGACCACATCAGTTGTCATTGGCACATGATGATCCTTAAGTATCTATGAATGAGATTGAGACATCTCGTATGTTTTGATTTATTGAGTTATATTCAGTTTTGCGATTTCGAGGACGAAATCTTTTGAAGAGGGGAAGAAATGTAAGGCCCCGATGCTAATTAATCCAGATTAACGATGATTAAGCAAACCCGGATAATTAAAAGTGCAAACATGGAATAAGGAATTTTGAACTACGATGAGTCGACCAACTAGTGGAACATGTTTAGTGCATGAGCATGTGCATGATCACATGGCACTTGGAAAACGCATGCCATTATTTAATTTAACTCATGTTTAATACATGATTTTGGAGCTTTAATCTTGCAAGATAAGTGATGTATTGACACATGGACTCCACCATACATCAAATAAATTAAAAATCACAAAATTTGGCATAGCAGCCCACGCCTAAACCTTGCCCAATTCAGATTTTGGCTCAAATTTCCATCACCTTTCCTCTCTCTTCATTCCCAATGCTACTCCTTCTCTCTTCTTAGCAATTTCGAAAATTGCAGCTCACTTCCTACAAAAATCCTCTTGAATTTGCAAGTGCATGTCACATGCAAATATATATTTGAGTGCTACTCATCTTGAGGAACAAGATGCACCAAGAAATTTCAAGTTTGGAGAAAGGACATGCAAGATTTTCGAGTAGCAGCAGTTTTGGTGTAGGATTTTCGGTTTTGGCTTGGTTTTGTGGAAGATCAAGCTTCAAATATTGAAGATAAATGAAGGTATATCATCATCCTTGAGTTTTAATTACTTGCAGGTAGGATTAAGGGTCGAATTTTGATACTTGGACATGAGAAATGTAGTGAAAACTTGCTGTCAGAATGTTCTGCAGATTTCAGTATACTGTTGGTCTGGTATTTCGAATTTTGGGTCTAGTTAAGTTTCGAATTTGAATATGACTCACCTGATAGCAGTTGTAGTGTTTCGTATTAGCTTTAATTGGCCACAAGAATCAGCTAATTTGGAGTTAATATGAAAACGTTATGGTCAGTTTACCAACATGTGTCAAATCTGGAAATCCACTGCATCCGAGTTTCATGCATTACGTTCTTCGTATTTCTGGGAATAAATGGCTACCAATATGAAGTTTTAGGGTATAATAAGTGTTGTAGTATTCGAGGTTAGCTTGCATGTGGAATTGGCCTCACTCAATTTGGAGCTCATATGAACGAAGTATGCTAATTTTACCAGCAACTATACAATCTGGAAACAGGGGATATACGAGTTTTTTAGGCTGTACGTTTTTCAGTTAATGTACATGAAGATGAATTTTTTAGCTTAAAGCTCATAAGATATGTTTTGTTGTATGTTGGGTTATCTTGCATTCTAAACTGTCCTTACATGATATGAAGTTTCCGTGTGTAAGATATGAACTTTTCCATAAAACCGCTCACTCTGTCAAAATAGAATATGAGTATTTTTAAAATCTGGCATACTTTGCACTTTGCTTTGCATGTGCCTCAAGATGAGTGAACTAGCTTATGGACTTCAAATATGAACTGTAGTACATTGAGTTTGCGTGATTTTATCACTAGCCCCAAGTCTTTTGGACATCATATGAATTTATTATGATTTTTATACGAAACTGGGTCAAGCTGAAAATTAAGAAAATTTGCTAAGGGTCAATGTTTGGATTATAAATTCGATATTGGAAATAAGTGAACACTTTGATGATATAATTGAGGTGTAAATGACCAGGTTAATAGATCTCGAGATTTATTCGAGGAGTACTCGGTAGATATAGCATTGGTCCGAGGTACGTAGAAAACGGGTTTTATCACAATGTCTGGCAAAGACATGTGATGTTCCCGGGTATGATTTACTTGTCATTACTTGCTCCTTATGTGACTATGTGATAAGTTGATCTGCAGTATATGAATTACATGGTACATTGACTGCATGATATATGATGACATGAGATTTGAGATGCATCACATGAGGTTATGATATTGCATGATGCATTGACACGCATGGACATTGAGCATGTCATGTTGAGCCTATTGATTCGTTCTTGGTACCTATATCTTTTCTTGGCATGAGTGATGCGTGTCTGGGGATGATCGGGCAGCCGTGGGCTCAGCAGGAGAGAGAGTGAGCTGAGGGATGCCGGAGCGACGAGCGTGCCGACGTCGCCCAGACACGAGGATGATGGACCGCCGATGGCTCGACTGAGAGATAGATCGGAGCGCGGAGCGTGTCACATCCTGCTCGAGCACTGATGAGTGATTGATGATTTCCTTTGGACCCTTGAGACAGGGATATTCGAGATTTGATACCCTTCATGTGCATTTGCATTCATGCACGGCATACATCGCATGTTATTTGTCATACACTGTGTGGGGTCTTCCCACGTTAACAGTGATTAAGAGACATAAGAAGGACTAATTATGCATTAAAGTAACATCTTAAGGTTTTTTTGGTTGTTACACGAGCTAACAGGATTACAGGCCAAAATACAAAACTTCAAAAAAATAATTCATTACATTCTAAAAGAATGTCATTTAGATTTACACTACTCCTAGAGTAGATACTAATCATAACTTGAATCCTATACATTCCTGTGCCCCTCGTAGCTCACTGCCTCAACCCAACCCTTAGTCCTTCCATCCAAAAGTGTACCTACAGGGACAACACATCATGAGCATATATAATCTTACTTAACATCATAAAACATCATAGTAAATGCATGAAACATTGGTTAAGTGAATATGCTGGTTATTCATTCACTTCTTGTTGTTGTCCCTGATTTAAAATCATGCATATGGGGTATCTTACCCCCGTGGCATCTTACCACAATATCATCGTATGGCCTCTTACCATATGGGGCATCTTACCCCGTGGCATCTTACCACAATACATCGCATGGGCTCTTATCATGTGGGGCATCTTACCCCGTGGCATCTTACCACAATACATCGCATGGCCTCTTACCATGTGGGGCATCTTACCCCCGTGGCATCTTACCACAATTACATCATATAAATGTCATCATATAAGCATCGTATAAGCAATAAACATCGTATAAGCTTCATCGTGTAAACATCGTATAAACATCATCGTGTAAACATCGTATAAACATCATCGTGTAAACATCGTATAAACATCGTCATTTCATCGTGAATACTCATGCAATACAAGCATAGTCGTAGTATAAAGATGTGTGTTACCGTCCGATGCCCGTACCCCTCTTACGTACCTTTTCAAAAGGAGGAGGAGTCAACAGACTTTATCTCCTTGATGGTGCCGGTATCTGGGATGGTTCTACAAGACCACATAATACCATATTAGATGCCTCAAAACCATCTTACATCATAAACTTAACAAAATAAAACATCATCATATTTTTCAACTTTCTGCCTCTCTCGATCGATCGGCCCTAGGTCTCGATCGATCGAGACACTGTGCACAAATAGTGCCTTAGCATTCTGCCTCGCTCGATCGATCGAACATTTTACCGATCGATCGAGGAGCTTCACCGATCGATCGAGAAATCCTTCGATCGATCGGCACCAAAATTTTGAAAACATGCTTAGACCTTCTGTCTCGCTCGATCGATCGGGACCAAATCTCGATCGATCGAGAGCTCTGAAAAATCGGGATTTTCCCCAGATTTTTGAGCACCTCTTTTCATACCATCTTTTCTACTTCATAACACATCTTTCATGCTGAAACAAACATGTGAAGAACTTCATAAAATACCCATGTAAGCTCTTAAATCAAAGGTTTATCAAAACCTAAGCTACATGCATCATAACATCATCATAATCTTCATCCTCAACCAACTTTACAGAAAAACAGAGTATGTTCTTCTTTGCCCAGATTTTCGAGCACATAGCTTCATAACTAGAAATCTACCACATAAATCATGTAAAATGCTCAAACAACCATGCTAGTAGTTACATAAAACTACCATGTAAGCATCTCTACCAAGGTTCCACCCAAACCTATACCTATCATGCAGTAAAACATCCCACCAAAACCATACCCAACCCAAAAACAGAGTATGAAGTCTTACCCCCTTTTTCCTCCTCAAATTGGCAAGCTTTTTGCACAAAGATTCACAGCCTCTTTCCTTCTCTAATCTGCAGTTCCAGGGACGAAAAGAGAGGGAGAAGGAGGTGGAGGGAAATGATTGCAAGACAATGGTCATAGCATGGGTTGGGGCAAGTGGAGGTATGGGTGTTAAACAAGTGGGTTGCCAAGTGGGGGATGGGTGGTGGCCGAGTTGTGGGGGTGGGGTGGTGTGGTGGGGTGCCATGTGGTGTTTAATTGTATCCCGGTATATAGTACGATGTATTAAAATATCCTCACTCGATATTTTCTAACTTCATTTAATTAATACATCCCTTAAAACACCCAACATGTTCCCCACATCATATCATCATAACATAAATCGTGGCCCCCAATTTAAATACACCACAACCCTTAAACACATCATAATTTATCATCGTAGAACATAATCATATCACATTTCGGGGGCATTACATTACTCCCCTACTTATAAGATTTCGTCCTCGAAATCCACATGCATCATCATATCGAAACTAAACACAAAAATATACCAGAGAATAGTTCCGGATAGTGCTGCACCATATGCCGTTCCATCTCCCACGTAGCCTCCTCGACGCCCCGACGATCCCACTGAACTTTGACCATCGGTATAACTTTGCTTCGTAGTCTGCGATCCTCTCGATCCAGAATTCTGATAGGTCGTTCAACGTAGGACACATCTGAGTCTAACTGTACTTCCGTAGGCTGTAAGACATGAGACGGGTCTGGCTCATACTTCCTTAACATAGAGACATGGAAAACATCGTGTATGCCAGATAAAGATGGCGGTAGAGCCAAACGATAAGCTAATGTACCGATACGCTGTAAAACTTCATATGGCCCAACATACCTCGGGGATAACTTTCCCCGCATCCCAAAACGAACCACACCCCTGAAGGGCGAGATCTTTAAGAAGACCCTGTCTCCTAACTGGAATTCTAGCGGTCGTCGCCGCTTATTGGCATAGGCCGCTTGCCTATCTTGGGCCGCTTTCATCTTTTGGCGTATCATCTTAATCTTACCTTCCATATCCTTGATCATATCTGGTCCTCCGATCGCTTTGCTAGTCAAGTCCTCCCAATACAGCGGTGATCTACATCGTCGTCCATACAGAGCTTCAAAAGGGGCCATTTGAATGCTCGCTTGATAACTGTTGTTATAGGAGAACTCCACCAGCGGCACTGAATCCTGCCACGGAGTATCAAACTCCAAAATACATGCCCTCAACATGTCTTCGAGCGTCTGAATGGTACGCTCTGTTTGGCCGTCTGTCTGAGGGTGATAGGCCGTACTCAGTCTCACCTCTGTGCCCAAAGCTGTCTGGAGACCCTCCCAGAAATGTGAAGTGAACCTCGGGTCCCTGTCAGACACTATCGAGACTGGAATACCATGCAACCTCACCACATCCCGTATATACATCTGGGCCATCTTCAAGTATGTATATGACATAATGTAAGGGATGAAATGAGCCGTCCTCGTCAGCCTATCCACGATCACCCAGATCGCATCAAATCCTGAGGCCGTCCTAGGTAAGTGGGTCACAAAGTCCATAGATATATGCTCCCACTTCCATTCAGGCACCTCTAAGCTCTTCAACTCACCACCAGGCCTCTGCCTCTCTGCCTTTACCTGTTGACAGATCAAACATCTTTTAACGAAAACGATTACCTCACGCTTCATGCGTCTCCACCAGAATTGATCGCATAGATCTTTGTACATCTTCTTTCCCCCTGGGTGGATACTGAAACGACTACTGTGAGCCCGCTCCAATATTCCTCTACGCAGTCCTGGTGCATCTGAGACTACCCATCGGTTGCCCAGTCTCAAGGAATCATCCTCGGCCACTCTGAACTTGGATGGTTGACCTTGAAGGATCAATGATGTCCACCTCTGAACCTCACTATCCGACTTCTGGGCCTTCCTGATCGCCTCAAATATGTCTGGCTCCGCCAATAGGGTCGACACTCGCACAGGCGACGTGTCTACATCGAAATCATAGCCCAGTTGGCAATAAGACGTCATCAAGGCTGACAAACACATAACATCCTCTGCAGTACTCTTTACCTTCCGACTTAAGGCGTCTGCTATCAAGTTTGCTTTACCTGGATGGTACTCAATTTCACAATCATAATCTTTGAGCAAATCCATCCATCTTCTTTGCCTCATATTCAACTCTGCCTGAGTGAATAAGAACTTCAGGCTCTTATGATCCGTATATATAGTGAAGGACGTGCCATACAAGTAATGCCTCCAGATTTTTAAGGCAAATATGATGGCCGCCAGTTCTAAATCATGCACTGGATACCTGGCTTCGTGTGGCTTCAGTTGCCTCGATGCATAAGCCACCACATGCTTATCTTGCATCAACACACAGCCCAAGACCTGTAATGACGCATCCGTGTACAAGGCGAACCTCTTATCCTCAGACGGAATCACCAGCACAGGCGCTGTAGTCAAACGACGCTTCAGCTCTTGGAAGCTTTCCTCACAAGCTTCGGACCAAAAGAAGGGGACTCCTTTCTGAGTCAGCTGCGTCAGGGGTTTGGCAATCTTCGAAAAACCCTCGACGAAACGTCGGTAATATCCTGCCAAACCGAGAAAACTCCTTATCTCAGGTACAGAAGTGGGTGCAGCCCACTCCATCACAGCTTCAATCTTCCTTGGATCCACAGATATCCCGTGTCTAGATATGACATGGCCTAAAAATACCACGTTGTCCAACCAGAATTCGCACTTACTAAGCTTTGCATACAGCTGATGATCCCTAAGGATCTGAAGTACTATCCTCAAGTGCCTTACATGCTCTTCTTCAGTCCGAGAGTAAATAAGTATGTCGTCAATGAAGACTATGACGAACTGATCCAAATATGGCTGGAACACCCTGTTCATCAAACTCATGAAGACAGCTGGGGCATTCGTCACCCCAAAAGGCATGACCAGGAATTCATAGTGCCCATATCTAGTCCTGAAAGCCGTCTTCTGAACATCATCTTCTCTTACTCGAATCTGATGGTACCCCGACCTCAGATCGATCTTACTGTAAAGCTTCGTACCCTGCAACTGATCGAACAAGTCATCGATCCTCGGAAGTGGATACTTGTTCTTTACTGTAGCTTTGTTTAACTGCCTATAGTCAATGCATAGACGCATCGATCCATCTTTCTTCTTAACAAATAAGACAGGCGCACCCCATGGCGATACGCTAGGGCGTATGTAGCTTTTGTCTAGGAGCTCTTGCAATTGAATCTTTAGCTCTCTTAGCTCCGCTGGTGCCATCCAATACGGGGTACGAGAAATTGCAGACGTCCCTGGTAGCAACTCAATCCCAAACTCGACCTCTCTCGTCGGTGGGAATCCGGGAAACTCCTCCGTAAAGACATCAGGAAACTCTGCCACTACGGGCACATCCTCAACCTTTAATTCCTTCCTCTTATCCGTCATATCAACAGCATAGATAAGATATCCTTCATGACCTCGTTCCAATAGCTGTGTCATCTTGACAGCAGATACTAACGGAATCTTCGGACGGGAACCATCCCCATAAAATGTCCACTGGACTCCCAATACAGATCTAAATCGGACAGTCCTCTGCCTACAGTCTACCACTGCCTGATACTTATTCAGAACATCGATGCCCACAATACAATCGAAGTCTGTCATTCCCAGCACAATCAAATCTGATCTTAACTCATTATCCTCAAAATAAATGAGGCCATCATAAACAATCTGATCCGTAGTCAAACTTCTTCCAGCGGGGGTCGAGACCATAAGAGGCATGGGGGACGGAGAAGTGCATATGTGGTGCCTTTCAACAAAACTCGTCGACACAAAAGAGTGTGACGCACCTGTGTCTATCAATATAAGAGCAGGGTGCGTAAATAAAAGACACGTACCCGCTATAACTTCCTCCGGGGCCGCTGTAGCCTGCTCCCTCGTCAAAGCATACACCTGTCCCTCCCGCGGGCTGACCTCCATACTGTCTTGGCACAAAAGGTGGCCGGTGTTGTGCCGTTCTGTCCGCAGGTCTCCCCATAGAGCTCTGCTGTCTTCCCCTGTTGGGACACTGCCGAGCAAAGTGGCCTCTGTCGCCACAGACATAGCATCCTACGTAGTCTTTTGCCAAATGTGGTTGCCCACAAAGAGTGCACTGAATTCTTCCAGATCTGTCTCCCTGAGACTGTCCTCTCCCGGATGGAGCATCATTCCTACCTTTCCCTTTCCATCGATTCTCGGGCCTCTTGCCACTGAATCTCGATGCTGAAATGTTCCCCATAGGCTTAAACTGATCACCCCTGGGCTTCAAGTGGTCAGAAGTAAATTTTTGAGGGGGTGCTGGAGGTGGCACTGCAATAGGATATGCACCAACTCCCAGTTCAGCTAGCTCAGCTCGTGAGAGTGCATCATCAAAACAAGCAGGGCCATAAGTGATCACCCTGTCATACAGTTCAGGCCTCAAGCCCTTCATGAAGTTCCGCATCTTCGCTTGAGTGCTTGCAGCAATGTGTGGCACATATCGTAGTAAGGAACAGTAATGCAAAGCATAGTCAGATACAGGCATGGTACCTTGTCTTAAACTGGTAAACTCATCCTCCTTGGCCTGTCTTGCAGCGGCTGAGAAATAGCGGTTTAGAAACCGCGTTCGGAACATCTTCCAATTCACTTCCTGTCCCAGAGCCTCTTGCTCAATCACTGTGGTTTTCCACCACATCAGTGCCTTCTTGGACAGCTGAAATTATGCTAATCGGATCCAGGCCGTCTTTGCACAAGGCGCTGCCACAAATATCTGTTCGATCCTCTCTAACCATTCCTCAGCTTTCTCTCCGGATTCAGTTCCCTCGAACATCAGAGGTCGATACATCATAAACTGAGCCAAGCTCAATTCCCCAGGTAGCAACTGCTGTTCAGAGGGTTCCTCTCCCAAGGCTGGTGGTGGCAATGGATTCGTACGCCCAGCACTTGCATTTACACTAATGGCGTCACCCACTTCTATGTTTGCTGCCATGCTGCAACACAAGGGTTAATAACAACACCAAAAGCAGTTCATAAAACTCATCGTTAGATAATTGAACATGTTAGCATAACATCTTCTTCTTTATGAATAACATACATATAAACATGTTCAAAAGTAAGCACCTAGCTAACTTATTGCTAAGGCTACCATTCACTCATTCCCGAGTTATCTAACCACTGCTCTGATACCACTAATGTGGGGTCTTCCCACGTTAACAGTGATTAAGAGACATAAGAAGGACTAATTATGCATTAAAGTAACATCTTAAGGTTTTTTTGGTTGTTACACGAGCTAAAAGGATTACAGGCCAAAATACAAAACTTCAAAAAAATAATTCATTACATTCTAAAAGAATGTCATTTAGATTTACACTACTCCTAGAGTAGATACTAATCATAACTTGAATCCTATACATTCCTGTGCCCCTCGCAGCTCACTGCCTCAACCCAACCCTTAGTCCTTCCGTCCAAAAGTGTACCTACAGGGACAACACATCATGAGCATATATAATCTTACTTAACATCATAAAACATCATAGTAAATACATGAAACATTGGTTAAGTAAATATGCTGGTTATTCATTCACTTCTTGTTGTTGTCCCTGATTTAAAATCATGCATATGGGGCATCTTACCCCCGTGGCATCTTACCACAATATCATCGTATGGCCTCTTACCATATGGGGCATCTTACCCCGTGGCATCTTACCACAATACATCGCATGGCCTCTTACCATGTGGGGCATCTTACCCCGTGGCATCTTACCACAATACATCGCATGGCCTCTTACCATGTGGGGCATCTTACCCCCGTGGCATCTTACCACAATTACATCGTATAAATGTCATCATATAAGCATCGTATAAGCAATAAACATCGTATAAGCTTCATCGTGTAAACATCGTATAAACATCATCGTGTAAACATCGTATAAACATCATCGTGTAAACATCGTATAAACATCGTCATTTCATCGTGAATACTCATGCAATACAAGCATAGTCGTAGTATAAAGATGTGTGTTACCGTCCGATGCCCGTACGCCTCTTACGTACCTTTTCAAAAGGAGGAGGAGTCAACAGACTTTATCTCCTTGATGGTGCCGGTACCTGGGATGGTTCTACAAGACCACATAATACCATATTAGATGCCTCAAAACCATCTTACATCATAAACTTAACAAAATAAAACATCATCATATTTTTCAACTTTCTGCCTCTCTCGATCGATCGGCCCTAGGTCTCGATCGATCGAGACACTGTGCACAAATAATGCCTTAGCATTCTGCCTCGCTCGATCGATCGAACATTTTACCGATCGATCGAGGAGCTTCACCGATCGATCGAGAAATCCTTCGATCGATCGGCACCAAAATTTTGAAAACATGCTTAGACCTTCTGTCTCGCTCGATCGATCGGGACCAAATCTCGATCGATCGAGAGCTCTGAAAAATCGGGATTTTCCCCAGATTTTTGAGCACCTCTTTTCATACCATCTTTTCTACTTCATAACACATCTTTCATGCTGAAACAAACATGTGAAGAACTTCATAAAATACCCATGTAAGCTCTTAAATCAAAGGTTTATCAAAACCTAAGCTAACATGCATCATAACATCATCATAATCTTCATCCTCAACCAACTTTACAGAAAAACAGAGTATGTTCTTCTTTGCCCAGATTTTCGAGCACATAGCTTCATAACTAGAAATCTACCACATAAATCATGTAAAATGCTCAAACAACCATGCTAGTAGTTACATAAAACTACCATGTAAGCATCTCTACCAAGGTTCCACCCAAACCTATACCTATCATGCAGTAAAACATCCCACCAAAACCATACCCAACCCAAAAACAGAGTATGAAGTCTTACCCCCTTTTTCCTCCTCAAATTGGCAAGCTTTTTGCACAAAGATTCACAGCCTCTTTCCTTCTCTAATCTGCAGTTCCAGGGACGAAAAGAGAGGGAGAAGGAGGTGGAGGGAAATGATTGCAAGACAATGGTCATAGCATGGGTTGGGGCAAGTGGAGGTATGGGTGTTAAACAAGTGGGTTGCCAAGTGGGGGATGGGTGGTGGCCGAGTTGTGGGGGTGGGGTGGTGTGGTTGGGGTGCCATGTGGTGTTTATTTGTATCCCGGTATATAGTACGATGTATTAAAATATCCTCACTCGATATTTTCTAACTTCATTTAATTAATACATCCCTTAAAACACCCAACATGTTCCCCACATCATATCATCATAACATAAATCGTGGCCCCCAATTTAAATACACCACAACCCTTAAACACATCATAATTTATCATCGTAGAACATAATCATATCACATTTCGGGGGCATTACACACTGTGATTTTATCTGTTTCTCGTACTGGGGTTCTGACCCCCTTCGCGGGGGGCTGTCATGTCTTTGTTGGATGGACATGACAGGTATTGCAGGTGGACGTACTGTGGATGCTCGAGATGAAGCATCGATAAATACCAGAGCTCCTTGAGAGCGAGCTCAGGTATACGATTTATGTTTTGAGTCCCAGTAGTTGTTTAGTATTTTTACTTATGTTTTAAATTACCGGGGTATGCCCTGAGTATCTGTATTTTTTAAGTATTACTTTACTGAGAAATTATATGTAATGCTTATGCGATGAATATCATGTTAGATGTAAAATTGGAAATACATATTTTCACTATTCGGAAATGTTTTAGAAACAAAATGCGAAAAATTTTGAGGGTCACTTTTTATAAGTTTTTAACTAAATCTTCCGCTGTTTACGTTTAATATAACAACCGTGTGTTAATTAAACCTCTGTTTAGGACCAGGCCCTCACAATATCTCTCCATGTAATTCACCACTTGCCCACGATGCTGAACACGCATCGTTATGATGGGGACCACTAGCATACAACAATAAACTCACAGAAAATCCGATTTCCGCTTCCCATTCCATCTCCTCCAAAGGAGTAGTTGCGCCACTTGCAACCCGGATCGGGTTACCCACGGTCACCGATTCACACAAAGCACATCTCCGAGGATGTTCACACCGGTGTGTTCCAAGAAATCATATCTTGGTCCTGGCACACCATCAAAGCCCCACAAGTCTCAAGTTCCACAGGGGACATGCAAGACAACAATTGCATTCCTATACACGTGTCAACCACGACACCAAACAAATCCGAGTCCTGGCCACCCCTCGTCTATCCTGGGATCTAACAATCCTAAAACAGGGAGGCTATCGAATTAACCAGCAAGAACTACCATGGTTCCAAAACACGACAATCCCTCCTCAGGGGAAGTCAAACAGCCCTCACGATCATTCATCAGAATGCATCGTGCCATCGAGATTACTGATCTCTACCGATCTCAGGGTGATACAATCTCTCACCGGAGATTCGCCAAACCAAGCAAATTAAACCAACGTTCAACAAGGAACAAAACAGAGTTGGCATTCGTATACCCACACGGCATACAAGTCCAAACACCAACACAAAATGCATACTCAATGCAATAGACTCGGGTATCTCCAATCATACCCAAATCCCAAAACCAACTGTCAAACCTCGATTATTCTCACCCCATGGAGAATGATGGTTGACAAACCAAAATCAAAGGGTGTGATTTCACTATCAACACCATGCGAACCAAAACAACGAACTTTCCCAAAAGATTCAACCGATAGGTATCATAATACTGCCTTCCTCTCAAGGAAAATGTCATGAATCCATGACCCTCCAACCTCGAACCACCGTTCGGAAACTGGATATATTCATACCAAGATATATCTGGAACCCTGAAATACGCAATTGGTTCAAAATAGTGCATCAAAGCAATTATTACCAAATCGAAACCCGTATACGCCATGTATACTCATCAAAAGATGCTCTGTACTAAGACCATAGTACTACACAATCTCGAGTATACTCCGGAGACGTCTCCTCGAACGTCTCACCGGAAGTATGAAGCTATCACATAGCCCGTCACTAGTAGGGCTTACCCCGGTTGATTCACGATCAACCCACAACCAATACCACCTGTTTCCATGACAGTACAAAACAAATCTCTCCAGGAGATAAAATCAGTATAGCAGTGTTACTCCACTAGCTATACTCCACAATTCCAAATGTGACTCCCGTCGCATTTCCTATGCAAGGATGCTCAATCAGAGCTAACAACGACTTGTCGACACTCATGTTGGCATTCCCAACAGAATTGAGCTGCCCCATAACAAGTCTCTCAAAACATTCGACGTATAAACGTCTCTGTGAGGTATTCCCTACCTCAATCACCATGCCACATAGAGACTACAAGAGTCTATCATAACCTTCATCGTATCGCCATACGATTCATCCATCTCGAATCCAACGAGTAGCATAAAGGCTAACACAAGCCCACCAAAGTACTGCAACCATACCTGGCTAGCGATTGGCTGGCCCCATAGGCTTATACCAACTACCAACGTGACACACGTCTTAACCCGCTATACCATGCCGTACAAACCATTAGAGTTGTGGGTCATCGCCCAACATATCTCTAAAACACCAAGCATAACGGACAACCCGGTGTCCTTGCTACACTACCATGCAATCCTAATCCATTAGGACTTATTCCACACCCTCAGGGTGGGTGTAACCATGCCTACCCTACATCACAACAACAAGCGAGTAGTTTCCTCAATGACTACTCTTATCACCAATCACTTGGCCCTAGCCAATCCAACGAGCATACCCAAGGGTATCATTGCTCGACAAATATTTACCTCCACAACATGATGCGGTATACACACCGGTACTATGCATCCAATGCTCCCTCGAGCAAACCTGCTCGGCAAAAAGGTCTCGTCAACTAGTGACCCAGACTCTACCATGTGCTCACCATCGGCACTCAAACCATACAACCAAATACATAAACACGAATGTATTATTCACCAAAACGACGCCACGCGTCCACATAGACATCCCAAATAACATCGTCAACACATGACGGTACCCGTCGATACACGACACTCATAATCTCATCGTCAAACACATGACGGTATAAAACAACACATAATATTCACAATAATGATAACAAAAGTAGTATGCCATACCTCATCGCTATCAAGATAGCGGAATACCTGTATCCATCGTTCACCAGCGGTACACAAGCAGCACCCATCGCCCGTAGGCGGCATAATCCAGTGCTACGCACATAGCGGTATAACCCATCGCTATAGAATCAGCGGCATGATCCCTCGCCATGGAGTCAGCGGCATAAAACATCGCCCAAAGAATACCCGGCGGTATGAAGCATCGCCATAGATGTAGCGGAATGTACCATCGCTATATGATACCCGGCGGCATGAACCATCGCCAATAGAATACCCGGCGGAACCATCGCCAATATAATACCCGGAATAATCGTGGACTCAAGAGGTACTCACACTCATGTAGTACTTTGTTCCCGATCGCATCGCTACGTCATGACAGCGGCATCATCGCTTCGACGTGACAGCGGCATGTATCATCGCTTCGACACGACAGCGGCATCATCGCTTCGACATGACGATGGTATCTTCGCTTCGACGTGACAGCGGCATTTACCATCGCTTCGACACGACAGCGGCATTTACCATCCCCTTGGCATGACAGCGGAAATACCCCTCGCTTCGACATATTAGCGGCATAATATCCCTCGCGATAATAATATGACATCGGCATTATCCTTCGCTTCGACATATTTGCGGCAAATATTCTTCATCGCTATAATATGACAGCGGCAAGTATTCACATTGCTACGCCATGTATGCATCCGTAATGCATAACCCATATTCCAACAATTGTTCCGGCACGACAGCGGCATCATCGCTTCGACGTGACAGCGGCATTTACCATCGCTTCGACACGACAGTAGCATCATCGCTTTGAAGTGCATGCAACCGTAATGCATAACCCGTATTCCAATAATTGTTCCGGCACGACAGCGGCATCATCGCGTGCATGCAACCGTAATGCATAACCCGTATTCCAATAAACATCACCATGAGTGTATTTTAATGCACATCGCTCCAACATTTAGCGGCAAAGCATTAAGTTCATCACTCCGATGTATATCTATGCAACCGTAATGCATAGTCCATGTCTCATAAGACCCTGCAACCACCATGGTTAGCAACACATATTCTAATTATGAACACATATCATAAACGCACATAAGCAATCATGCATAAGTATGTGCTTCTCATTCCCATTAACATGTTCCTAGGCCCTCAACAGCCCTAAAGAGCTAACCACTGCTCTGATACCACTAATGTAAGGACCCCCGTGCCCTTAACTCGTTATTAGTGCATTAAGCCATACCATTAATGCATATTTTCATCTCGGTCAAGGGGAAAACCATATGTAAGTGCAACACCATATGCTATCCAGAAAATTTCTTACATTTAATCCACATGATATACAAATTCCCCAGCCAAGATTATTCATATAACACGCACCCTCATAATACACTAACATGCTCTTAATTCATTTAGCAATTCCATATTTAAATGCATGCAAACCATGAATGAATAGAGAAGAGTTGTAGTCCATTTATACAGTCCATATACACGTAAAATGTACTCACGTAAGAGCACCAAATGAACACGCGTGTATCTAATGTATAAAACACTCTACTGGATACCGTTACTGGTGCTTCGATCCTGGAAGCACCTCCCAAGCGCATCTCGATCTCAACTCTGGATCTGCACGTCTAACAATAAGGCCTGGTACCTCGAACTTGGAAGTACCTCAAATCAACAGCCCGAGCTCAACTCCCAAGCCGCTGCTACACCTATAATACCTGCCCCAACAGAGACAGCCCCCACACGGGGTGAGCATACCAATACCACCAATCCAATAATCATAACATTGCAATTCATAATTTACAGAATGTAAATGCCATAATTTAAATGATACTCCCTGGATGGTAACACCCTCATCCGGGATCCCCTGTATTGTCCATGTTCTCAAAATAACCAAACTCATCAGATTCCCAAAGCCAGTTAATCGTCACATAGATTAACTAATACCGTTCTATTATGCCAATTCCATAATCAACATGGTAAAATCATTATATAAAATACCATAGATTTTAAATATATCTAACCAATAATTCCATGTTCCTGTTTCATTATTCGCTCCACAATAGCGGCATTCTAAACCCCGCGCACGCTCAACAATAGCGGCGTCATTACCGATGGTCGCTCTACGACGACAGCATTCCAATTCATTGCACGCTCAATAGCGGCACCGTATGGTTCCCCATGTATAACCATTTGACACAAATACCATTTACCATGCATATCGCTATCCATTTATACCAAGTATCATGTACCATGCATTTCAATGCCTATTTGATGCAATCACCACACGCCATGTATTCCAATGTCCATATAATGCGATTATTACACACCATGTGTTTCAATGTCCATTTAATGCAATTGTCACACATCATGCATTTTTACAGTTGCAACATTATAATAGGCTATGCTCGTACGTCATATGTACCTTAGAATTCTGTAGTCCATGTCAAGCCTGGCTTGAGTTCCATGCCCCGAGAAACATGTGCTAAAACACAAAATATTTCACAATTAAATATAGGCATGCAATCACGTGCCCTAGTACAATCACAACACCAAATCGTATCGTCAATCCATGACGATAACCGAATTATAAAAGTTCCCGGCTAAGCATGCATAATACCCCAAAAATATAGTCAATCCATGACAATAACCTTTTAAAATAACCCGGGGCGAAGCATGCAAGACACCCAAAAAGAGCCAAGAGACAACAAAAAGGGGCACCAACATACTGGCCATCTCGATCGATCGAAATTTCATTTCGATCGATCGAGAACCACCCTCCGATCGGTCAAAATCCCGATCGATCGGTCCACTGTTCCAACGCCACAAAACATATTCTGCCATGCTCGATCGATCGAAAATATTTTCGGATCGATCGAGCAGCCCTGTAAACGCGAGAAACCTCCAAGAATGAGTTCCTTTCAACACCAAATCACCTACAACTCAAACCCACTTCAATTTACAACATAAAACCAACCAAAAACCATCCAAACACTACAAAACCTAACTCCCAACATAACAACAATGATAGAACAAGATCTACCCCTTGAACCCCAAGATACAACATCAAAACCAACCAATGCTCAACAAAACTTTACAATAATGAAAGCTTACCACTTGAGCTTCAAGTTTTTAGCAAGGAATCACAAAATGACCCCCTTTTTCAAAGCCTTCACCTCCTCTCTTGTTTCAAAACGAAGGATGAGTGGAGGGGGTTTAGGGACCAAAAAGCTGATGTGAGGTGGATGGGATGTAAAGGGATGCAAGTGGCTCTATCTTATATCATAAGGAAATCAATTATATAAACTTAAACAAAGGCATGGTGTATAAAACACCCCAACATGATATTCTAAAAGCATTTACCAAAATGCATCAAAATCCCAATTAGAACCATGCTTTTCCGAAAATAATTATCAATTTCACCATCAAGCCAAAATCACCCCTAATTTCCCAACATGCATAACATGCACCCCGAAATGCACCCCAGGTCACCAATACCATGTGACTAAGCATTTTTACCAAGATAATTAATTCCAACACATAAATTAATTATCACCGTAAGAATCATATAAACACAATTAATTCCTAATTGCCACAATAAAAAAAACATTAAAGATTAATAACCCTCCGGGATTAATACCAATAATCCCAGGACATCACACATTTAATGACAAAGTAAAATTTGGATAGCATGAAAAGTGAATCGGACCATCACATAAACTGGATTAAATTATTCCTAATAAGGAATCATGAAACTTATTGTGTCTTTTATCTCTAACACTTAAGGTGTTAAGACCTAATCTTGTTGCAGGTTTTAAAGCAACTTGAACCATTCCTAAGTGAAGGAATTTAAAATTTTCAAGGTGTTGATTTAACAACATTTCATTTAAAAGATTGAAGCTACTAAATCCTTATGATAAAGGAATAGCATCTTCGACAGTTTTAATAACATAATCACAATTAAAATTAAAACTACCTTTAGATCTATATATACTAGATGAAGAAGAAGAAGGTGAAGACCAATTATTTAAACTTTTTTCAAAATTTTCATTTACAATTATTTATTTATTATTTCTACTATTATAGCTACTACTACTACTAGCTTCATCGCTAAAAGATCTTCTCGACATAGATCTTGAAAATCTCTCCATATTATCTCAATCTTGTTTTCTACTGAGTTCAATGTTTATAAATTCGGGACCACCACCGGGACCACCAACCACCAGTATTCGGCTTCAAGGCTGACTAACAGATTTTCACGGCTGACCAACGCAAATATAAACACCTAGGTAGTATGAACTTTCACAAGACTCTACAGAAAGATAACTCGAAATAAATCTAAAAGAAAATTACAGTAAATGGCCAATAGAAGCCTTGTAGCAAACCTGGTTGTAGAAAGTAAATGAATACATCATTTTCATGTTTCGAAGAAGTTTTTGAGAAATTTTCACAGTTATGGACGTTTTTTTATTTTTTGGTTTTTTGATAAATGTTGATTTTGTGCGAATTTTCTAGTATGTGTCATGAATACATCATTTTCTTGGTTCGAAGAAGTTTTTGACAATTTTTTTTCAAAGTTATGGACGTTTTTTTTTATTTTTTGATAAACTTTGATTTTGTGCGAATATTCGAATATTCGAATATATGTCTTCGTAAACAAATTCAATTTGGAAAATTTAAAAAAAGAGGAAAGAGTAAATAATTTTCTTGTTTGGAAGAAGTTTTTTGAGAAATTTGCACAAATTACGTAAAAACTTTTATTTTTGATAAAATTTTGATTTCATGTGAATATTCGAGTGTGTGTCATGAATACACCATTTTCTTGGTTGGAAGAAGTTTTTGAACAAATTTCACAGTTACGTACGCTTTTTTAATTTTTGATAAAAATTTTAATAAATTTTTATTTCATTTGAATATTTGAGTATATATCTTTGTAAACCACTTCAATTTCTGGAATTTTATCATCAAGTATTGAATACATCATATTCTTGGTTGTATGAAATTTTTGAGAAATTTTCGCAAATTATACCCGAGTTTTTTGATTTTTTGATAAATTTCGATTTCGTGCGAATTTTCGAGTATGCGTCATGAATACATAATTTTCGTGGTTGGAAGAAGTTTTTGAGAAATTTTCACAGTTATTGACGTTTTTTTATTTTTTAATTAACATGGATTTGGTGCGAATATTCGAGTATATGTCTTCGTAAACCAATTCAATTTGTGAATTTTAACATCAATTATAGAGTATATCATTTTCTTGTTTGTAAGAAGTTTTTTGAGAAATTTGCACAAATTACGTAAGATTTTTGATTTTTTGATAAAACTTTGATTTCGTGCAAATATTCTGGTGTGTGTCATGAATACTTCAATTTCTTGGTTAGAAGAAGTTTTTGAGCAAATTTCACAGTTATGGGCTTTTTTTAATTTCTGATAAATTTTTGATTTCGTGTGAATATTCTAGTATATGTCTTTGTAAACCACTTCAATTTCTGAAAGTTTAACATCAAGTATTGAGTACATAATTTCTTGGTTGGAGGAAATTTTGGAGAAGTTTTAAAAAATTACATGAGTTTTTTGATTTTTTGATAAATTTCGATTTCGTGTGATCTTTCAAGTATGTGTCATTAATACATCATTTTCTAGTTTAAAAGAAGTTTTTGAGCAATTTTTACAGTTATGGAGGTTTATTTATTTTTAATAAATTTTTATTTCATGTGAATAATCGAGTGTATGTTTTCGTAAACCAATTCAATTTCTAAAAGAAATTGTCCCAAATTATGAGTCAATTAATACCCGAGTTTTTTGATTTTTTTATAAATTTCGATTTCGTGCCAATTTTCGAGTATGTGTCATGAATACATCATTTTCTTAGTTGGAAGAAGATTTTGAGCAAATTTCACAGTTATTGACAGTCTTTTATTTTTTGATAAATTTTGATTTCGTGTGAATATTCTATTGAGTACAACATTTTCTTGGTTGGAAGAAATTTTGGAGAAATTTTAACAAATTACATTTGTTTTTTGATTTTGTGATAAATTTTGATTTTGTGCGAATTTTCTAGTATGTGTCATGAATACATCATTTTCTTGGTTCGAAGAAGTTTTTGAGAAATTTTCACAGTTATGGACGTTTTTTTGTTTTTTGATAAACTTTGATTTCGTGCGAATATTGGAGTTTATGTCTTCGTAAACCAATTCAATTTGTGAAATTTTAACATCAAGTATAGAGTAAATCATTTTCTTGTTTGGAAGAAGTTTTTTTGAGAAATTTGCACAAATTACGTAAGATTTTTGATTTTTGATAAAATTTCGATTTCTTGCGAATATTCGAGTGTGTGTCATGAATACATCATTTTCTTAGTTGGAAGAAGATTTGGAGCAAATTTCACTGTTATGGACGTTTTTTTTTATTTTTTTGATAAACTTTGCTTTCGTGCGAATATTTGAGTATATGTCTTCGTAAACCACTTCAATTTTTGGAATTTTAACATCAAGTATTGAGTACATCATTTTCTTGGTTGAAAGAAATTTTGGAGAAATTTTCACAAATTACATGAGTTTTTTAATTTTTTGAAAATTTTTGATTTAGTGCGATCTTTCGAGTATGTGTCATGAATACATCATTTTCTTGGTTGGAAGATGTTTTTGAGCAATTTTTACAGTTATGGAAGTTTATTTATTTTTAATAAATTTTTATTTCATGTGGATATTCGAGTATGTCTTCGTAAACCACTTACAATTTCTGGAATTTTAACATCAAGTATTGAATACATCGTGGTTGGAAGAAATTTTTGAGAAATTTTCCAAAATAATTATACACGAGTTTTTCGATTTTTTGATTAATTTTGATTTCGTGCGAATTTTCTAGTGTGTCTCATGAATACATCATTTTCTTGGTTGGAACAAATTTTTGAGAAATTTTCATAGTTATGGACGTTTTCTTACTTTTTGATAAACTTTGATTCGTGCGAATATTCGAGTATATGTTTTCGTAAACCAATTCAATTTGTGAAATTTTAACATCAAGTATTGAGTAAATCATTTTCTTGTTTTGAAGAAGTTTTTCTAGAAATTTGCACCAATTACGTAAGATTTTTTTGATAAAATTTCGATTTCGTGCGAATATTCGATTGTGTATCATGAATACAGCATTTTCTTGGTTGGAAGAAGTTTTTTAGCAAATTTCACAGTTATGTACGTGTTTTTAATTTTTGATGAAAATTTGATTTCGTGCGAATATTCTAGTATATGTATTCGTAAACCACTTCAATTTCTGAAAGTTTAACATTAAGTATTGAGTACATCATTTCTTGGTTGGAAGAAATTTTCACAAATTACATGAGGTTTTTGATTTTTTGATAAATATTTATTTTGTGGGGCCCTCGACTCTCACCAGTATTATCATGCAATAATTACTTTAATTACCGTTTTAACGTTACAGCGGAAAATATGATTTATAATTTATTAAGACGCGAGCCCAAAAATTTCCAATTCAAAGATTATACTTGATAATATTTTATATAATATCATAATAGAATGTCATATAATTATTCATGATCGAGGCACCACAAGTCACATAAATTTTTACATGTAGAAAATAATCCGAATGATATCAAACGTCAACCAATAATTATCGTGTAAGCAGCCATAACACTGAATCCAATCCAGCCTCCCATAAAATGTCATCACATCCTAACCTGATTACCAACCACACACAAAAATGTAACCGCCCCCGAGGGGGTGAGTAATAACCCAGTATGAAAAGACCAAGATAATGCAACATGTACTGTAATGAATGATATGTGGATGCAATGCATGATCAGGTAAGAACCACATGCACGGGTATCGGAATAACGGTAGCTGCACAATCGGTAAATGCAGCGGACTCGAGCAACAGGTAAGGCTCGGCTACACTGTCGTAGCGACCACACCTCCGCCAGTCTACTACCGTGTGCCGGTCACCTCGCCAGGGATTACGGACATACTGCGCCTTTCGGCCTGCAACATCTCTCGGGCTAGTCGCAGCTCCGTAGCATCCCAATAAACACCTCGATCCACGCACAATATCAAAAGGGTCATCAATTAGGATCAAGGCTCAATATGCAATATAATGACGTATCAAGCATCGATGCTACATATATACAGAAAATACATGTGTAAAATAGATTTTATTTTTCTTCGCATCGATGTTATGCAATGTCACAACACATAGACAAGTAAATGTCATATAAACCACGTTCAACGCATATCAAATACCACGGGTACTTGTTATATGTTATCCGGTCGTAACATACCTTTTTGACGATACTTGGCAACCGTTAAATGACTTGGTATCGAGAACTTCTCTACAAACATAATATATCATAAATCTCACATTAAATTTCAAAACCTATTTTCATATGGCTCGAACTTGATAAAACTTATACCCAAACTCAAACTATGCGAGCCTAGCAAGTTTTAGACCGCATAAATATTTTAAATACAATATATTATATTTAGACATAAAATGGAGTGCCCACTTATCAAGACTTAAAACAAAACAAGAGCTTCGAACCCATGTGATACTAAACATTGGATTATATTATTATGTTTAATTCTTAATCATGCTTTATCAAATTAGATTTGAAACACGTGTGCATACATGATCTTATTATACACATGACCTCTTAGCAACATTAACTTTCTTAAGTCTTATAAATTTGTTTAATCATGGTTATTATGGTATGACTGATTAACACAACTCTTTATCTTAAAATGGCCAATTATTATCTTACATGCATACCAAGCCATAAACCCATAATATACAACTTGCATCCTTTTATAAGTGTATAAAATATTTAAACTAACAAACTATGTCATGTTATACTAATTAAAATTCTATATTTAAATAAAAACACTATTTAAAATTTTATATTATCAAATAAAAGTCGTATAGAAAAATATGCGAAGAAAAAATTATAATACCTTGAACTCAAGACAAAGGAATCGAAAGAAAAGCTTCAAAACAAAGCTCCCATGGAGTCGAACTTTTTTCCTTACCCTTTATATATAATATAAGTATTTTTAAGGTTGAAATGATGGCTGATAGCTATAGGAGACAATAAGGAAGTTGATATTTATTAAGCTAAAGAGCATGACATGTGACTATAACCAATCATCTTATAATATATGTATGCACTTACGTATGTGTCCAACTTTGTCCGAATTTGAATAGAATAATTTATCATTTAAGTCATATCTCATAAATATTGAACTTAATGCTTGTCATGTTTTGTCTCCTTTGATGTATGATATTTTATTTTGTCTTTTGCCTTACAATATTAAGCTAAATGTAACAACACCATTTATATTTTAGGGAACATGGATAAAATTTCGGGATTCATACACATATCATGTATTTTTTTACATAAAAGTCCCAGATCTATAAACTCAACTCGACATAAAACGATATCAATTTACATGTTCAAATCCAAATAGACACAAAGCATAGAATCTCCATAAATTAAAACAATTTAGAGTATGAAACCTAGGGAGAGCTAGAAAAGTTGAAAATTTAATTCCAAAATTATTGTTCTTTCAATACAAGGTGGCCAAAGCATAATTGGTGTAGGGAACAAGGAATTATGGAATGACAATTTATCTTATTTTATATAAGATGGCCGATGTATTATTTTATAAGGGAACTAAACTTTTAAGGGCATTTAATGGTAAGGACAAGTAATATCTTATTGTGTATGCATGTGGACTTCTTTTTGCATATCAACAACCAATCGTTAGGTGTATTCATAGCCAAGAGAATAATTGTATGACATGATCCATTATTTAATTCCTATTATATATGTGTGTGTATGTACGTGTGTGCCTATATATTCACACATATATATATTATAAATAAGACTAATTTTTTAAATGTGATACCATTTACAATTGTTTTCGGGGCCTTACACCACTTCCCCCTTGAAGAGATTTCATCCCGAAATCTAAAGGACAATATATTAAAGTTAAATTATTTTAATTAATCAGAAATTTGTACCTAACTGAATAGATGAGGATGTAGTTGGCGCATTTTGCTTTCCAGCTCCCAAGTAGACTCTTCTATTCCATGACGGGACCATTGAACTCGAACTAAAGGAATTGTTTTGTTTCGTAGGAATTTGTTCTTCCAATCCAAAATGCAAATTGGTCGTTCAACATATGATAGCGTAGGATTTACTTCGACCTCTTCCGGTGACAGTACATGGCTTGGGTCTGGTTCATATTTTCGCAACATGGAGACGTGAAATACATCATGAATATTTGATAGAGTCAGTGGCAACGCCAATCGATATGCTAAATTTCCCACACGTTCTAATATTTCATAGGGACCAATATAACGTGGTGATAACTTTCCCCTCATACCAAATCTGATTGTACCTCTAAATGGTGAGATTTTTAGAAATACACGATCTCCCTTTTGAAACTCAAGCGGTCTTCGACGACGGTCAGCATAACTAGCTTGTCGATCTTGTGCAGCTTTCATTCGTTGTCTAATTAGCTGGATTTTGTCATTCATTTCCTGGATCATTTCTGGACCAGTTAATTGCTTGTCACCTATTTCATCCCAAAATAATGGTGATCTGCATTTTCGTCCGTATAGGGCTTCAAATGGTGGCATCCCTATAGTTCGATGGAAACTGTTGTTGTACGAGAATTCGATAAGTGGTAAAGCATCTTGCCATCCAACATGAAAATCCATGATAACGGCACGAAGCATGTCTTCTAGGGTTTGAATAGTTCGCTCGGATTGACCATCAGTCTGTGGGTGATACGCAGTACTCATAGCCAATCTTGAACCCAACGCTTCTTGAAAACTGCCCCAAAATTTCGATGTGAATCTCGGATCTTGATCAGAAATAATAGTAACAGGAATTCCATGTAATCTCATTACATGCTCGATATACAGACGAGCCATTTTGCTGTAGGTGTACGTCATCTCGTAAGGAATAAAATGCGCTGATTTGGATAGACGACCCACTATGACCCAAATGGCATTGCAACCTCTTGAAGACCGAGGTAGATGAGTTACAAAATCCATCGATGTATGCTCCCAGTTCTATTTAGGAATTTCAAGGCTATGCAAAAGGCCTCCCGGTTTCTTTCTTTCAGCCTTAACTTGTTGACAAGTCAAACATTTGGACACAAATTCAGCAATGTCTTTCTTCATTCGCTTCCACCAAAATTGAGGTCTTAAACAGTCATACATTTTCTTTCCGCCGGGATGAATGCTATAACGACTGCAATGGGCTTCCTTTAGGAGTTCTGTTCGTAGCTCGGGGACATCAGGAACAACTAGACGTCCATTCAATATCAGTGTATCATTACAAGTTATTTGGAATCCTGATTTGTGACCGTCAAGAACCAATTGTCTTGATTTCTGAATTTGAGCATCATTCTTTTGAGCTTCCCGAATCTTAGAAATTATTTCCGGCTCAATTTGGATTGCAGCAACACTTATGAGTTCATTGCTAATACTTAAATTCCATCCCAAAGTATAGATTTCCTCATGCACGTGCGATATCCGGGCAGAAGTCAAAACGATATCTTGCACTTTATTTTTGATAAAATTTCGATTTCATGCGAATATTCTAGTGTCTGTCATGAATACAATATTTTCTTGGTTGGAAGAAGTTTTGAGCAAATTTCACAGTTATGGACGTTTTTAAATTTTAGATAAATTTTGTTTGTGCGAATATTCTAGTATATGTCTTCATAAACCACTTCAATTACTGGAATTTAAACATTAAGTATTGAGTACATCATTTCCTTGGTTGGAAGAAATTTTTTGAGAAATTCACAAATTACATGAGTTTTTCGATATTTTGATAAATTTTGATTTCTTGCGATCTTTCGAATATGTGTCATGAATATATCATTTTTTTGGTTGGAAGAAGTTTTTGAGCAATTTTTACAGTTATGGAAGTTTATTTATTTTTAATAAATTTTTATTTCATGTGAATATTAAAGTATATGTCTTCGTAAACCACTTACAATTTCAGGAATTTTAAAATTTAGTACTGAGTACATCATACACGAGTTTTTTTATTTTTTGATAAATTTCGATTTCGTCCAAATTTTGGAGTATGTGTCATGAATACATCATTTTCTTAATTGGAAGAAGATTTTGAGCAAATTTCACAGTTATGGACGTTTTTCTAATTTTTGATAAATTTTGATTTCGTCTGAATATTCTATTGAGTACATCATTTTCTTGGTTGAAAGAAATTTTGGAGACAAATTACAGTTGTTTTTTGATTTTTTGATAAATTTCGATTTTGTGCGAATTTTCTAGTATGTAATGAATACATCATTTTCTTGGTTCGAAGAAACTTTTGAGAAATTTCACAGTTATGGACGTTTTTTATTTTTTTTGATAAACTTTGATTTCGTACGAATATTTGAGTATATGTCTTCGTAAACCAATTCAATTTGTGAAATTTTAATATCAAGTATAAAGTAAATCATTTTCTTGTTTGGAAGAAGTTTTTTGAGAAATTTGCACAAATTACGTAAAAAAATTATTTTTGATAAAATTTCGATTTCGTGCGAATATTCTAGTGTCTGTCATGAATTCAATATTTTCTTGGTTTGAAGAAGTTTTTGAGCAAATTTCATAGTTATGGACGTTTTTTTAATTTGTGATAAAAATTTTGATTTCGTGCGAATATTCTAATATATGTCTTCTTAAACCAATTCAATTTGTGAAATTTTAACATCAAGTATTGAATAAATCATTTCTTGTTTGGAAGAAGTTTTTTGAGAAATTTGCACAAATTACGTAAGATTTTTTATTTTTTGATAAAATTTCGATTTCGTGCGAATATTCGAGTGTGTGTTATGAATACATCATTTTCTTGGTTGGAAGAAGTTTTGAGCAAATTTCACAGTTATGGACGTTTTTTAATTTTAGATAAATTTTGTTTGTGCGAATATTCTAGTATATGTCTTCATAAACCACTTCAATTACTGGAATTTTAACATCAAGTATTGAGTACATCATTTCCTTGGTTGGAAGAAATTTTTGGAGAAATTCACAAATTACATGAGTTTTTTGACTTTTTGATAAATTTTGATTTCGTACGATCTTTCGAATATGTGTCATGAATATATCGTTTTCTTGGTTGGAAGAAGTTTTTGAGCAATTTTTACAGTTATCGAAGTTTATTTATTTTTAATAAATTTTTATTTCATGTGAATATTAAAGTATATGTCTTCGTAAACCACTTACAATTTCAGGAATTTTAACATTATGTATTGAGTACATCATACACGAGTTTTTTGATTTTTAGATAAATTTCGATTTCGTGCGATTTTTCTAGTATTGTGATGAATACATGATCTTCTTGGTTAGAAGAGTTTTTGAGAAATTTTCACAGTTATGGACGTTTTTTTACTTTTTGATAAACTTTGATTTCGTGCGAATATTCGAGTCTATGTCTTCGTAAACCAATTCAATTTGTCGAATTTTAACTTCAATTATTGAGTAAATCATTTTTCTTCTTTTGAAGAAGTTTTTTTAGAAATTTGCACAAATTACGCAAGATTTGTTTGATAAAATTTTGATTTCGTGCGAATATTCGAGTGTGTGTCACAAATACATCATTTTCTTGGTTGGAAGAAGTTTTTGAGCAAATTTCACAGTTATGTACGTTTTTTTAGTTTTTGATAAAAATTTAATTTCGTGCGAATTTTCTTGAATGTCTTTGTAAACCACTTCAATTTCTGGAAGTTTAACATCAAGTATTGAGTACATCAGTTTCTTGGTAGAAAGAATTTCGATTTTGTGCGAATTCTCTAGTATATGTCATGAATACATGTTCGAAGAAGCTTTTGAGAAATTTTCACAGTTATGGATTTTTTTTTTTTTTTTGATAAATTTTGATTTCGTGTGAATAATCGAGTATATGTCTTCGTAAATCAATTCAATTTGTGGAATTTTAACATCAATTATAGAGTACATCATTTTCTTGTTGGAAGAAGTTTTTTTAAGAAATTTGCACAAATTACGTAAGGTTTTGGACTTTTTGATAAAATTTTGATTTCTTGGCGAATATTCGAGTATGTGTCATGAAACATAATTTTCTTTGTTAGAAGAAGTTTTTGAGCAAATTTCACAGTTATGGACTTTTTTAATTTATGATAAATTTTGATTTCTTGTGAATATTCTTGTATATGTCTTCGTAAACCACTTCAATTTCTGAAAGTTTAACATCAAGTATTCTGTACATCATTTCTTGGTTGGATGAAATTTTGCAAAAATTTTCACAAATTACATGAGGTTTTTGATTTTTTGATAAATTTTATTTCGTGCGATCTTTCGAGTATGTGTCATTAATACATCATTTTCTAGTGTAAAAACGTTTTTGAACAATTTCTACAGTTATAGAAGTTTTTTAATTTTTTATAAACTTTTATTTCATGTGAATATTCGAGTATATGTCTTCGTAAACCAATTCAATTTCTGGAATTTGAACATCAAGTATTGAGTACATCATATTCTTGGTTGGAAGAAATTTTTTGAGAAATTGTCACAAATTATGCCGAGTTTTTTTTATTTTTGATAAATTTCGATTTCGTCCAAATTTTGGAGTATGTGTCATGAATACATCATTTTCTTTGTTGGAAGAAGATTTTGAGCAACTTTCACAGTTATGGACGTTTTTCTAATTTTTGATAAATTTTGATTTTGTGTGAATATTCTATTGAGTACATCATTTTCTTGGTTGAAAGAAATTTTTGAGACAAATTACAGTTGGTTTTTGATTTTTTTATAAATTTCGATTTTGTGAGAATTTTCTAGTATGTCATGAATACATCATTTTCTTGGTTCGAATAAATTTTTGAGAAATTTTCGCAATTATGGACGTTTTTTGTTTTTTTGATAAACTATGATCTCGTACGAATATTCGAGTATATGTCTTTGTAAACAAATTCAATTTGTGGAATTTTAACATCAAGAATAAAGTAAATCATTTTCTTGTTTGGAAGAAGTTTTTTGAGAAATTTGCACAAATTACGTAAAAAAATTCTTTTTGATAAAATTTCGATATCGTGCGAATATTCTAGTGTCTGTCATGAATTCAATATTTTCTTGGTTGGAAGAAGATTTTGAGAAAATTTCATAGTTATGGACGTTTTTTTAATTTTTGATAAAAATTTTGATTTCGTGCGAATATTCTAATATATGTCTTCTTAAACCAATTCAATTTGTGGAATTTTAACATCAAGTATAGAGTAAATCATTTCTTGTTTGGAAGAAGTTTTTTGAGAAATTTGCACAAATTACGTAAGATTTTTTTATTTTTTGATAAAATTTCGATTTCGTGAGAATATTTGAGTGTGTGTTATGAATACATCATTTTCTTGGTTGGAAGAAGTTATGAGAAAATTTCACAGTTATGGACGTTTTTTAATTTTAGATAAATTTTGTTTGTGCGAATATTCTAGTATATGTCTTCATAAACCACTTTAATTACTGGAATTTTAACATCAAGTATTTAGTACATCATTTCTTTGGTTGGAAGAAATTTTTGGAGAAATTCACAAATTACATGAGTTTTTTGATTTTTTGATAAATTTTGATTTCGTGAGATCTTTCGAATATGTGTCATTAATATATCGTTTTCTTGGTTGGAAGAAGTTTTTGAGCAATTTTTAAAGTTATGCAAGTTTATTTATTTTTAATAAATTTTTATTTCATGTGAATATTAAAGTATATGTCTTCGTAACCACTTACAATTTCAGGAATTTTAACATTAAGTATTGAGTACATCATACACGAGTTTTTTGATTTTTAGATAAATTTCGATTTCGTGCGATTTTTCTAGTATTGTGATGAATACATGATTTTCTTGGTTAGAAGAAGTTTTTGAAAAAATTTCACTGTTATTGACGTTTTTTTACATTTTGATAAACTTTAATTTCGTGCGAATATTCGAGTCTATGTCTTCGTAAACCAATTCAATTTGTCGAATTGTAACTTCAAGTATTGAGTAAATCATTTTCTTATTTTGAATAAGTTTTTTTAGAAATGTGCACAAATTACGCAAGATTTTTTTGATAAAATTTCGATTTCGTGCGAATATTCGAGTGTGTATCACAAATACATCATTTTCTTGGTTGGAAGAAGTTTTTAAGCAAATTTCACAGTTATGTACGTTTTTTTAGTTTTTGATAAAAATTTGATTTCGTGCGAATTTTCTTGAATGTCTTCGTAAACCACTTCAATTTCTGGAAGTTTAACATCAAGTATTGAGTACATCAGTTTCTTGGTGGGATGATTTCGATTTTGTGCGAATTCTCTAGTATATGTCATGAATACATGTTCGAAGAAGTTTTTGAGAAATTTTCACAGTTATGGACGTTTTTTTTTTATTGTTTGATAAATTTTGATTTCATGTGAATAATTGAGTATATGTCTTCGTAAATCAATTCAATTTGTGGAATTTTAACTTCAATTATAGAGTACATCATTTTCTTGTTGGAAGAAGTTTTTTTAGAAATTTGCACAAATTACGTAAGTTTTTGGACTTTTTGATAAAATTTTGATTTCGTGGCGAATATTCGAGTATGTGTCAAGAAACATAATTTTCTTGGTTAGAAGATGTTTTTGAGCAAATTACACAGTTATGGACTTTTTTAATTTCTGATAAATATTGATTTCGTGTGAATATTCTTGTATATGTCTTCGTAAACCACTTCAATTTCTGAAAGTTTAACATCAAGTATTCTGTACATCATTTCTTGGTTGGAAGAAATTTTGCATAAATTTTCACAAATTACATGAGGTTTTTGATTTTTTGATAAATTTTTATTTCGTGCGATCTTTCGAGTATGTGTCATTAATAGTTATGGACGTTTTTTTTATTTCTGATAAAAATTTTGATTTCGTGCGAATATTCTAATATATGTCTTCTTAAGCCAATTCAATTTGTGGAATTTTGACATCAAGTATAGAGTAAATCATTTCTTGTTTGGAAGAAGATTTTTGAGAAATTTGCACAAATTACGTAAGCTTTTTGATTTTTTGATAAAATTTTGATTTCCTGCGAATATTCGATTGTGTGTTATGAATACATCATTTTCTTGGTTGGAAGAAGTTTTGAGCAAATTTCACAGTTATGGACGTTTTTTAATTTTAGTTAAATTTTGTTTGTGCGAATATTCTAGTATATGTCTTCATAAACCACTTCAATTACTGGAATTTTAACATCAAGTATTGTGTACATCATTTCCTTGGTTGGAAGAAATTTTTGAAAAATTCACAAATTACATGAGTTTTTTGATTTTTTGATAAATTTTGATTTCGTGCGATCTTTCGAATATGTGTCATGAATATATCATTTTCTTTGTTGGAAGAAGTTTTTGAGCAATTTTTACAGTAATGGAAGTTTATTTATTTTTAATAAATTTTTATTTCATGTGAATATTAAAGTATACGTCTTCGTAAACCACTTACAATTTCAGGAATTTTAAAATTAAGTATTGAGTACATCATACACGAGTTTTTTTATTTTTTGATAAATTTAGATTTCGTCCAAATTTATGAGTATGTGTCATGAATACATCATTTTCTTAGTTGGAAGAAGATTTTGAGCAAATTTCACAGTGGACGTTTTTCTAATTTTTGATAAATTTTGATTTCGTGTGAATATTCTATTGAGTACATCATTTTCTTGGTTGAAATAAAATTTGGAGACAAATTACAGTTGTTTTTTGATTTTTTGATAAATTTCGATTTTGTGCGAATTTTCTAGTATGTCATGAATACATCATTTTCTTTGTTGGAAGAAGTTTTTGAGAAATTTTCACAGTTATGGACGTTTTTTTACTTTTTATAAACTTTGATTTCGTGCGAATATTCGAATATATGTCTTCGTAAACCAATTCAATTTGTGGAAGTTTAACATCAAGTATTGATTAAATCATTTTCTTGTATTGAAGAATTTTTTTAGAAATCTGCACAAATTACGTAAGATTTTTTTGATAAAATTTCGATTTCGTGCGAATATTCGAGTGTGTGTCATGAATACAACATTTTCTTGGTTGGAAGAAGTTTTTGAGCAAATTTCACAGTTATGCACGTTTTTAATTGGAGCATAGAATGCGATTGCATTATAAGGTCGCAATTGAACAGATCGAGCAAGCTCGAATTTTTTACTTTTTGATAAATTTTTTGATTTCGTGCGAATTTTCTAGAATATGTCTTCGTAAACCACTTCAATTTCTGGAATTTTATCATCAAGTATTGAGTACATCATTTCCTTGGATGGAAGACAATTTGGAGAAATTTTCACAAATTACATGAGTTATTTTTGATAAATTTTGATTACGTGCGATCTTTCAAATATGTGTCATGAATATATCATTTCTTGGTTAGAAGAAGTTTTTGAGCAATTTTTACAGTTATGGAAGTTTTATTATTTTTAATAAATTTTTATTTCATGTGAATATTAAAGTATATGTCTTCGTAAACCAATTACAATTTTTGGAATTTTAACATTAAGTATTGAGTACATCATATCTGTGGTTGGAAGAAGTTTTTTGAGCAAATTTCACAGTTATGTACGTTTTTTTAATTTTTTAATAAAATTTTGATTTCGTGCGAATTTTCTAGAATATGTCTTCGTAAACCACTTCAGTTTCTGGAATTTTAACATCAAGCATTGAGTACATCATTTTCTTGGTTGAAATAAATTTTGGGAGAAATTTTCTCAAATTACATGAGTTTTTTTATTTTTTGATAAATTTCGATTTCGTGCGATCTTTCGAGTATGTGTCATGAATACATCATTTTCTAGCTTGAAAGGAATTTTTGAGCAATTTTTACATTTATGGAAGTTAATTTATTTTTAATAGATTTTTATTGCATATGAATATTCGTGGATATTCGTAAACCAATTCAATTTGAGGAATTTTAACATGAAGTATTGACTAAATCATTTTCTTGTTTTGAAGAAGTTTTTTTAGAAATTTGATCAAGTCACGTAAGATTTTTTTGATAAAATTTCGATTTCGTGCGAATATTCGAGTGTGTGTCATGAATACATCATTTTCTTGGTTGGAAGAAGTTTTTGAGCATATTTTACAGTTATGTATGTTTTTTTTTAATTTTTGATAAAAAAATTGATTTCGTGCGAATTTTCTAGATTGTCTTCGTAAACCACTTCAATTTCTGGAATTTTAACATCAAGCATTGAGTACAACATTTTCTTGTTTGAAAGAAATTTTGGAGAAATTTTCACAAATTACATTTTTATTTTTTTGATAAATTTCAATTTCGTGCGATCTTTCGATTATATGTCATGAATACATCATTTTCTAGCTTGAAAGAAGTTTTTGAGCAATTTTTACAGTTATAGAGGTTGATTTATTTTTAATAAATTTTTATTGCATATGAATATTCGTGTATATTCGTAAACCAATTCAATTTCAGGAATTTTAACATCAAGTATTGAGTACATCATTTTCTTGGTTGGGAGAAGTTTTTTGAGAAATTTGCACAAGTTACGTAAGATTTTTGATTTTTTTTTTATAAAATTTTGATTTCGTGCGAATATTCGAGTGTGTGTCATGAATACATCATTTTCATTGTTGGAAAAAGATTTTGAACAAATTTCACAGTTATGGACGTTTTTTAATTTTTGATAAATTTTGATTTCGTGTGAATATTCTGGTATATGTCTTCGTAAACCACTAGAATTTCTGGAATTTTAACATCAAGTATTGTGTACATCATTTCCTTTGTTGGAAGAAATTTTGGAGAAATTTTCACAAATTACACGAGTTTTTTGATTTTTTGATAAATATTGATTTCGTGCGACTTTCGAATATTTGTCATTAATATATCATTTTCTTGGTTGGAAGAAGTTCTTGAGCAATTTTTACAGTTATGGAAGTTTATTTATTTTTAATAAATTTTTATTTCATGTGAATATTCGAGTATATGTCTTCGTAAACCACTTACAATTTCTGTAATTTTAACATCTAGTATTGAGTACATCATATTCGTGGTTGGAAGAAATTTTTGAGAAATTTTCCAAAATAATTATACACGCGTTTTTTGATATATTGATAAATTTCAATTTCGTGCAAATTTTCTAGTATGTGTCATGAATGCATCATTTTCTTTGTTGGAAGAAGTTTTTGAGAAATTTTCACAGTTATGGACGTTTTTTTACTTTTGATAAACTTTGATTTCGTGCGAATATTCGAATATATGTCTTCGTAAACCAATTCAATTTGTGGAAGTTTAACATCAAGTACTGATTAAATCATTTTCTTGTATTGAAGAATTTTTTTAGAAATTTGCACAAATTACGTAAGATTATTTTGATAAAATTTCGATTTCGTGCGAATATCGAGTGTGTGTCATGAATACATCATTTTCTTGGTTGGAATAAATTTTTGAGCAAATTTTACAGTTATATACGTTTTTAATTGGAGCGTAGAATGCGATTGCATTATAAGGTCGCAATTGAACAGATCGGGCAAGCTCGAATTTTTACTTTTTGATAAAATTTTTGATTTCGTGCTAATTTTCTAGAATATGTCTTCGTAAACCACTTCAATTTCTGGAATTTTATCATCAAGTATTGAGTACATCATTTTTGGAGAAATTTTCACAAATTACATGAGTTTTATTGCATATGAATATTGGTAAACGAATTCAATTTGAGGAATTTTAACATTAAGTATTCATTAAATTATTTTCTTGTTTTGAAGAAGTTTTTTTAGAAATTTGATCAATTTACGTAAGATTTTTTTGATAAAATTTTGATTTCGTGCGAATATTCGAGTGTGTGTCATGAATACATCATTTTCTTGGTTGGAAGAAGTTTTTGAGCAAATTTCACAGTTATGTACGTTTTTTTAATTTTTGATAAAAAATTTGATTTCGTGCGAATTTTCTAGAATGTCTTCGTAAACCACTTCAATTTCTGGAATTTTAACATCAAGCATTGAGTACAACATTTTCTTGTTTGAAAGAAATTTTGGAGAAATTTTCACAAATTACATGAGTTTTTTTTTTTTTGATAAATTTCGATTTCGTGCGATCTTTCGAGTATGTGTCATGAATACATCATTTTCTAGCTTGAAAGAAGTTTTTGAGCAATTTTTACAGTTATGGAAGTTTATTTATTTTTAATAAATTTTTATTGCATGTGAATATTCGTGTATAATGTAAACCAATTCAATTTCAGGAATTTTAACATCAAGTATTGAGTACATCATTTTCTTGGTTGGGAGAAGTTTTTTGAGAAATTTGCCCAAGTTACGTAAGATTTTTGATTTTTTTTTATAAAATTTTGATTTCGTGCGAATATTCCAGTGTGTGTCATGAATACATCATTTTCATTGTTGGAAAAAGATTTTGAGCAAATTTCACAGTTATGGACGTTTTTTAATTTTTGATAAATTTTGATTTCGTGTGAATATTCTAGTATATGTCTTCGTAAACCACTAGAATTTCTGGAATTTTAACATCAAGTATTGAGTACAACATTTCCTTTGTTGGAAGAAATTTTGGAGAAATTTTCACAAATTACACGAGTTTTTTGATTTTTTGATAAATTTTGATTTCGTGCGATCTTTCGAATATGTGTCATGAATATATCATTTTTCTTGGTTGGAAGAAGTTCTTGAGCAATTTTTACAGTTATGGAAGTTTATTTATTTTTAATAAATTTTTATTTCATGTGAATATTCGAGTATATGTCTTCACAAACCACTTACATTTTCTGTAATTTTAACATCTAGTATTGAGTACATCATATTCGTGGTTGGAAGAAATTTTTGAGAAATTATCCTAAATAATTATGCACGAGTTTTTTGATTTTTTGATAAATTTCAATTTCGTGCGAATTTTCTAGTATTTGTCATGAATGCATCATTTTCTTGGTTGGAAGAAGTTTTTCAGAAATTTTCACAGTTATGGACGTTTTTTTACTTTTTGATAAACTTTGATTTCGTGCGAATATTCGAATATATGTCTTCGTAAACCATTTCAATTTGTGGATTTTAACATCAAGTATTGATTAAATCATTTTCTTGTATTGAAGAAATTTTTTAGAAATTTGCACAAATTACGTAAGATTTTTTTCATAAAATTTTGATTTCGTGCGAATATTCGAGTGTGTCATGAATACATCATTTTCTTGGTTGGAAGATGTTTTTGAGCAAATTTCACAGTTATGTAGGTTTTTTATTGGAGCATAGAATGCGATTGCATTATAAGGTCGCAATTGAACTGATCGAGCAAGCTCGAATTGTTTACTTTTTGATAAAAATTTTGATTTCGTGCGATTTTTCTAGAATATGTCTTTGTAAACAAACCACTTCAATTTCTGGAATTTTATCATCAAGTATTGAGTACATCATTTCCTTGGTTGGAAGAAAATTTGGAGAAATTTTCACAAATTACATGATTTTTTTTTATTTTTTTGATAAATTTTGATTTCGTACGATCTCTCAAATATGTGTCATGAATATATCATTTCTTGGTTAGAAGAAGTTTTTGAGCAATTTATACGGTTATGGAAGTTTTATTATTTTTAATAAATTTTTATTTCATGTGAATATTAAAGTATATGTCTTCGTAAACCACTTACAATTTCTGGAATTTTAACATCAAGTATTGAGTACATCATATTCGTGGTTGGAAGAAGTTTTTTGAGCAAATTTCATTGTTATGTACGTTTTTTTAATTTTTTAATAAAATTTTGATTTCGTGGGAATTTTCTAGAATATGTCTTCGTAAATCACTTCAGTTTCTGGAATTTTAACATCAAGCATTGAGTAGTACATCATTTTCTTGGTTGAAATAAATTTTTGGAGAAATTTTCTCAAATTACATGAGTTTTTTTATTTTATTGATAAATTTCGATTTTGTGTGGTCTTTCGAGTATGTGTCATGAATACATCATTTTCTAGCTTGAAAGAAATTTTTGAGCAATTTTTACAGTTATGGAAGTTATTTAATTTTTAATAGATTTTTACTGCATGTGAATATTCTTGTATATTCGTAAACAATTCAATTTCAAGAATTTTAACATCAAGTATTGAGTACATCATTTTCTTGGTTGGGAGAAGTTTTTTGAGAAATTTGCACAAGTTACGTAAGATTTTTGATTTTTTTTTATAAAATTTTGATTTCGTGCGAATATTCGAGTGTGTGTCACGAATACATCATTTTCATTGTTGGAAAAAGATTTTGAGCAAATTTCACAGTTATGGACGTTTTTTATTTTTTGATAAATTTTGATTTCGTGTGAATATTCTAGTATATGTCTTCGTAAACCACTAGAATTTCTGGAATTTTAACATCAAGTATTGAGTACATCATTTCCTTTGTTGGAAGAAATTTTGGAGAAATTTTCACAAATTACATGAGTTTTTTTGATTTTTTGATAAATTTCGATTTCGTGCAATCTTTCGAATATGTGTCATGAATATATCATTTTCTTGGTTGGAAGAAGTTCTTGAGCAATTTTTACAGTTATGGAAGTTTATTTATTTTTAATAAATTTTTATTTCAAGTGAATATTCGAGTATATGTCTTCATAAACCACTTACAATTTCTGTAATTTTAACATCTAGTATTGAGTACATCATATTCATGGTTGGAAGAAATTTTTGAGAAATTTTCCAAAATAATTATATACGAGTTTTTTGATTTTTTGATAAATTTCAATTTCGTGCGAATTTTCTAGTATGTGTCATGAATGCATCATTTTCTTGGTTGGAAGAAGTTTTTGAGAAATTTTCACAGTTATGAACGTTTTTTTACTTTTTGATAAACTTTGATTTCGTGCGAATATTCGAATATATGTCTTCGTAAACCAATTCAATTTGTGGAATTTTAACATCAAGTATTGATTAAATCATTTTCTTGTATTGAAGAATTTTTTTAGAAATTTGCACAAATTACGTAAGATTTTTTTGATAAAATTTTGATTTCGTGCGAATATTCGAGTGTGTGTCATGAATACATCATTTTCTTGGTTGGAAGAAGTTTTTGAGAAAATTTCACAGTTATGTACGTTTTTAATCGGAGCATAGAATGCGATTGCATTATATAAGGTTGCAATTGAACAGATCGAGCAAGCTCGAATTTTTTACTTTTTGATAAAAATTTTGATTTCCTGCAATTTTTCTAGAATATGTCTTCGTAAACCACTTCAATTTCTGGAATTTTAACATCAAGTATTGAGTACATCATTTCCTTGGTTGGAAGAAAATTTGGAGAAATTTTCACAAATTACATGATTTTTTTGGATTTTTTTGATAAATTTTGATTTCGTACGATCTTTCAAATATGTGTCATGAATATATCATTTTCTTGGTTAGAAGATGTTTTTGAGCAATTTTCACAGTTATGGACGTTTTTTTACTTTTTGATAAACTTTTATTTCGTGCGAATATTCGAATATATGTCTTCGTAAACCAATTCAATTTGTGGAATTTTAACATCAAGTATTGATTAAATCATTTTCTTGTATTGAAGAATTTTTTTAGAAATTTGCACAAATTACGTAAGATTTTTTTGATAAAATTTCGATTTCGTGCGAATATTCGAGTGTGTGTCATGAATACATAATTTTCTTGGTTGGAAGAAGTTTTTGAGCAAATTTCACAGTTATGTACGTTTTTTTTTAATTTTTGATAAAAAATTTGATTTCGTGCGAATTTTCTAGAATGTCTTCTTAAACCACTTCAATTTCTAGAATTTTAACATCAAGCATTTATTACATCATTTTCTTGTTTGAATGAAATTTTGGAGAAATTTTCACAAATTACATGAGTTCTTTTATTTTTTAAATAAATTTCGATTTCGTGCGATCTTTCGAGTATGTGTCATGAATACATCATTTTCTAGCTTGAAAGAAGTTTTTGAGCAATTTTTACAGTTATGGAAGTTTATTTATTTTTAATAAATTTTTATTGCATGTGAATATTCGTGTATATTCGGAAACCAATTCAATTTCAGGAATTTTAATATCAAGTATTGAGTACATCATTTTCTTGGTGGGGAGATGTTTTTTGAGAAATTTGCAAAAGTTACGTAAGATTTTTGATTTTTTTTTTTATAAAATTTTGATTTCGTGCGAATATTCGAGTGTGTGTCACGAATACATCATTTTCATTGTAGGAAAAAGATTTTGAGCAAATTTCACAGTTATGGACGTTTTTTAATTTTTGATAAATTTTGATTTCGTGTGAATATTCTAGTATATGTCTTCGTAAACCACTAGAATTTCTGGAATTTTAACATCAAGTATTGAGTACATCATTTCCTTTGTTGGAAGAAATTTTGGAGAAATTTTCACAAATTACATGTGTTTTTTGATTTTTTGATAAATTTCGATTTCGTGCGATCTTTCGAATATGTGTCATGAATATATCATTTTCTTGGTTGGAAGAAGTTCTTGAGCAATTTTTACAGTTATGGAAGTTTATTTATTTTCAATAAGTTTTTATTTCATGTGAATATTCGAGTATATGTCTTCATAAACCACTTACAATTTCTGTAATTTTAACATCTAGTATTGAGTACATAATATTCATGGTTGGAAGAAATTTTTGAGAAATTTTCCTAAATAATTATACACGAGTTTTTTGATTTTTTGATAAATTTCAATTTCGTGCGAATTTTCTAGTATGTGTCATGAATGCATCATTTTCTTGGTTGGAAGAAGTTTTTGAGAAATTTTCACAGTTATGGACGTTTTTTTACTTTTTGATAAACTTTGATTTCGTGCGAATATTCGAATATATGTCTTCGTAAACCAATTCAATTTGTGGAATTTTAACATCAAGTATTGATTAAATCATTTTCTTGTATTGAAGAATTTTTTTGCACAAATTACGTAAGATTTTTTTGATAAAATTTTGATTTCGTGCGAATATTCGAGTGTGTGTCATGAATACATCATTTTCTTGGTTGGAAGAAGTTTTTGAGCAAATTTCACAGTTATGTACGTTTTTAATCGGAGCATAGAATACGATTGCTTATATAAGGTCACAATTGAACAGATCGAGCAAGCTCGAATTTTTTACTTTTTGATAAAAATTTTGATTTCGTGCGATTTTTCTAGAATATGTCTTCGTAAACCACTTCAATTTCTGGAATTTTATCATCAAGTATTGAGTACATCATTTCCTTGGTTGGAAGAAAATTTGGAGAAATTTTCACAATTACATGACTTTTTTTGATTTTTTTGATAAATTTTGATTTCGTACGATCTTTCAAATATGTGTCATGAATATATAATTTTCTTGGTTGGAAGAATGTTTTTGAGCAATTTTTACAGTTACGGAAGTTTTATTATTTTTAATAAATTTTTATTTCATGTGAATATTAAAGTATATGTCTTCGTAAACCACTTACAATTTCTGGAATTTTAACATCAAGTATTGAGTAAATCATATTCGTGGTTGGAAGAAGTTTTTTGAGCAAATTTCACAGTTATGTACGCTTTTTTTAATTTTTTAATAAAATTTTGATTTCATGCGAATTTTCTAGAATATGTCTTCGTAAACAACTTCATTTTCTGGAATTTTAACATCAAGCATTGAGTACATCTTTTTCTTGGTTGAAATAAATTTTGGGAGAAATTTTCTCAAATTACATGAGTTTTTTTTATTTTTTGATAAATTTCGATTTCGTGCGATCTTTTTCGAAGTATGTGTCATGAATACATCATTTTCTAGCTTGAAAGGAATTTTTGAGCAATTTTTACAGTTATGGAAGTTAATTTATTTTTAATAGATTTTTATTGCATATGAATATTCGTGGATATTCGTAAACCAATTCAATTTGAGGAATTTTAACATGAAGTATTGATTAAATCATTTTTGTTTGAAGAAGTTTTTTTCAGAAATTTGCTCAAATTACGTAAGATTTTTTTGATAAAATTTCGATGTCGTGCGAATATTCGAGTGTGTGTAGGTTTGTAGGTTTTTTTTAATTTTTGATAAAAATTTTGATTTCGTAGCGAATTTTCTAGAATGTTTTCTTAAACCACTTCAATTTCTGGAATTTTAACATCAAGCATTGATTACATCATTTTCTTGTTTGAATGAAATTTTGGAGAAATTTTCACAAATTACATGAGTTTTTTTATTTTTTAGATAAATTTTGATTTCGTGCGATCTTTCGAGTATGTGCCATTAATACATCATTTTCTTGCTTGAAAGAAGTTTTTGAGCAATATTTACAGTTATGGAAGTTTATTTATTTTTAATAAATTTTTATTTAATGTGAATATTCGTGTATATTCGTAAACCAATTCAATTTCAGGAATTTTAACATCAAGTATTGAGTACATCATTTTCTTGGTTGGGAGAATTTTTTTGAGAAATTTACACAAGTTACGTAAGATTTTTGATTTTTTTTTATAAAATTTTGATTTCGTGCGAAATATTCGAGTGTGTGTCACGAATACATCATTTTCATTGTTGGAAAAAGATTTTGAGCAAATTTCACAGTTATTGACGTTTTTTAATTTTTGATAAATTTTGATTTCGTGTGAATATTCTAGTATATGTCTTCATAAACCACTAGAATTTCGGAAATTTTAACATCAAGTATTGAGTACATCATTTCCTTTGTTGGAAGAAATTTTGGAGAAATTTTCACAAATTACATGAGTTTTTTGATTTTTTGATAAATTTTGATTTCGTGCGATCTTTCGAATATGTGTCATGAATATATCATTTTCTTGGTTGGAAGAAGTTCTTGAGCAATTTTTACAGTTATGGAAGTTTATTTATTTTAATAAATTTTTATTTCATGTGAATATTCGAGTATATGTCTTCATAAACCACTTACATTTTCTGTAATTTTAACATCTAGTATTGAGTACATCATATTCGTGGTTGGAAGAAATTTTTGAGAAATTTTCCTAAATAATTATGCACGAGTTTTTTGATTTTTTGATAAATTTCAATTTCGTGCGAATTTTCTAGTATGTGTCATGAATGCATCATTTTCTTGGTTGGAAGAAGTTTTTCAGAAATTTTCACAGTTATGGACGTTTTTTTACTTTTTGATAAACTTTGATTTCGTGCGAATATTCGAATATATGTCTTCGTAAACCAATTCAATTTGTGGAATTTTAACATCAAGTATTGATTAAATCATTTTCTTGTATTGAAGAATTTTTTAGAAATTTGCACAAATTACGTAAGATTTTTTTGATAAAATTTTGATTTCGTGCGAATATTCGAGTGTGTCATGAATACATCATTTTCTTGGTTGGAAGAAGTTTTTGAGCAAATTTCACAGTTATGTACGTTTTTAATCGGAGCATAGAATGCGATTGCATTATAAGGTCGCAATTGAACAGATCGAGCAAGCTCGAATTTTTTACTTTTTGATAAAAATTTTGATTTCGTGCGATTTTTCTAGAATATGTCTTCGTAAACCACTTCAATTTCTGGAATTTTATCATCAAGTATTGAGTACATCATTTCCTTGGTTGGAAGAAAATTTGGAGAAATTTTCACAAACTTACATGACTTTTTTTGATTTTTTTGATAAATTTTGATTTCGTACGATCTTTCAAATATGTGTCATGAATATATAATTTTCTTGGTTGGAAGAAGTTTTTGAGCAATTTTTACAGTTACGGAAGTTTTATTATTTTTAATAAATTTTTATTTCATGTGAATATTAAAGTATATGTCTTCGTAAACCACTTACAATTTCTGGAATTTTAACATCAAGTATTGAGTAAATCATATTCGTGGTTGGAAGAAGTTTTTTGAGCAAATTTCACAGTTATGTACGTTTTTTTAATTTTTTAATAAAATTTTGATTTCGTGCGAATTTTCTAGAATATGTCTTCGTAAACAACTTCATTTTCTGGAATTTTAACATCAGCATTGAGTACATCTTTTTCTTGGTTGAAATAAATTTTGGGAGAAATTTTCTCAAATTACATGAGTTTTTTTTATTTTTTGATAAATTTTGATTTCGTGCGATCTTTCGAGTATGTGTCATGAATACATCATTTTCTAGCTTGAAAGGAATTTTTGAGCAATTTTTACAGTTATGGAAGTTAATTTATTTTTAATAGATTTTTATTGCATATGAATATTCGTGGATATTCGTAAACCAATTCAATTTGAGGAATTTTAACATGAAGTATTGATTAAATCATTTTCTTGTTTTGAAGAAGTTTTTTTAGAAATTTGCTCAAATTACGTAAGATTTTTTTGATAAAATTTCGATGCCGTGCGAATATTCCAGTGTGTGTCATGAATACATCATTTTCTTGGTTGGAAGAAGTTTTTGAGCAAATTTCACAGTTATGTAGGTTTTTTTTTTAATTTTAGATAAAAATTTTGATTTCGTACGAATTTTCTAGAATGTTTTCTTAAACCACTTCAATTTCTGGAATTTTAACATCAAGCATTGATTACATCATTTTCTTGTTTGAATGAAATTTTGGAGAAATTTTCACAAATTACATGAGTTTTTTTATTTTTTAGATAAATTTTGATTTCGTGCGATCTTTCGAGTATGTGCCATTAATACATCATTTTCTTGCTTGAAAGAAGTTTTTGAGCAATATTTACAGTTATGGAAGTTTATTTATTTTTAATAAATTTTTATTTAATGTGAATATTCGTGTATATTCGTAAACCAATTCAATTTCAGGAATTTTAACATCAACTATTGAGTACATCATTTTCTTGGTTGGGAGAATTTTTTTGAGAAATTTACACAAGTTACGTAAGATTTTTGATTTTTTTTTATAAATTTTGATTTCGTGCGAATATTCGAGTGTGTGTCACGAATACATCATTTTCATTGTTGGAAAAAGATTTTGAGCAAATTTCACAGTTATTGACGTTTTTTAATTTTTGATAAATTTTGATTTCGTGTGAATATTCTAGTATATATCTTCATAAACCACTAGAATTTAGGAAATTTTAACATCAAGTATTGAGTACATCATTTCCTTTGTTGGAAGAAATTTTGGAGAAATTTTCACAAATTACATGAGTTTTTTGATTTTTTGATAAATTTTGATTTCGTGCGATCTTTCGAATATGTGTCATGAATATATCATTTTCTTGGTTGGAAGAAGTTCTTGAGCAATTTTTACAGTTATGGAAGTTTATTTATTTTTAATAAATTTTTATTTCATGTGAATATTCGAGTATATGTCTTCATAAACCACTTACATTTTCTGTAATTTTAACATCTAGTATTGAGTACATCATATTCGTGGTTGGAAGAAATTTTTGAGAAATTTTCCTAAATAATTATGCACGAGTTTTTTGATTTTTTGATAAATTTCAATTTCGTGCGAATTTTCTAGTATGTGTCATGAATGCATCATTTTCTTGGTTGGAAGAAGTTTTTCAGAAATTTTCACAGTTATGGACGTTTTTTTACTTTTTGATAAACTTTGATTTCGTGCGAATATTCGAATATATGTCTTCGTAAACCAATTCAATTTGTGGAATTTTAACATCAAGTATTGATTAAATCATTTTCTTGTATTGAAGAATTTTTTTAGAAATTTGCACAAATTACGTAAGATTTTTTAGATAAAATTTTGATTTCGTGCGAATATTCGAATGTGTCATGAATACATCATTTTCTTGTTTGGAAGATGTTTTTGAGCAAATTTCACAGTTATGTAGGTTTTTTATTGGAGCATAGAATGCGATTGCATTATAAGGTCGCAATTGAACAGATCGAGCAAGCTCGAATTTTTTACTTTTTGATAAAAATTTTGATTTCGTGCGATTTTTCTAGAATATGTCTTTATAAACAAACCACTTCAATTTCTGGAACTTTATCATCAAGTATTGAGTACATCATTTCCTTGGTTGGAAGAAAATTTGGAGAAATTTTCACAAATTACATGATTTTTTTTTATTTTTTTGATAAATTTTGATTTCGTACGATCTTTCAAATATGTGTTATGAATATATCATTTTCTTGGTTAGAAGAAGTTTTTGAGCAATTTTTATGGTTATGGAAGTTTTATTATTTTTAATAAATTTTTATTTCATGTGAATATTAAAGTATATGTCTTCGTAAACCACTTACAATTTCTGGAATTTTAACATCAAGTATTGAGTACATCATATTCGTGGTTGGAAGAAGTTTTTTGAGCAAATTTCACTGTTATGTACGTTTTTTTAATTTTTTAATAAAATTTTGATTTCGTGGGAATTTTCTAGAATATGTCTTCGTAAACCACTTCAGTTTCTGGAATTTTAACATCAAGCATTGAGTACATCATTTTCTTGGTTGAAATAAATTTTTGGAGAAATTTTCTCAAATTACATGAGTTTTTTTATTTTTTTGATAAATTTCGATTTTGTGTGATCTTTCGAGTATGTGTCATGAATATATCATTTTCTTGGTTGGAAGAAGTTCTTGAGCAATTTTTACAGTTATGGAAGTTTATTTATTTTTAATAAATTTTTATTTCATGTGAATATTCGAGTATATGTCTTCATAAACCACTTACAATTTCTGTAATTTTAACATCTAGTATTGAGTACATCATATTCGTGGTTAGAAGAAATTTTTGAGAAATTTTCCAAAATAATTATACACGAGTTTTTTGATTTTTTGTTAAATTTCAATTTCGTTCGAATTTTCTAGTATGTGTCATGAATGTATCATTTTCTTGGTTGGAAGAAGTTTTTAAAAAATTTTCACAGTTATGGACGTTTTTTTACTTTTTGAATTTCGTGCGAATATTTGAATATATGTCTTCGTAAATCAATTCAATTTGTGGAATTTTAACATCAAGTATTGATTAAATCATTTTCTTGTTTTGAAGAATTGTTTTTAGAAATTTGCTCAAATTACGTAAGATTTTTTTGATAAAATTTCGATTTCGTGCGAATATTCGAGTGTCTGTCAAAAATACATCATTTTCTTGGTTGGAAGAAGTTTTTGTGCAAATTTCACAGTTAGGTACGTTTTTTTAATTTTTGATAAAAAATTTGATTTCGTGCGAATTTTCTGGAATGTCTTCTTAAACCACTTCAATTTCTAGAATTTTAACATCAAGCATTTATTACACCATTTTCTTGTTTGAATGAAATTTTGGAGAAATTTTCACAAATTACATGAGTTCTTTTATTTTTTAGATAAATTTCGATTTCGTGCGATCTTTCGAGTATGTGTCATGAATACATCATTTTCTAGCTTGAAAGAAGTTTTTGAGCAATTTTTACAGTTATGGAAGTTTATTTATTTTTAATAAATTTTTATTGCATGTGAATATTCGTGTATATTCGGAAACCAATTCAATTTCAGGAATTTTAACATCAAGTTGAGTACATCATTTTCTTAGTGGGGAGAAGTTTTTTGAGAAATTTGCAAAAGTTACGTAAGATTTTTGATTTTTTTTTTAATAAAATTTTGATTTCGTGCGAATATTCGAGTGTGTGTCACGAATACATCATTTTCATTGTAGGAAAAAGATTTTGAGCAAATTTCACAGTTATGGACGTTTTTTAATTTTTGATAAATTTTCATTTCGTGTGAATATTCTAGTATATGTCTTCGTAAACCACTAGAATTTTTGGAATTTTAATATCAAGTATTGAGTACATCATTTCCATTGTTGGAAGAAATTTTGGAGAAATTTTCACAAATTACATGAGTTTTTTGATTTTTTGATAAATTTCGATTTCGTGCGATCTTTCGAATATGTGTCATGAATATATCATTTTCTTGGTTGGAAGAAGTTCTTGAGCAATTTTTACAGTTATGGAAGTTTATTTATTTTTAATAAGTTTTTATTTCATGTGAATATTCGAGTATATGTCTTCATAAACCACTTACAATTTCTGTAATTTAACATCTAGTATTGAGTACATCATATTCATGGTTGGAAGTAATTTTTGAGAAATTTTCCTAAATAATTATACACGAGTTTTTTTATTTTTTTGATAAATTTCGATTTTGTGTGATCTTTCGAGTATGTGTCATGAATATATCATTTTCTTGGTTGGAAGAAGTTCTTGAGCAATTTTTACAGTTATGGAAGTTTATTTATTTTTAATAAATTTTTATTTCATGTGAATATTCGAGTATATGTCTTCATAAACCACTTACAACTTCTGTAATTTTAACATCTAGTATTGAGTACATCATTTTCGTGGTTGGAAGAAATTTTTGAGAAATTTTCCAAAATAATTATACACGAGTTTTTTGATTTTTTGATAAATTTCATTTCGTGCGAATTTTCTAGTATGTGTCATGAATGCATCATTTTCTTGGTTGGAAGAAGTTTTTGAGCAAATTTCACAGTTATGTACGTTTTTAATCGGAGCATAGAATACAATTGCATTATATAAGGTCACAATTGAACAGATCGAGCAAGCTCGAATTTTTTACTTTTTGATAAAAATTTTGATTTCGTGCGATTTTTCTAGAATATGTCTTCGTAAACAACTTCAATTTCTGGAATTTTATCATCAAGTATTGAGTACATCATTTCCTTGGTTGGAAGAAAATTTGGAGAAATTTTCACAAATTACATGACTTTTTTTGATTTTTTTGATAAATTTTGATTTCGTACGATCTTTCAAATATGTGTCATGAATATATAATTTTCTTGGTTAGAAGATGTTTTTGAGCAATTTTTACAGTTACGGAAGTTTTATTATTTTTAATAAATTTTTATTTCAGGTGAATATTAAAGTATATGTCTTCGTAAACCACTTACAATTTCTGGAATTTTAACATCAAGTATTGAGTACATCATATTCGTGGTTGGAAGAAGTTTTTTGAGCAAATTTCACAGTTATGTACGCTTTTTTAATTTTTTAATAAAATTTTGATTTCATGCGAATTTTCTAGAATATGTCTTCGTAAACAACTTCATTTTCTGGAATTTTAACATCAAGCATTGAGTACATCTTTTTCTTGGTTGAAATAAATTTTGGGAGAAATTTTCTCAAATTACATGAGTTTTTTTTATTTTTTGATAAATTTCGATTTCGTGCGATCTTTTTCGAATATGTGTCATGAATACATCATTTTCTAGCTTGAAAGGAATTTTTGAGCAATTTTTACAGTTATGGAAGTTAATTTATTTTTAATAGATTTTTATTGCATATGAATATTCGTGGATATTCGTAAACCAATTCAATTTGAGGAATTTTAACATGAAGTATTGATTAAATCATTTTTTGAAGAAGTTTTTTTAGAAATTTGCTCAAATTACGTAAGATTTTTTTGATAAAATTTCGATGTCGTGCGAATATTCGAGTGTGTGTAGGTTTTTTTTTTTTTTTTTTGATAAAAATTTTGATTTCGTGCGAATTTTCTAGAATGTTTTCTTAAACCACTTCAATTTCTGGAATTTTAACATCAAGCATTGATTACATCATTTTCTTGTTTGAATGAAATTTTGGAGAAATTTTCACAAATTACATGAGTTTTTTTATTTTTTAGATAAATTTTGATTTCGTGCGATCTTTCGAGTATGTGCCATTAATACATCATTTTCTTGCTTGAAAGAAGTTTTTGAGCAATATTTACAGTTATGGAAGTTTATTTATTTTTAATAAATTTTTATTTAATGTGAATATTCGTGTATATTCGTAAACCAATTCAATTTCAGGAATTTTAACATCAAGTATTGAGTACATCATTTTCTTGGTTGGGAGAAGTTTTTTGAGAAATTTACACAAGTTACGTAAGATTTTTGATTTTTTTTTATAAAATTTTGATTTCGTGCGAATATTCGAGTGTGTGTCACGAATACATCATTTTCATTGTTGGAAAAAGATTTTGAGCAAATTTCACAGTTATTGACGTTTTTTAATTTTTGATAAATTTTGATTTCGTGTGAATATTCTAGTATATGTCTTCATAAACCACTAGAATTTCGGAAATTTTAACATCAAGTATTGAGTACATCATTTCCTTTGTTGGAAGAAATTTTGGAGAAATTTTCACAAATTACATGAGTTTTTTGATTTTTTGATAAATTTTGATTTCGTGCGATCTTTCGAATATGTGTCATGAATATATCATTTTCTTGGTTGGAAGAAGTTCTTGAGCAATTTTTACAGTTATGGAAGTTTATTTATTTTTAATAAATTTTTATTTCATGTGAATATTCGAGTATATGTCTTCATAAACCACTTACATTTTCTGTAATTTTAACATCTAGTATTGAGTACATCATATTCGTGGTTGGAAGAAATTTTTGAGAAATTTTCCTAAATAATTATGCACGAGTTTTTTGATTTTTTGATAAATTTCAATTTCGTGCGAATTTTCTAGTATGTGTCATGAATGCATCATTTTCTTGGTTGGAAGAAGTTTTTCTGAAACTTTCACAGTTATGGACGTTTTTTTACTTTTTGATAAACTTTGATTTCGTGCGAATATTCGAATATATGTCTTCGTAAACCATTTCAATTTGTGGATTTTAACATCAAGTATTGATTAAATCATTTTCTTGTATTGAAGAAATTTTTTAGAAATTTGCACAAATTACGTAAGATTTTTTTGATAAAATTTTGGTTTCGTGCGAATATTCGAGTGTGTCATGAATACATCATTTTCTTGGTTGGAAGATGTTTTGGAGCAAATTTCACAGTTATGTAGGTTTTTTATTGGAGCATAGAATGCGATTGCATTATAAGGTCGCAATTGAACTGATCGAGCAAGCTCGAATTTTTTACTTTTTGATAAAAATTTTGATTTCGTGCGATTTTTCTAGAATATGTCTTTGTAAACAAACCACTTCAATTTCTGGAATTTTATCATCAAGTATTGAGTACATCATTTCATTGGTTGGAAGAAAATTTGGAGAAATTTTCACAAATTACATGATTTTTTTTTATTTTTTTGATAAATTTTGATTTCGTACGATCTCTCAAATATGTGTAATGAATATATCATTTCTTGGTTAGAAGAAGTTTTTGAGCAATTTTTACGGTTATGGAAGTTTTATTATTTTTAATAAATTTTTATTTCATGTGAATATTAAAGTATATGTCTTCGTAAACCACTTACAATTTCTGGAATTTTAACATCAAGTATTGAGTACATCATATTCGTGGTTGGAAGAAGTTTTTTGAGCAAATTTCACTGTTATGTAAGTTTTTTTAATTTTTTAATAAAATTTTGATTTCGTGGGAATTTTCTAGAATATGTCTTCGTAAACCACTTCAGTTTCGGGAATTATAACATCAAGCATTGAGTAGTACATCATTTTCTTGGTTGAAATAAATTTTTGGAGAAATTTTCTCAAATTACATGAGTTTCTTTATTTTTTTGATAAATTTCGATTTTGTGTGATCTTTCGAGTATGTGTCATGAATACATCATTTTCTAGCTTGAAAGAAGTTTTTGAGCAATTTTTACAGTTATGGAAGTTAATTTATTTTTAATAGATTTTTATTGCATATGAATATTTCTGGAGATTCGTAAACCAATTCAATTTGAGGAATTTTAACATGAAGTATTGATTAAATCATTTTCTTGTTTTGAAGAAGTTTTTTTAGAAATTTGCTCAAATTACGTAAGATTTTTTTGATAAAATTTCGATTTCGTGCGAATATTCGAGTGTGTGTCATGAATACATCATTTTCTTGGTTGGAAGAAGTTTTTGAGCAAATTTCACAGTTATGTACGTTTTTTTTTGAATTTTTGATAAAAAATTTGATTTAGTGCGAATTTTCTAGAATGTCTTCTTAAACCACTTCAATTTCTGGATTTTAACATCAAGCATTGATTACATCATTTTCTTGTTTGAATGAAATTTTGGAGAAATTTTCACAAAATTACATGAGTTTTTTGATTTTTTGATAAATTTTGATTTCGTGCGATCTTTCGAATATGTGTCATGAATATATCATTTTCTTGGTTGGAAGAAGTTCTTGAGCAATTTTTACAGTTATGGAAGTTTATTTATTTTTAATAAATTTTTATTTCATGTGAATATTCGAGTATATGTCTTCATAAACCACTTACATTTTCTGTAATTTTAACATCTAGTATTGAGTACATCATATTCGTGGTTGGAAGAAATTTTTGAGAAATTTTCCTAAATAATTATGCACGAGTTTTTTGATTTTTTGATAAATTTCAATTTCGTGCGAATTTTCTAGTATGTGTCATGAATGCATCATTTTCTTGGTTGGAAGAAGTTTTTCAGAAATTTTCACAGTTATGGACGTTTTTTTACTTTTTGATAAACTTTGATTTCGTGCGAATATTCGAATATATGTCTTCGTAAACCAATTCAATTTGTGGAATTTTAACATCAAGTATTGATTAAATCATTTTCTTGTATTGAAGAAATTTTTTAGAAATTTGCACAAATTACGTAAGATTTTTTTGATAAAATTTTGATTTCGTGCGAATATTCGAGTGTGTCATGAATACATCATTTTCTTGGTTGGAAGATGTTTTTGAGCAAATTTCACAGTTATGTAGGTTTTTTATTGGAGCATAGAATGCGATTGCATTATAAGGTCGCAATTGAACAGATCGAGCAAGCTCGAATTTTTTTCTTTTTGATAAAAATTTTGATTTCGTGCGATTTTTCTAGAATATGTCTTTGTAAACAAATCACTTCAATTTCTAGAATTTTATCATCAAGTATTGAGTACATCATTTCCTTGGTTGGAAGAAAATTTGGAGAAATTTTCACAAATTACATGATTTTTTTTGATTTTTTTGATAAATTTTGATTTCGTACGATCTTTCAAATATGTGTCATGAATATATCATTTCTTGGTTAGAAGAAGTTTTTGAGCATTTTTTACGGTTATGGAAGTTTTATATTTTTAATAAATTTTTATTTCATGTGAATATTAAAGTATATGTCTTCGTAAACCACTTACAAATTCTGGAATTTTAACATCAAGTATTGAGTACATCATATTCGTGGTTGGAAGAAGTTTTTTGAGCAAATTTCACTGTTATGTACGTTTTTTTAATTATTTAATAAAATTTTGATTTCGTGGGAATTTTCTAGAATATGTCTTCGTAAACCACTTCAGTTTCTGGAATTTTAACATCAAGCATTGAGTACATCATTTTCTTGGTTGAAATAAATTTTTGGAGAAATTTTCTCAAATTACATGAGTTTTTTTATTTTTTTGATAAATTTCGATTTTGTGTGATCTTTCGAGTATGTGTCATGAATACATCATTTTCTAGCTTGAAAGAAGTTTTTGAGCAATTTTTACAGTTATGGAAGTTAATTTATTTTTAATAGATTTTTATTGCATATGAATATTTCTGGAGATTTGTAAACCAATTCAATTTGAGGAATTTTAACATGAAGTATTGATTAAATCATTTTCTTGTTTTGAAGAAGTTTTTTTAGAAATTTGCTCAAATTACGTAAGATTTTTTTGATAAAATTTCGATTTCGTGCGAATATTCGAGTGTGTGTCATGAATACATCATTTTCTTGGTTGGAAGAAGTTTTTGAGCAAATTTCACAGTTATGTACGTTTTTTTTTTAAATTTTTGATAAAAAATTTGATTTATTGCGAATTTTCTAGAATGTCTTCTTAAACCACTTCAATTTCTGGAATTTTAACATCAAGCATTGATTACATCATTTTCTTGTTTGAATGAAATTTTGGAGAAATTTTCACAAAATTACATGAGTTTTTTGATTTTTTGATAAATTTTGATTTCGTGCGATCTTTCGAATATGTGTCATGAATATATCATTTTCTTGGTTGGAAGAAGTTCTTGAGCAATTTTTACAGTTATGGAAGTTTATTTATTTTTAATAAATTTTTATTTTATGTGAATATTCGAGTATATGTCTTCATAAACCACTTACATTTTCTGTAATTTTAACATCTAGTATTGAGTACATCATATTCGTGGTTGGAAGAAATTTTTGAGAAATTTTCCTAAATAATTATGCACGAGTTTTTTGATTTTTTGATAAATTTCAATTTCGTGCGAATTTTCTAGTATGTGTCATGAATGCATCATTTTCTTGGTTGGAAGAAGTTTTTCAGAAATTTTCACAGTTATGGACGTTTTTTTACTTTTTGATAAACTTTGATTTCGTGCGAATATTCGAATATATGTCTTCGTAAACCAATTCAATTTGTGGAATTTTAACATCAAGTATTGATTAAATCATTTTCTTGTATTGAAGAAATTTTTTAGAAATTTGCACAAATTACGTAAGATTTTTTTGATAAAATTTTGATTTCGTGCGAATATTCGAGTGTGTCATGAATACATCATTTTCTTGGTTGGAAGATGTTTTTGAGCAAATTTCACAGTTATGTAGGCTTTTTTATTGGAGCATAGAATGCGATTGCATTATAAGGTCGCAATTGAACTGATCGAGCAAGCTCGAATTTTTTACTTTTTGATAAAAATTTTGATTTCGTGCGATTTTTCTAGAATATGTCTTTGTAAACAAACCACTTCAATTTCTAGAATTTTATCATCAAGTATTGAGTACATCATTTCCTTGGTTGGAAGAAAATTTGGAGAAATTTTCACAAATTACATGATTTTTTTTTATTTTTTTGATAAATTTTGATTTCGTACGATCTTTCAAATATGTGTCATGAATATATCATTTCTTGGTTAGAAGAAGTTTTTGAGCAATTTTTACGGTTATGGAAGTTTTATTATTTTTAATAAATTTTTATTTCATGTGAATATTAAAGTATGTCTTCGTAAACCACTTACAAATTCTGGAATTTTAACATCAAGTATTGAGTACATCATATTCGTGGTTGGAAGAAGTTTTTTGAGCAAATTTCACTGTTATGTACGTTTTTTTAATTTTTTAATAAAATTTTGATTTCGTGGGAATTTTCTAGAATATGTCTTCGTAAACCACTTCAGTTTCTGGAATTTTAACATCAAGCATTGAGTACATCATTTTCTTGGTTGAAATAAATTTTTGGAGAAATTTTCTCAAATTACATGAGTTTTTTTATTTTTTTGATAAATTTCGATTTTGTGTGATCTTTCGAGTATGTGTCATGAATACATCATTTTCTAGCTTGCAAGAAGTTTTTGAGCAATTTTTACAGTTATGGAAGTTAATTTATTTTTAATAGATTTTTATTGCATATGAATATTTCTGGAGATTTGTAAACCAATTCAATTTGAGGAATTTTAACATGAAGTATTGATTAAATCATTTTCTTGTTTTGAAGAAGTTTTTTTAGAAATTTGCTCAAATTACGTAAGATTTTTTTGATAAAATTTCGATTTCGTGCGAATATTCGAGTGTGTGTCATGAATACATCATTTTCTTGGTTGGAAGAAGTTTTTGAGCAAATTTCACAGTTATGGTCGCTTTTTTTTTAATTTTTGATAAAAAATTTGATTTAGTGCGAATTTTCTAGAATGTCTTCTTAAACCACTTCAATTTCTGGAATTTTAACATCAAGCATTGATTACATCATTTTCTTGTTTGAATGAAATTTTGGAGAAATTTTCACAAAATTACATGAGTTTTTTGATTTTTTGATAAATTTTGATTTCGTGCGATCTTTCGAATATGTGTCATGAATATATCATTTTCTTGGTTGGAAGAAGTTCTTGAGCAATTTTTACAGTTATGGAAGTTTATTTATTTTTAATAAATTTTTTTCATGTGAATATTCGAGTATATGTCTTCATAAACCACTTACATTTTCTGTAATTTTAACATCTAGTATTGAGTACATCATATTCGTGGTTGGAAGAAATGTTTGAGAAATTTTCCTAAATAATTATGCACGAGTTTTTTGATTTTTTGATAAATTTCAATTTCGTGCGAATTTTCTAGTATGTGTCATGAATGCATCATTTTCTTGGTTGGAAGATGTTTTTGAGCAAATTTCACAGTTATGTGGGTTTTTTATTGGAGCATAGAATGCGATTGCATTATAAGGTCGCAATTGAACTGATCGAGCAAGCTCGAATTTTTTACTTTTTGATAAAAATTTTGATTTCGTGCGATTTTTCTAGAATATGTCTTTGTAAACAAACCACTTCAATTTCTAGAATTTTATCATCAAGTATTGAGTACATCATTTCCTTGGTTGGAAGAAAATTTGGAGAAATTTTCACAAATTACATGATTTTTTTTTATTTTTTTGATAAATTTTGATTTCGTACGATCTCTCAAATATGTGTCGTGAATATATCATTTCTTGGTTAGAAGAAGTTTTTGAGCAATTTTTACGGTTATGGAAGTTTTATTATTTTTAATAAATTTTTATTTCATGTGAATATTAAAGTATATGTCTTCGTAAACCACTTACAAATTCTGGAATTTTAACATCAAGTATTGAGTACATCATATTCGTGGTTGGAAGAAGTCTTTTTGAGCAAATTTCACTGTTATGTACGTTTTTTAATTTTTTAATAAAAATTTTGATTTCGTGGGAATTTTCTAAAATATGTCTTCGTAAACAACTTCAGTTTCTGGAATTTTAACATCAAGCATTGAGTACATCATTTTCTTGGTTGAAATAAATTTTTGGAGAAATTTTCTCAAATTACATGAGTTTTTTTATTTTTTTGATAAATTTCGATTTTGTGTGATCTTTCGAGTATGTGTCATGAATACATCATTTTCTAGCTTGAAAGAAGTTTTTGAGCAATTTTTACAGTTATGGAAGTTTATTTATTTTTAATAAATTTTTATTGCATGTGAATATTCGTGTATATTCGTAAACCAATTCAATTTCAGGAATTTTAACATCAAGTATTGAGTACATCATTTTCTTGGTTGGGAGAAGTTTTTTGAGAAATTTGCACAAGTTACGTAAGATTTTTGATTTTTTTTTTAGAAAATTTTGATTTCATGCGAATATTCGTGTGTGTGTCATGAATACATCATTTTCATTGTTGGAAAAAGATTTTGAGCCAATTTTACAGTTATGGACGTTTTTTAATTTTTGATAAATTTCGATTTAGTGTGAATATTACAGTATATGTCTTCGTAAACCACTAGAATTTCTGGAATTTTAACATCAAGTATTGAGTACATCATTTCCTTGGTTGGAAGAAATTTTGGAGAAATTTTCACAAATTACATGAGTTTTTTGATTTTTTGATAAATTTTGATTTCGTGCGATCTTTGGAATATGTGTCATTAATATATCATTTTCTTGGTTGGAAGATGTTCTTGAGCTATTTTTACAGTTATGGAAGTTTATTTATTTTTAATAAATTTTTATTTCATGTGAATATTGGAGTATATGTCTTCATAAACCACTTACAATTTCTGGAATTTTAACATCAAATATTGAGTACATCATTTACTTGGTTGGAAGAAGTTTTTGAGCAAATTTCACAGTTATGTACGCCCAATTTTTGATAAAAAATTTGATTTCGTGCGAATTTTCTAGAATGTCTTCGTAAACCACTTCAATTTCTGGAATTTTAACATCAAGCATTGAGTACATTTTTTTCTTGTTTGAAAGAAATTTTGGAGAAATTTTCACAAATTACATGAGTTTTTTTATTTTTTTGTTAAATTTCGATTTCGTGCGATCTTTCGAGTATGTGTCATGAATACATCATTTTCTAGCTTGAAAGAAGTTTTTGAGCAATTTTTACAGTTATGAAATTTTATTTATTTATAATAAATTTTTATTGCATGTGAATATTCGTAAACCAATTCAATTTCAGGAATTTTAACATCAAGTATTGAGTACATCATTTTCTTGGTTGGGAGAAGTTTTTTTGAAAAATTTGCACAAGTTACGTAAGATTTTTGATTTTTTTTTATAAAATTTTGATTTCGTGCGAATATTCGAGTGTGTGTCATGAATACATCATTTTCATTGTTGGAAAAAGATTTTGAGCAAATTTCACAGTTATGGACGTTTTTTAATTTTTGATAAATTTTGATTTCGTGTGAATATTCTAGTATATGTCTTCGTAAAACACTAGAATTTCTGGAATTTTAACATCAAGTATTGAGTACATCATTTCCTTGGTTGGAAGAAATTTGGATAAATTTTCACAAATTACATGAGTTTTTTGATTTTTTGATAAATTTTGATTTCGTGCGACCTTTCGAATATGTGTCATGAATATATCATTTTCTTGGTTGGAAGAAGTTCTTGAGCAATTTTTACAGTTATGGAAGTTTATTTATTTTTAATAAATTTTTATTTCATGTGAATATTCGAGTATATGTCCTAATAAACCACTTACAATTTCTGTAATTTTAACATCTAGTATTGAGTACATCATATTCGTGGTTGGAAGAAATTTTTGAGAAATTTTCCTAAATAATTATACAAAAGTTTTTTGATTTTTAGATAAATTTCAATTTCGTGCGATTTTTCTAGTATGTGTCATGAATGCATCGTTTTCTTGGTTGGAAGAAGTTTTTGAGAAATTTTAACAGTTATGGATGTTTTTTTTACTTTTTTATAAACTTTGATTTCGTGCGAATATTCGAATATATGTCTTCGTAAACCAATTCAATTTGTGAAATTTTAACATCAAGTATTGATTAAATCATTTTCTTGTTTTGAAGAATATTTTGGAAATTTGCACAAATTACGTAAGATTTTTTTGATAAAATTTTGATTTCGTGCGAATATTCGAGTGTGTGTCATGAATACATCATTTTCTTGGTTGGAAGAAGTTTTTGAGCAAATTTCACATGTATGTAGGTTTTTTTATTGGAGCATAGAATGCGATTGCATTATAAGGTCGCAATTGAACAGATCGAGTAAGCTCGAATTTTTTACTTTTTGATAAAACTTTTGATTTCGTGCGATTTTTCTAGAATATGTCTTTGTAAACAAACCACTTCAATTTCTGGAATTTTATCATCAAGTATTGAGTACATCATTTCCTTGGTTGGAAGAAAATTTGGAGAAATTTTCACAAATTACATGAGTTTTTTTATTTTTTTGATAAATTTTGATTTCGTGTGACCTTTCAAATATGTGTCATGAATATATCATTTTCTTGGTTAGAAGAAGTTTTTTAGCAATTTTTACAGTTATGGAAGTTTTATTATTTTTAATAAATTTTTATTTCATGTGAATATTAAAGCATATGTCTTCGTAAACCACTTACAATTTCTGGAATTTTAACAAGTATTGAGTACATCATATCCGTTGTTGAAAGAAGTTTTTTGAGCAAATTCACAGTTATGTACGTTTTTTTAATTTTTTAATAATATTTTGATTTCGTGTCAATTTTCTAGAATATGTATTCGTAAACCACTTCAGTTTTTGGAATTTTAACATCAAGCATTGAGTACATCATTTTCTTGGTTGAAATAAATTTTGGGAGAAATTTTCTCAAATTACATGAGTTTTTTTATTTTTGGATAAATTTTGATTTCGTGCGATCTTTCGAGTATGTGTCATGAATACATCATTTTCTAAGCTTGAAAGGAATTTTTGAGCAATTTTTACAGTCGTGGAAGTTAATTTATTTTTAATAGATTTTTATTGCATATGAATATTCGTGGATATTCGTAAACCAATTCAATTTGAGGAATTTTAACATTAAGTATTGATTAAATCATTTTCTTGTTTTGAAGAAGTTTTTTTAGAAATTTGCTCAAATTACTTAAGATTTTTTTGATAAAATTTCGATTTCGTGCGAATATTCGAGTGTGTGTCATGAATACATCTTTTTCTTGGTTGGAAGAAGTTTTTGAGCAAATTTCACAGTTATGTAAGTTTTTTTTAATTTTTGATAAAAAATTTGATTTCGTGCGAATTTTCTAGAATGTCTTCGTAAACCACTTCAATTTCTGGAATTTTAACATCAAGCATTGAGTACATCATTTTCTTGTTTGAAAGAAATTTTGGAGAAATTTTCAGAAATTACATGAGTTTTTTTATTTTTTTGATAAATTTCGGTTTCGTGAGATCTTTCGAGTATGTGTCATGAATACATCATTTTCTAGCTTGAAATAAGTTTTTAAGCAATTTTTACATTTATGGAAGTTTATTTTATTTTTAATAAATTTTTATTGCATGTGAATATTCGTGTATATTCGTAAACCAATTCAATTTCAGGAATTTTAACATCAAGTATTGAGTACATCATTTTCTTGGTTGGGAGAAGTTTTTTGAGAAATTTGCACAAGTTACGTAAGATTCTTGATTTTTTTTTTATAAAATTTTGATTTCGTGCGAATATTCGAGTGTGTGTCATGAATACATCATTTTCATTGTTGGAAAAAGATTTTGAGTATATGTCTTGAGTACATCATTTCCTTTGTTGGAAGAAATTTTGGAGAAATTTTCACAAATTACATGAGTTTTTTGATTTTTTGATAAATTTTGATTTCGTGCGATCTTTCGAAAATGTGTCATGAATATATCATTTTTTTGGTTGGAAGAAGTTCTTGAGCAATTTTTACAGTTATGGAAGTTTATTTATTTTTAATAAATTTTTATTTCATGTGAATATTCGAGTATATGTCCTAATAAACCACTTACAATTCTGTAATTTTAACATCTAGTATTGAGTACATCATATTCGTGGTTGGAAGAAATTTTTGAGAAATTTTCCTAAATAATTATACAAGAGTTTTTTGATTTTTTGATAAATTTCAATTTCGTGCGAATTTTCTAGTATGTGTCATTAATGCATCGTTTTCTTGGTTGGAAGAAGTTTTTGAGAAATTTTCACAGTTATGGACGTTTTTTTACTTTTTTATAAACTTTGATTTCGTGCGAATATTCGAATATATGTCTTCGTAAACCAATTCAATTTGTGAAATTTTAACATCAAGTATTGATTAAATCATTTTCTTGTTTTGAAGAATATTTTAGAAATTTGCACAAATTACGTAAGATTTTTTTGATAAAATTTTGATTTCGTGCGAATATTCGAGTGTGTGTCATGAATACATCATTTTCTTGGTTGGAAGAAGTTTTTGAGCAAATTTCACAGTTATGTAGGTTTTTTATTGTGCATAGAATGCGATTGCATTATAAGGTCGCAATTGAACAGATCGAGTAAGCTCGAATTTTTTACTTTTTGATATTTCTAGAATATGTCTTTGTAAACAAACCACTTCAATTTCTGGAATTTTATCATCAAGTATTGAGTACATCATTTCCTTGGTTGGAAGAAAATTTGGAGAAATTTTCACAAATTACATGAGTTTTTTTTATTTTTTTGATAAATTTTGATTTCGTGTGACCTTTCAAATATGTGTCATGAATATATCATTTTCTTGGTTAGAAGAAGTTTTTTAGCAATTTTTACAGTTATGGAAGTTTTATTATTTTTAATAAATTTTTATTTCATGTGAATATTAAAGCATATGTCTTCGTAAACCACTTACAATTTCTGGAATTTTAACAACAAGTATTGAGTACATCATATCCGTTGTTGGAAGAAGTTTTTTGAACAAATTTCACAGTTATGTACGTTTTTTTAATTTTTTAATAAAATTTTGATTTCGTGTCAATTTTCTAGAATATGTATTCGTTAACCACTTCAGTTTTTGGAATTTTAACATCAAGCATTGTTGAGTACATCATTTTCTTGGTTGAAATAAATTTTAGGAGAAATTTTCTCAAATTACATGAGTTTTTTTATTTTTTGATAAATTTTGATTTCGTGCGATCTTTCGAGTATGTGTCATGAATACATCATTTTCTAAGCTTGAAACGAACTTTTGAGCAATTTTTACAGTTGTGGAAGTTAATTTATTTTTAATAGATTTTTATTGCATATGAATATTCGTGGATATTCGTAAACCAATTCAATTTGTGGAATTTTAACATGAAGTATTGATTAAATCATTTTCTTGTTTTGAAGAAGTTTTTTTAGAAATTTGCTCAAATTACGTAAGATTTTTTTGATAAAATTTCGATTTCGTGCGAATATTCGAGTGTGTGTCATGAATACATCATTTTCTTGGTTGGAAGAATTTTTTGAGCAAATTTCACAATTATGTAAGTTTTTTTTAATTTTTGATAAAAAATTTGATTTCGTGCGAATTTTCTAGAATGTCTTCGTAAACCACTTCAGTTTCTGGAATTTTAACATCAAGCATTGAGTACATCATTTTCTTGTTTGAAAGAAATTTTGGAGAAATTTTCAGAAATTACATGAGTTTTTTTATTTTTTTGATAAATTTCGGTTTCGTGCGATCTTTCGAGTATGTGTCATGAATACATCATTTTCTAGCTTGAAAGAAGTTTTTGAGCAATTTTTACAGTTATGGAAGTTTATTTATTTTTAATAAATTTTTATTGCATGTGAATATTCGGGTATATTCGTAAACCAATTCAATTTCAGGAATTTTAACATCAAGTATTAAGTACATCATTTTCTTGGTTGGGATAAGTTTTTTGAGAAATTTGCACAAGTTACGTAAAATTCTTGATTTTTTTTTATAAAATTTTGATTTCGTGCGAATATGCGAGTGTGTGTCATGAATACATCATTTTCATTGTTGGAAAAAGATTTTGAGCAAATTTCACAGTTATTGCGTTTTTTAATTTTTGATAAATTTTGATTTCGTGTGAATATTCTAGTATGTCTTCGTAAACCACTAGAATTTCTGGAATTTTAACATCAAGTATTGAGTACATCATTTCCTTGGTTGGAAGAAATTTTGGAGAAATTTTCACAAATTACATGAGTTTTTTGATTTTTTGATAAATTTTGATTTCGTGCGATCTTTCGAATATGTGTCATGAATATATCATTTTCTTGGTTGGAACAAGTTCTTGAGCAATTTTTACAGTTATGGAAGTTTATTTATTTTTAATAAATTTTTATTTCATGTGAATATTCGAGTATATGTCCTAATAAACCACTTACAATTTCTGTAATTTTAACATCTAGTATTGAGTACATCATATTCGTGGTTGGAAGAAATTTTTGAGAAATTTTCCTAAATAATTATACACGAGTTTTTTGATTTTTTGATAAATTTCAATTTCGTGCGAATTTTCTAGTATGTGTCATGAATGCATCGTTTTCTTGGTTGGAAGAAGTTTTTGAGAAATTTTCACAGTTATGGACGTTTTTTTACTTTTTGATAAACTTTGATTTCGTGCGAATATTCGAATATATGTCTTCGTAAACCAATTCAATTTGTGAAATTTTAACATCAAGTATTGATTAAATCATTTCTGGTTTTGAAGAATTTTTTTGGAAATTTGCACAAATTACGTAAGAATTTTTTGATAAAATTTCGATTTCGTGCGAATATTCGAGTGTGTGTCATGAATACATCATTTTCTTGGTTGGAAGAAGTTTTTGAGCAAATTTCACAGTTATGTAGGTTTTTTATTGGAGCATAGAATGCGATTGCATTATAAGGTCGCAATTGAACAGATCGAGCAAGCTCGAATTTTTTACTTTTTGATAAAAATTTTGATTTCGTGCGATTTTTCTAGAATATGTCTTTGTAAACAAACCACTTCAATTTCTGGAATTTTATCATCAAGTATTGAGTACATCATTTCCTTGGTTGGAAGAAAATTTGGAGAAATTTTCACAAATTACATGAGTTTTTTTGATTTTTTTGATAAATTTTGATTTCGTGCGATCCTTTCAAATATGTGTCATGAATATATCATTTTCTTGGTTAGAAGAAGTTTTTGAGCAATTTTTACAGTTATGGAAGTTTTATTATTTTTAATAAATTTTTATTTCATGTGAATATTAAAGCATATGTCTTCGTAAACCACTTACAATTTCTGGAATTTTAACAACAAGTATTGAGTACATCATATCCGTGGTTGGAAGAAGTTTTTTGAGCAAATTTCACAGTTATGTACGTTTTTTTAATTTTTTAATAAAATTTTGATTTCGTGCGAATTTTCTAGAATATGTCTTCGTAAACCACTTCAGTTTCTGGAATTTTAACATCAAGCATTGAGTACATCATTTTCTTGGTTGAAATAAATTTTGGGAGAAATTTTCTCAAATTACATGAGTTTTTTTATTTTTTGATAAATTTTGATTTCGTGCGATCTTTCGAGTATGTGTCATGAATACATCATTTTCTAAGCTTGAAAGGAATTTTTGAGCAATTTTTACAGTTATGGAAGTTAATTTATTTTTAATAGATTTTTATTGCATATGAATATTCGTGGATATTCGTAAACCAATTCAATTTGAGGAATTTTAACATGAAGTATTGATTAAATCATTTTCTTGTTTTGAAGAAGTTTTTTTAGAAATTTGCTCAAATTACGTAAGATTTTTTTGATAAAATTTCGATTTCGTGCGAATATTCGAGTGTGTGTCATGAATACATCATTTTCTTGGTTGGAAGAAGTTTTTGAGCAAATTTCACAGTTATGTAAGTTTTTTTTAATTTTTGATAAAAAATTTGATTTCGTGCGAATTTTCTAGAATGTCTTCGTAAACCACTTCAGTTTCTGGAATTTTAACATCAAGCATTGAGTACATCATTTTCTTGTTTGAAAGAAATTTTGGAGAAATTTTCAGAAATTACATGAGTTTTTTTATTTTTTTGATAAATTTCGGATTTCGTGCGATCTTTCGAGTATGTGTCATGAATACATCATTTTCTAGCTTGAAAGAAGTTTTTGAGCAATTTTTACAGTTATGGAAGTTTATTTATTTTTAATAAATTTTTATTGCATGTGAATATTCGTGTATATTCGTAAACCAATTCAATTTCAGGAATTTTAACATCAAGTATTGAGTACATCATTTTCTTGGTTGGGAGAAGTTTTTTGAGAAATTTGCACAAGTTACGTAAGATTCTTGATTTTTTTTTATAAAATTTTGATTTCGTGCGAATATTCGAGTGTGTGTCATGAATACATCATTTTCATTGTTGGAAAAAGATTTTGAGCAAATTTCACAGTTATTGACGTTTTTTAATTTTTGATAAATTTTGATTTCGTGTGAATATTCTAGTATATGTCTTCGTAAACCACTAGAATTTCTGGAATTTTAACATCAAGTATTGAGTACATCATTTCCTTGGTTGGAAGAAATTTTGGAGAAATTTTCACAAATTACATGAGTTTTTTGATTTTTTGATAAATTTTGATTTCGTGCGATCTTTCGAATATGTGTCATGAATATATCATTTTCTTGGTTGGAAGAAGTTCTTGAGCAATTTTTACAGTTATGGAAGTTTATTTATTTTTAATAAATTTTTATTTCATGTGAATATTCGAGTATATGTCCTAATAAACCACTTACAATTTCTGTAATTTTAACATCTAGTATTGAGTACATCATATTCGTGGTTGGAAGAAATTTTTGAGAAATTTTCCTAAATAATTATACACGAGTTTTTTGATTTTTTGATAAATTTCAATTTCGTGCGAATTTTCTAGTATGTGTCATGAATGCATCAGTTTTCTTGGTTGGAAGAAGTTTTTGAGAAATTTTCACAGTTATGGACGTTTTTTACTTTTTGATAAACTTTGATTTCGTGCGAATATTCGAATATATGTCTTCGTAAACCAATTCAATTTGTGAAATTTTAACATCAAGTATTGATTAAATCATTTTCTTGTTTTGAAGAATTTTTTTGGAAATTTGCACAAATTACGTAAGATTTTTTTGATAAAATTTCGATTTCGTGCGAATATTCGAGTGTGTGTCATGAATACATCATTTTCTTGGTTGGAAGAAGTTTTTGAGCAAATTTCACAGTTATGTAGGTTTTTTATTGGAGCATAGAATGCGATTGCATTATAAGGTCGCAATTGAACAGATCGAGCAAGCTCGAATTTTTTACTTTTTGATAAAAATTTTGATTTCGTGCGATTTTTCTAGAATATGTCTTTGTAAACAAACCACTTCAATTTCTGGAATTTTATCATCAAGTATTGAGTACATCATTTCCTTGGTTGGAAGAAAATTTGGAGAAATTTTCACAAATTACATGAGTTTTTTTGATTTTTTTGATAAATTTTGATTTCGTGCGATCTTTCAAATATGTGTCATGAATATATCATTTTCTTGGTTAGAAGAAGTTTTTGAGCAATTTTTACAGTTATGGAAGTTTTATTATTTTTAATAAATTTTTATTTCATGTGAATATTAAAGCATATGTCTTCGTAAACCACTTACAATTTCTGGAATTTTAACAACAAGTATTGAGTACATCATATCCGTGGTTGGAAGAAGTTTTTTGAGCAAATTTCACAGTTATGTACGTTTTTTTAATTTTTTAATAAAATTTTGATTTCGTGCGAATTTTCTAGAATATGTCTTCGTAAACCACTTCAGTTTCTGGAATTTTAACATCAAGCATTGAGTACATCATTTTCTTGGTTGAAATAAATTTTGGGAGAAATTTTCTCAAATTACATGAGTTTTTTTATTTTTTGATAAATTTTGATTTCGTGCGATCTTTCGAGTATGTGTCATGAATACATCATTTTCTAAGCTTGAAAGGAATTTTTGAGCAATTTTTACAGTTATGGAAGTTAATTTATTTTTAATAGATTTTTATTGCATATGAATATTCGTGGATATTCGTAAACCAATTCAATTTGAGGAATTTTAACATGAAGTATTGATTAAATCATTTTCTTGTTTTGAAGAAGTTTTTTTAGAAATTTGCTCAAATTACGTAAGATTTTTTTGATAAAATTTCGATTTCGTGCGAATATTCGAGTGTGTGTCATGAATACATCATTTTCTTGGTTGGAAGAAGTTTTTGAGCAAATTTCACAGTTATGTAAGTTTTTTTTAATTTTTGATAAAAAATTTGATTTCGTGCGAATTTTCTAGAATGTCTTCGTAAACCACTTCAGTTTCTGGAATTTTAACATCAAGCATTGAGTACATCATTTTCTTGTTTGAAAGAAATTTTGGAGAAATTTTCAGAAATTACATGAGTTTTTTTATTTTTTTGATAAATTTCGATTTCGTGCGATCTTTCGAGTATGTGTCATGAATACATCATTTTCTAGCTTGAAAGAAGTTTTTGAGCAATTTTTACAGTTATGGAAGTTTATTTATTTTTAATAAATTTTTATTGCATGTGAATATTCGTGTATATTCGTAAACCAATTCAATTTCAGGAATTTTAACATCAAGTATTGAGTACATCATTTTCTTGGTTGGGAGAAGTTTTTTGAGAAATTTGCACAAGTTACGTAAGATTCTTGATTTTTTTTTATAAAATTTTGATTTCGTGCGAATATTCGAGTGTGTGTCATGAATACATCATTTTCATTGTTGGAAAAAGATTTTGAGCAAATTTCACAGTTATTGACGTTTTTTAATTTTTGATAAATTTTGATTTCGTGTGAATATTCTAGTATATGTCTTCGTAAACCACTAGAATTTCTGGAATTTTAACATCAAGTATTGAGTACATCATTTCCTTGGTTGGAAGAAATTTTGGAGAAATTTTCACAAATTACATGAGTTTTTTGATTTTTTGATAAATTTTGATTTCGTGCGATCTTTCGAATATGTGTCATGAATATATCATTTTCTTGGTTGGAAGAAGTTCTTGAGCAATTTTTACAGTTATGGAAGTTTATTTATTTTTAATAAATTTTTATTTCATGTGAATATTCGAGTATATGTCCTAATAAACCACTTACAATTTCTGTAATTTTAACATCTAGTATTGAGTACATCATATTCGTGGTTGGAAGAAATTTTTGAGAAATTTTCCTAAATAATTATACACGAGTTTTTTGATTTTTTGATAAATTTCAATTTCGTGCGAATTTTCTAGTATGTGTCATGAATGCATCAGTTTTCTTGGTTGGAAGAAGTTTTTGAGAAATTTTCACAGTTATGGACGTTTTTTTACTTTTTGATAAACTTTGATTTCGTGCGAATATTCGAATATATGTCTTCGTAAACCAATTCAATTTGTGAAATTTTAACATCAAGTATTGATTAAATCATTTTCTTGTTTTGAAGAATTTTTTTGGAAATTTGCACAAATTACGTAAGATTTTTTTGATAAAATTTCGATTTCGTGCGAATATTCGAGTGTGTGTCATGAATACATCATTTTCTTGGTTGGAAGAAGTTTTTGAGCAAATTTCACAGTTATGTAGGTTTTTTATTGGAGCATAGAATGCGATTGCATTATAAGGTCGCAATTGAACAGATCGAGCAAGCTCGAATTTTTTACTTTTTGATAAAAATTTTGATTTCGTGCGATTTTTCTAGAATATGTCTTTGTAAACAAACCACTTCAATTTCTGGAATTTTATCATCAAGTATTGAGTACATCATTTCCTTGGTTGGAAGAAAATTTGGAGAAATTTTCACAAATTACATGAGTTTTTTTGATTTTTTTGATAAATTTTGATTTCGTGCGATCTTTCAAATATGTGTCATGAATATATCATTTTCTTGGTTAGAAGAAGTTTTTGAGCAATTTTTACAGTTATGGAAGTTTTATTATTTTTAATAAATTTTTATTTCATGTGAATATTAAAGCATATGTCTTCGTAAACCACTTACAATTTCTGGAATTTTAACAACAAGTATTGAGTACATCATATCCGTGGTTGGAAGAAGTTTTTTGAGCAAATTTCACAGTTATGTACGTTTTTTTAATTTTTTAATAAAATTTTGATTTCGTGCGAATTTTCTAGAATATGTCTTCGTAAACCACTTCAGTTTCTGGAATTTTAACATCAAGCATTGAGTACATCATTTTCTTGGTTGAAATAAATTTTGGGAGAAATTTTCTCAAATTACATGAGTTTTTTTATTTTTTGATAAATTTTGATTTCGTGCGATCTTTCGAGTATGTGTCATGAATACATCATTTTCTAAGCTTGAAAGGAATTTTTGAGCAATTTTTACAGTTATGGAAGTTAATTTATTTTTAATAGATTTTTATTGCATATGAATATTCGTGGATATTCGTAAACCAATTCAATTTGAGGAATTTTAACATGAAGTATTGATTAAATCATTTTCTTGTTTTGAAGAAGTTTTTTTAGAAATTTGCTCAAATTACGTAAGATTTTTTTGATAAAATTTCGATTTCGTGCGAATATTCGAGTGTGTGTCATGAATACATCATTTTCTTGGTTGGAAGAAGTTTTTGAGCAAATTTCACAGTTATGTAAGTTTTTTTTTAATTTTTGATAAAAAATTTGATTTCGTGCGAATTTTCTAGAATGTCTTCGTAAACCACTTCAGTTTCTGGAATTTTAACATCAAGCATTGAGTACATCATTTTCTTGTTTGAAAGAAATTTTGGAGAAATTTTCAGAAATTACATGAGTTTTTTTATTTTTTTGATAAATTTCGATTTCGTGCGATCTTTCGAGTATGTGTCATGAATACATCATTTTCTAGCTTGAAAGAAGTTTTTGAGCAATTTTTACAGTTATGGAAGTTTATTTATTTTTAATAAATTTTTATTGCATGTGAATATTCGTGTATATTCGTAAACCAATTCAATTTCAGGAATTTTAACATCAAGTATTGAGTACATCATTTTCTTGGTTGGGAGAAGTTTTTTGAGAAATTTGCACAAGTTACGTAAGATTTTGATTTTTTTTTATAAAATTTTGATTTCGTGCGAATATTCGAGTGTGTGTCATGAATACATCATTTTCATTGTTGGAAAAAGATTTTGAGCAAATTTCACAGTTATTGACGTTTTTTAATTTTTGATAAATTTTGATTTCGTGTGAATATTCTAGTATATGTCTTCGTAAACCACTAGAATTTCTGGAATTTTAACATCAAGTATTGAGTACATCATTTCCTTGGTTGGAAGAAATTTTGGAGAAATTTTCACAAATTACATGAGTTTTTTGATTTTTTGATAAATTTTGATTTCGTGCGATCTTTCGAATATGTGTCATGAATATATCATTTTCTTGGTTGGAAGAAGTTCTTGAGCAATTTTTACAGTTATGGAAGTTTATTTATTTTTAATAAATTTTTATTTCATGTGAATATTCGAGTATATGTCCTAATAAACCACTTACAATTTCTGTAATTTTAACATCTAGTATTGAGTACATCATATTCGTGGTTGGAAGAAATTTTTGAGAAATTTTCCTAAATAATTATACACGAGTTTTTTGATTTTTTGATAAATTTCAATTTCGTGCGAATTTTCTAGTATGTGTCATGAATGCATCATTTTCTTGGTTGGAAGAAGTTTTTGAGAAATTTTCACAGTTATGGACGTTTTTTTACTTTTTGATAAACTTTGATTTCGTGCGAATATTCGAATATATGTCTTCGTAAACCAATTCAATTTGTGAAATTTTAACATCAAGTATTGATTAAATCATTTTCTTGTTTTGAAGAATTTTTTTGGAAATTTGCACAAATTACGTAAGATTTTTTTGATAAAATTTCGATTTCGTGCGAATATTCGAGTGTGTGTCATGAATACATCATTTTCTTGGTTGGAAGAAGTTTTTGAGCAAATTTCACAGTTATGTAGGTTTTTTATTGGAGCATAGAATGCGATTGCATTATAAGGTCGCAATTGAACAGATCGAGCAAGCTCGAATTTTTTACTTTTTGATAAAATTTTGATTTCGTGCGATTTTTCTAGAATATGTCTTTGTAAACAAACCACTTCAATTTCTGGAATTTTATCATCAAGTATTGAGTACATCATTTCCTTGGTTGGAAGAAAATTTGGAGAAATTTTCACAAATTACATGAGTTTTTTTGATTTTTTTGATAAATTTTGATTTCGTGCGATCTTTCAAATATGTGTCATGAATATATCATTTTCTTGGTTAGAAGAAGTTTTTGAGCAATTTTTACAGTTATGGAAGTTTTATTATTTTTAATAAATTTTTATTTCATGTGAATATTAAAGCATATGTCTTCGTAAACCACTTACAATTTCTGGAATTTTAACAACAAGTATTGAGTACATCATATCCGTGGTTGGAAGAAGTTTTTTGAGCAAATTTCACAGTTATGTACGTTTTTTTAATTTTTTAATAAAATTTTGATTTCGTGCGAATTTTCTAGAATATGTCTTCGTAAACCACTTCAGTTTCTGGAATTTTAACATCAAGCATTGAGTACATCATTTTCTTGGTTGAAATAAATTTTGGGAGAAATTTTCTCAAATTACATGAGTTTTTTTATTTTTTGATAAATTTTGATTTCGTGCGATCTTTCGAGTATGTGTCATGAATACATCATTTTCTAAGCTTGAAAGGAATTTTTGAGCAATTTTTACAGTTATGGAAGTTAATTTATTTTTAATAGATTTTTATTGCATATGAATATTCGTGGATATTCGTAAACCAATTCAATTTGAGGAATTTTAACATGAAGTATTGATTAAATCATTTTCTTGTTTTGAAGAAGTTTTTTTAGAAATTTGCTCAAATTACGTAAGATTTTTTTGATAAAATTTCGATTTCGTGCGAATATTCGAGTGTGTGTCATGAATACATCATTTTCTTGGTTGGAAGAAGTTTTTGAGCAAATTTCACAGTTATGTAAGTTTTTTTTAATTTTTGATAAAAAATTTGATTTCGTGCGAATTTTCTAGAATGTCTTCGTAAACCACTTCAGTTTCTGGAATTTTAACATCAAGCATTGAGTACATCATTTTCTTGTTTGAAAGAAATTTTGGAGAAATTTTCAGAAATTACATGAGTTTTTTTATTTTTTTGATAAATTTCGATTTCGTGCGATCTTTCGAGTATGTGTCATGAATACATCATTTTCTAGCTTGAAAGAAGTTTTTGAGCAATTTTTACAGTTATGGAAGTTTATTTATTTTTAATAAATTTTTATTGCATGTGAATATTCGTGTATATTCGTAAACCAATTCAATTTCAGGAATTTTAACATCAAGTATTGAGTACATCATTTTCTTGGTTGGGAGAAGTTTTTTGAGAAATTTGCACAAGTTACGTAAGATTCTTGATTTTTTTTTATAAAATTTTGATTTCGTGCGAATATTCGAGTGTGTGTCATGAATACATCATTTTCATTGTTGGAAAAAGATTTTGAGCAAATTTCACAGTTATTGACGTTTTTTAATTTTTGATAAATTTTGATTTCGTGTGAATATTCTAGTATATGTCTTCGTAAACCACTAGAATTTCTGGAATTTTAACATCAAGTATTGAGTACATCATTTCCTTGGTTGGAAGAAATTTTGGAGAAATTTTCACAAATTACATGAGTTTTTGATTTTTTGATAAATTTTGATTTCGTGCGATCTTTCGAATATGTGTCATGAATATATCATTTTCTTGGTTGGAAGAAGTTCTTGAGCAATTTTTACAGTTATGGAAGTTTATTTATTTTTAATAAATTTTTATTTCATGTGAATATTCGAGTATATGTCCTAATAAACCACTTACAATTTCTGTAATTTTAACATCTAGTATTGAGTACATCATATTCGTGGTTGGAAGAAATTTTTGAGAAATTTTCCTAAATAATTATACACGAGTTTTTTGATTTTTTGATAAATTTCAATTTCGTGCGAATTTTCTAGTATGTGTCATGAATGCATCATTTTCTTGGTTGGAAGAAGTTTTTGAGAAATTTTCACAGTTATGGACGTTTTTTTACTTTTTGATAAACTTTGATTTCGTGCGAATATTCGAATATATGTCTTCGTAAACCAATTCAATTTGTGAAATTTTAACATCAAGTATTGATTAAATCATTTTCTTGTTTTGAAGAATTTTTTTGGAAATTTGCACAAATTACGTAAGATTTTTTTGATAAAATTTCGATTTCGTGCGAATATTCGAGTGTGTGTCATGAATACATCATTTTCTTGGTTGGAAGAAGTTTTTGAGCAAATTTCACAGTTATGTAGGTTTTTTATTGGAGCATAGAATGCGATTGCATTATAAGGTCGCAATTGAACAGATCGAGCAAGCTCGAATTTTTTACTTTTTGATAAAAATTTTGATTTCGTGCGATTTTTCTAGAATATGTCTTTGTAAACAAACCACTTCAATTTCTGGAATTTTATCATCAAGTATTGAGTACATCATTTCCTTGGTTGGAAGAAAATTTGGAGAAATTTTCACAAATTACATGAGTTTTTTTGATTTTTTTGATAAATTTTGATTTCGTGCGATCTTTCAAATATGTGTCATGAATATATCATTTTCTTGGTTAGAAGAAGTTTTTGAGCAATTTTTACAGTTATGGAAGTTTTATTATTTTTAATAAATTTTTATTTCATGTGAATATTAAAGCATATGTCTTCGTAAACCACTTACAATTTCTGGAATTTTAACAACAAGTATTGAGTACATCATATCCGTGGTTGGAAGAAGTTTTTTGAGCAAATTTCACAGTTATGTACGTTTTTTTAATTTTTTAATAAAATTTTGATTTCGTGCGAATTTTCTAGAATATGTCTTCGTAAACCACTTCAGTTTCTGGAATTTTAACATCAAGCATTGAGTACATCATTTTCTTGGTTGAAATAAATTTTGGGAGAAATTTTCTCAAATTACATGAGTTTTTTTATTTTTTGATAAATTTTGATTTCGTGCGATCTTTCGAGTATGTGTCATGAATACATCATTTTCTAAGCTTGAAAGGAATTTTTGAGCAATTTTTACAGTTATGGAAGTTAATTTATTTTTAATAGATTTTTATTGCATATGAATATTCGTGGATATTCGTAAACCAATTCAATTTGAGGAATTTTAACATGAAGTATTGATTAAATCATTTTCTTGTTTTGAAGAAGTTTTTTAGAAATTTGCTCAAATTACGTAAGATTTTTTTGATAAAATTTCGATTTCGTGCGAATATTCGAGTGTGTGTCATGAATACATCATTTTCTTGGTTGGAAGAAGTTTTTGAGCAAATTTCACAGTTATGTAAGTTTTTTTTTAATTTTTGATAAAAAATTTGATTTCGTGCGAATTTTCTAGAATGTCTTCGTAAACCACTTCAGTTTCTGGAATTTTAACATCAAGCATTGAGTACATCATTTTCTTGTTTGAAAGAAATTTTGGAGAAATTTTCAGAAATTACATGAGTTTTTTTATTTTTTTGATAAATTTCGATTTCGTGCGATCTTTCGAGTATGTGTCATGAATACATCATTTTCTAGCTTGAAAGAAGTTTTTGAGCAATTTTTACAGTTATGGAAGTTTATTTATTTTTAATAAATTTTTATTGCATGTGAATATTCGTGTATATTCGTAAACCAATTCAATTTCAGGAATTTTAACATCAAGTATTGAGTACATCATTTTCTTGGTTGGGAGAAGTTTTTTGAGAAATTGCACAAGTTACGTAAGATTCTTGATTTTTTTTTATAAAATTTTGATTTCGTGCGAATATTCGAGTGTGTGTCATGAATACATCATTTTCATTGTTGGAAAAAGATTTTGAGCAAATTTCACAGTTATTGACGTTTTTTAATTTTTGATAAATTTTGATTTCGTGTGAATATTCTAGTATATGTCTTCGTAAACCACTAGAATTTCTGGAATTTTAACATCAAGCTATTGAGTACATCATTTCCTTGGTTGGAAGAAATTTTGGAGAAATTTTCACAAATTACATGAGTTTTTTGATAAATTTTGATTTCGTGCGATCTTTCGAATATGTGTCATGAATATATCATTTTCTTGGTTGGAAGAAGTTCTTGAGCAATTTTTACAGTTATGGAAGTTTATTTATTTTTAATAAATTTTTATTTCATGTGAATATTCGAGTATATGTCCTAATAAACCACTTACAATTTCTGTAATTTTAACATCTAGTATTGAGTACATCATATTCGTGGTTGGAAGAAATTTTTGAGAAATTTTCCTAAATAATTATACACGAGTTTTTTGATTTTTTGATAAATTTCAATTTCGTGCGAATTTTCTAGTATGTGTCATGAATGCATCATTTTCTTGGTTGGAAGAAGTTTTTGAGAAATTTTCACAGTTATGGACGTTTTTTTACTTTTTGATAAACTTTGATTTCGTGCGAATATTCGAATATATGTCTTCGTAAACCAATTCAATTTGTGAAATTTTAACATCTAGTATTGATTAAATCATTTTCTTGTTTTGAAGAATTTTTTTGGAAATTTGCTCAAATTACGTAAGATTTTTTTGATAAAATTTCGATTTCGTGCGAATATTCGAGTGTGTGTCATGAATACATCATTTTCTTGGTTGGAAGAAGTTTTTGAGCAAATTTCAGCAGTTATGTAGGTTTTTTATTGGAGCATAGAATGCGATTGCATTATAAGGTCGCAATTGAACAGATCGAGCAAGCTCGAATTTTTTACTTTTTGATAAAATTTTGATTTCGTGCGATTTTTCTAGAATATGTCTTTGTAAACAAACCACTTCAATTTCTAGGAATTTTATCATCAAGTATTGAGTACATCATTTCCTTGGTTGGAAGAATATTTGGAGAAATTTTCACAAATTACATGAGTTTTTTTGATTTTTTGATAAATTTTGATTTCGTGCGATCCTTTCAAATATGTGTCATGAATATATCATTTTTCTTGGTTAGAAGAAGTTTTTGAGCAATTTTTACAGTTATGGAAGTTTTATTATTTTTAATAAATTTTTATTTCATGTGAATATTAAAGCATATGTCTTCGTAAACCACTTACAATTTCTGGAATTTTAACAACAAGTATTGAGTACATCATATCCGTGGTTGGAAGAAGTTTTTGAGCAAATTTCACAGTTATGTACGTTTTTTTAATTTTTTAATAAAATTTTGATTTCGTGCGAATTTTCTAGAATATGTCTTCGTAAACCACTTCAGTTTCTGGAATTTTAACATCAAGCATTGAGTACATCATTTTCTTGGTTGAAATAAATTTTGGGAGAAAGTTTCTCAAATTACATGAGTTTTTTATTTTTGATAAATTTTGATTTCGTGCGATCTTTCGAGTATGTGTCATGAATACATCATTTTCTAAGCTTGAAAAGGAATTTTTGAGCAATTTTTACAGTTATGGAAGTTAATTTATTTTAATAGATTTTTATTGCATATGAATATTCGTGGATATTCGTAAACCAATTCAATTTGAGGAATTTTAACATGAAGTATTGATTAAATCATTTTCTTGTTTTGAAGAAGTTTTTTTAGAAATTTGCTCAAATTACGTAAGATTTTTTTGATAAAATTTCGATTTCGTGCGAATATTCGAGTGTGTGTCATGAATACATCATTTTCTTGGTTGGAAGAAGTTTTTGAGCAAATTTCATAGTTATGTAAGTTTTTTTTTAATTTTTGATAAAAAAATTGATTTCGTGCGAATTTTCTAGAATGTCTTCGTAAACCACTTCAGTTTCTGGAATTTTAACATCAAGCATTGAGTATATCATTTTCTTGTTTGAAAGAAATTTTGGAGAAATTTTCATAAATTACATGAGTTTTTTTATTTTTTTGATAAATTTCAATTTCGTGCGATCTTTCGAGTATGTGTCATGAATACATCATTTTCTAGCTTGAAAGAAGTTTTTGAGCAATTTTTACAGTTATGGTAGTTTATTTATTTTTAATAAATTTTTATTGCATGTGAATATTCGTGTATATTCGTAAACTAATTCAATTTCAGGAATTTTAACATCAAGTATTGAGTACATCATTTTCTTGGTTGGGAGAAGTTTTTTGAGAAATTTGCACAAGTTATGTAAGATTCTTGATTTTTTTTTTATAAAATTTTGATTTCGTGCGAATATTCGAGTGTGTGTCATGAATATATCATTTTCATTGTTGGAAAAAGATTTTGAGTATATGTCCTAATAAACCACTTACAATTTCTGTAATTTTAACATCTAGTATTGAGTACATCATATTCGTGGTTGGAAGAAATTTTTGAGAAATTTTCCTAAATAATTATACACGAGTTTTTTGATTTTTTGATAAATTTCAATTTCGTGCGAATTTTCTAGTATGTGTCATGAATGCATCATTTTCTTGGTTGGAAGAAGTTTTTGAGAAATTTTCACAGTTATGGACGTTTTTTTACTTTTTGATAAACTTTGATTTCGTGCGAATATTTGAATATATGTCTTCGTAAACCAATTCAATTTGTGAAATTTTAACATCAAGTATTGATTAAATCATTTTCTTGTTTTGAAGAATTTTTTTGGAAATTTGCACAAATTACGTAAGATTTTTTTGATAAAATTTCGATTTCGTGCGAATATTCGAGTGTGTGTCATGAATACATCATTTTCTTGGTTGGAAGAAGTTTTTGAGCAAATTTCACAGTTATGTAGGTTTTTTTATTGGAGCATAGAATGCGATTGCAATATAAGGTCGCAATTGAACAGATCGAGCAAGCTCGAATTTTTTACTTTTTGATAAAAATTTTGATTTCGTGCGATCTAGAATATGTCTTTGTAAACAATCCACTTCAATTTCTGGAATTTTATCATCAAGTATTGAGTACATCATTTCCTTGGTTGGAAGAAAATTTGGATATGTCTTCGTAATGATACGACCCTCGAGATTCAATGACACTTGAGGATAGTATTTCAAACTCTTGTTTTGCCAAGGACATAAAAATCAAGCAAAAGATGCGGAATTGAAAAAATAAAAACTATTTATTGACCCAACACAAAGAACAAAACGACTCAACTAACAAAATGAACCCCTACCCGTTGCTTAACCAAGCAAGAACCTCGGTATATGATTCAAACCTCGACCCGTTGTCTACAATTGAGACAAGAACCTTGGTATGTAAAATCGCACCTCGACCCATCGCTTAACACGAAGCAAGAAACAAAGGTTTCAACATGCACCTTGACCCACTACTTAGAAAAGTAGGAACCTCGGTATCAAATGACGAACGCCACAAGGAATACTCCTTGATAAGTTCCAAGAATGGGATCACTTGGATCCATGAGAGAAAACTCTCCACAAGGCAAAGAGCCACTTTTTTTGAATGAATGTTGTTGTATATCACCATTAAAATGATTAAATACAAGTATTTATAGGACCCATTGACTTTCCATGACCTAATGGGCTCATAACAAGTTCAATACAACATTTTTGTTTGCCCATCTAGCAATAATTCGAAAATAACATGATAAAAACTTAAATAAAAGCATACTAATATAATATTCAATCCAAACTAGCACAATCACTAAATATGAATACAATGATGATCCAAAACATTATGTAGAATCCATGCTCTTGATTTTGGACTTGTATGTCTATTTGAAGCTCTTCATGATTCTCACATCATTCTCCCTTTCTTTGAAAAAGATTTGTCCTCAAATCTTGTTTATGCTTCAATGTTCACATCTTATCCTCCCAACATAAAGAATGAGATTGTAATAACTTGGAAGTTTAGGAACCAAATTGTAGAATAAAAATTTGAGGATCTAATTGCAACTTTATGACCTAGTTGGATAACAATTGAAAGATCAAAGCTCTAGGTCTCTAATTGAAATTTTTGACGGAAATGACACAAAAAAAGGAAGGAATGGTAAAAAATAGACATGGGATTATAATATGTGATAAGATTGAAAAGATATATAATTTAGGAAATTTATAGCCCAAAATAAGAAAAAAATCAATCAAGAATCCTATTTGAAGTTAATAAAATTTATGATAGAGATTTTCTTACTCAAAACTCTTCAAAAATCCATTTCCATACATTTTAAAAAATATCACATATTCTTGGACGAAAATTCACCCTTTTTTTTTTTGGAGTTTTGACACTCTTTTTTTTTTTTTCGACACGAAACATAAATAACAAACAAAACGAACTAAGGGATGAATCAAAGACTCGACGAAACAAAGATTGTGCGAAAAAAATGACGACAAGAAGACTCAAAGAAGGCGCTTGATTTTTAAAAACCAAGGCTCTGATACCAAATGATACGACCCTCGAGATTCAATGACACTTGAGGATAGTATTTCAAACTCTTGTTTTGCCAAGGACATAAAAATCAAGCAAAAGATGCGAATTGAAAAAATAAAAACTATTTATTGACCCAACACAAAGAACAAAACGACTCAACTAACAAAATGAACCCCTACCCGTTGCTTAACCAAGCAAGAACCTCGGTATATGATTCAAACCTCGACCCGTTGTCTACAATTGAGACAAGAACCTTGGTATGTAAAATCGCACCTCGACCCATCGCTTAACACGAAGCAAGAAACAAAGGTTTCAACATGCACCTTGACCCACTACTTTGAAAAGTAGGAACCTCGGTATCAAATGACGAACGCCACAAGGAATACTCCTTGATAAGTTCCAAGAATGGGATCACTTGGATCCATGAGAGAAAACTCTCCACAAGGCAAAGAGCCACTTTTTTTGAATGAATGTTGTTGTATATCACCATTAAAATGATTAAATACAAGTATTTATAGGACCCATTGACTTTCCATGACCTAATGGGCTCATAACAAGTTCAATACAACATTTTTGTTTGCCCATCTAGCAATAATTCGAAAATAACATGATAAAAACTTAAATAAAAGCATACTAATATAATATTCAATCCAAACTAGCACAATCACTAAATATGAATACAATGATGATCCAAAACATTATGTAGAATCCATGCTCTTGATTTTGGACTTGTATGTCTATTTGAAGCTCTTCATGATTCTCACATCATTCTCCCTTTCTTTGAAAAAGATTTGTCCTCAAATCTTGTTTATGCTTCAATGTTCACATCTTATCCTCCCAACATAAAGAATGAGATTGTAATAACTTGGAAGTTTAGGAATCAAATTGTAGAATAAAAATTTGAGGATCTAATTGCAACTTTATGACCTAGTTGGATAACAATTGAAAGATCAAAGCTCTAGGTCTCTAATTGAAATTTTTGACGGAAATGACACAAAAAAAGGAAGGAATGGTAAAAAATAGACATGGGATTATAATATGTGATAAGATTGAAAAGATATATAATTTAGGAAATTTAGAGCCCAAAATAAGAAAAAAATCAATCAAGAATCCTATTTGAAGTTAATAAAATTTATGATAGAGATTTTCTTACTCAAAACTCTTCAAAAATCCATTTCCATACATTTTAAAAAATATCACATATTCTTGGACGAAAATTCACCCTTTTTTTTTTGGAGTTTTGACACTCTTTTTTTTTTTTTCGACACGAAACATAAATAACAAACAAAACGAACTAAGGGATGAATCAAAGACTCGACGAAACAAAGATTGTGCGAAAAAAATGACGACAAGAAGACTCAAAGAAGGCGCTTGATTTTTAAAAACCAAGGCTCTGATACCAAATGATACGACCCTCGAGATTCAATGACACTTGAGGATAGTATTTCAAACTCTTGTTTTGCCAAGGACATAAAAATCAAGCAAAAGATGCGGAATTGAAAAAATAAAAACTATTTATTGACCCAACACAAAGAACAAAACGACTCAACTAACAAAATGAACCCCTACCCGTTGCTTAACCAAGCAAGAACCTCGGTATATGATTCAAACCTCGACCCGTTGTCTACAATTGAGACAAGAACCTTGGTATGTAAAATCGCACCTCGACCCATCGCTTAACACGAAGCAAGAAACAAAGGTTTCAACATGCACCTTGACCCACTACTTAGAAAAGTAGGAACCTCGGTATCAAATGACGAACGCCACAAGGAATACTCCTTGATAAGTTCCAAGAATGGGATCACTTGGATCCATGAGAGAAAACTCTCCACAAGGCAAAGAGCCACTTTTTTTGAATGAATGTTGTTGTATATCACCATTAAAATGATTAAATACAAGTATTTATAGGACCCATTGACTTTCCATGACCTAATGGGCTCATAACAAGTTCAATACAACATTTTTGTTTGCCCATCTAGCAATAATTCGAAAATAACATGATAAAAACTTAAATAAAAGCATACTAATATAATATTCAATCCAAACTAGCACAATCACTAAATATGAATACAATGATGATCCAAAACATTATGTAGAATCCATGCTCTTGATTTTGGACTTGTATGTCTATTTGAAGCTCTTCATGATTCTCACATCATTCTCCCTTTCTTTGAAAAAGATTTGTCCTCAAATCTTGTTTATGCTTCAATGTTCACATCTTATCCTCCCAACATAAAGAATGAGATTGTAATAACTTGGAAGTTTAGGAACCAAATTGTAGAATAAAAATTTGAGGATCTAATTGCAACTTTATGACCTAGTTGGATAACAATTGAAAGATCAAAGCTCTAGGTCTCTAATTGAAATTTTTGACGGAAATGACACAAAAAAAGGAAGGAATGGTAAAAAATAGACATGGGATTATAATATGTGATAAGATTGAAAAGATATATAATTTAGGAAATTTATAGCCCAAAATAAGAAAAAAATCAATCAAGAATCCTATTTGAAGTTAATAAAATTTATGATAGAGATTTTCTTACTCAAAACTCTTCAAAAATCCATTTCCATACATTTTAAAAAATATCACATATTCTTGGACGAAAATTCACCCTTTTTTTTTTTGGAGTTTTGACACTCTTTTTTTTTTTTTCGACACGAAACATAAATAACAAACAAAACGAACTAAGGGATGAATCAAAGACTCGACGAAACAAAGATTGTGCGAAAAAAATGACGACAAGAAGACTCAAAGAAGGCGCTTGATTTTTAAAAACCAAGGCTCTGATACCAAATGATACGACCCTCGAGATTCAATGACACTTGAGGATAGTATTTCAAACTCTTGTTTTGCCAAGGACATAAAAATCAAGCAAAAGATGCGAATTGAAAAAATAAAAACTATTTATTGACCCAACACAAAGAACAAAACGACTCAACTAACAAAATGAACCCCTACCCGTTGCTTAACCAAGCAAGAACCTCGGTATATGATTCAAACCTCGACCCGTTGTCTACAATTGAGACAAGAACCTTGGTATGTAAAATCGCACCTCGACCCATCGCTTAACACGAAGCAAGAAACAAAGGTTTCAACATGCACCTTGACCCACTACTTTGAAAAGTAGGAACCTCGGTATCAAATGACGAACGCCACAAGGAATACTCCTTGATAAGTTCCAAGAATGGGATCACTTGGATCCATGAGAGAAAACTCTCCACAAGGCAAAGAGCCACTTTTTTGAATGAATGTTGTTGTATATCACCATTAAAATGATTAAATACAAGTATTTATAGGACCCATTGACTTTCCATGACCTAATGGGCTCATAACAAGTTCAATACAACATTTTTGTTTGCCCATCTAGCAATAATTCGAAAATAACATGATAAAAACTTAAATAAAAGCATACTAATATAATATTCAATCCAAACTAGCACAATCACTAAATATGAATACAATGATGATCCAAAACATTATGTAGAATCCATGCTCTTGATTTTGGACTTGTATGTCTATTTGAAGCTCTTCATGATTCTCACATCATTCTCCCTTTCTTTGAAAAAGATTTGTCCTCAAATCTTGTTTATGCTTCAATGTTCACATCTTATCCTCCCAACATAAAGAATGAGATTGTAATAACTTGGAAGTTTAGGAATCAAATTGTAGAATAAAAATTTGAGGATCTAATTGCAACTTTATGACCTAGTTGGATAACAATTGAAAGATCAAAGCTCTAGGTCTCTAATTGAAATTTTTGACGGAAATGACACAAAAAAAGGAAGGAATGGTAAAAAATAGACATGGGATTATAATATGTGATAAGATTGAAAAGATATATAATTTAGGAAATTTAGAGCCCAAAATAAGAAAAAAATCAATCAAGAATCCTATTTGAAGTTAATAAAATTTATGATAGAGATTTTCTTACTCAAAACTCTTCAAAAATCCATTTCCATATATTTTAAAAAATATCACATATTCTTGGACGAAAATTCACCCTTTTTTTTTTGGAGTTTTGACACTCTTTTTTTTTTTTCGACACGAAACATAAATAACAAACAAAACGAACTAAGGGATGAATCAAAGACTCGACGAAACAAAGATTGTGCGAAAAAAATGACGACAAGAAGACTCAAAGAAGGCGCTTGATTTTTAAAAACCAAGGCTCTGATACCAAATGATACGACCCTCGAGATTCAATGACACTTGAGGATAGTATTTCAAACTCTTGTTTTGCCAAGGACATAAAAATCAAGCAAAAGATGCGGAATTGAAAAAATAAAAACTATTTATTGACCCAACACAAAGAACAAAACGACTCAACTAACAAAATGAACCCCTACCCGTTGCTTAACCAAGCAAGAACCTCGGTATATGATTCAAACCTCGACCCGTTGTCTACAATTGAGACAAGAACCTTGGTATGTAAAATCGCACCTCGACCCATCGCTTAACACGAAGCAAGAAACAAAGGTTTCAACATGCACCTTGACCCACTACTTAGAAAAGTAGGAACCTCGGTATCAAATGACGAACGCCACAAGGAATACTCCTTGATAAGTTCCAAGAATGGGATCACTTGGATCCATGAGAGAAAACTCTCCACAAGGCAAAGAGCCACTTTTTTTGAATGAATGTTGTTGTATATCACCATTAAAATGATTAAATACAAGTATTTATAGGACCCATTGACTTTCCATGACCTAATGGGCTCATAACAAGTTCAATACAACATTTTTGTTTGCCCATCTAGCAATAATTCGAAAATAACATGATAAAAACTTAAATAAAAGCATACTAATATAATATTCAATCCAAACTAGCACAATCACTAAATATGAATACAATGATGATCCAAAACATTATGTAGAATCCATGCTCTTGATTTTGGACTTGTATGTCTATTTGAAGCTCTTCATGATTCTCACATCATTCTCCCTTTCTTTGAAAAAGATTTGTCCTCAAATCTTGTTTATGCTTCAATGTTCACATCTTATCCTCCCAACATAAAGAATGAGATTGTAATAACTTGGAAGTTTAGGAACCAAATTGTAGAATAAAAATTTGAGGATCTAATTGCAACTTTATGACCTAGTTGGATAACAATTGAAAGATCAAAGCTCTAGGTCTCTAATTGAAATTTTTGACGGAAATGACACAAAAAAAGGAAGGAATGGTAAAAAATAGACATGGGATTATAATATGTGATAAGATTGAAAAGATATATAATTTAGGAAATTTATAGCCCAAAATAAGAAAAAAATCAATCAAGAATCCTATTTGAAGTTAATAAAATTTATGATAGAGATTTTCTTACTCAAAACTCTTCAAAAATCCATTTCCATACATTTTAAAAAATATCACATATTCTTGGACGAAAATTCACCCTTTTTTTTTTGGAGTTTTGACACTCTTTTTTTTTTTTTCGACACGAAACATAAATAACAAACAAAACGAACTAAGGGATGAATCAAAGACTCGACGAAACAAAGATTGTGCGAAAAAAATGACGACAAGAAGACTCAAAGAAGGCGCTTGATTTTTAAAAACCAAGGCTCTGATACCAAATGATACGACCCTCGAGATTCAATGACACTTGAGGATAGTATTTCAAACTCTTGTTTTGCCAAGGACATAAAAATCAAGCAAAAGATGCGAATTGAAAAAATAAAAACTATTTATTGACCCAACACAAAGAACAAAACGACTCAACTAACAAAATGAACCCCTACCCGTTGCTTAACCAAGCAAGAACCTCGGTATATGATTCAAACCTCGACCCGTTGTCTACAATTGAGACAAGAACCTTGGTATGTAAAATCGCACCTCGACCCATCGCTTAACACGAAGCAAGAAACAAAGGTTTCAACATGCACCTTGACCCACTACTTTGAAAAGTAGGAACCTCGGTATCAAATGACGAACGCCACAAGGAATACTCCTTGATAAGTTCCAAGAATGGGATCACTTGGATCCATGAGAGAAAACTCTCCACAAGGCAAAGAGCCACTTTTTTTGAATGAATGTTGTTGTATATCACCATTAAAATGATTAAATACAAGTATTTATAGGACCCATTGACTTTCCATGACCTAATGGGCTCATAACAAGTTCAATACAACATTTTTGTTTGCCCATCTAGCAATAATTCGAAAATAACATGATAAAAACTTAAATAAAAGCATACTAATATAATATTCAATCCAAACTAGCACAATCACTAAATATGAATACAATGATGATCCAAAACATTATGTAGAATCCATGCTCTTGATTTTGGACTTGTATGTCTATTTGAAGCTCTTCATGATTCTCACATCATTCTCCCTTTCTTTGAAAAAGATTTGTCCTCAAATCTTGTTTATGCTTCAATGTTCACATCTTATCCTCCCAACATAAAGAATGAGATTGTAATAACTTGGAAGTTTAGGAATCAAATTGTAGAATAAAAATTTGAGGATCTAATTGCAACTTTATGACCTAGTTGGATAACAATTGAAAGATCAAAGCTCTAGGTCTCTAATTGAAATTTTTGACGGAAATGACACAAAAAAAGGAAGGAATGGTAAAAAATAGACATGGGATTATAATATGTGATAAGATTGAAAAGATATATAATTTAGGAAATTTAGAGCCCAAAATAAGAAAAAAATCAATCAAGAATCCTATTTGAAGTTAATAAAATTTATGATAGAGATTTTCTTACTCAAAACTCTTCAAAAATCCATTTCCATACATTTTAAAAAATATCACATATTCTTGGACGAAAATTCACCCTTTTTTTTTTGGAGTTTTGACACTCTTTTTTTTTTTTCGACACGAAACATAAATAACAAACAAAACGAACTAAGGGATGAATCAAAGACTCGACGAAACAAAGATTGTGCGAAAAAAATGACGACAAGAAGACTCAAAGAAGGCGCTTGATTTTTAAAAACCAAGGCTCTGATACCAAATGATACGACCCTCGAGATTCAATGACACTTGAGGATAGTATTTCAAACTCTTGTTTTGCCAAGGACATAAAAATCAAGCAAAAGATGCGGAATTGAAAAAATAAAAACTATTTATTGACCCAACACAAAGAACAAAACGACTCAACTAACAAAATGAACCCCTACCCGTTGCTTAACCAAGCAAGAACCTCGGTATATGATTCAAACCTCGACCCGTTGTCTACAATTGAGACAAGAACCTTGGTATGTAAAATCGCACCTCGACCCATCGCTTAACACGAAGCAAGAAACAAAGGTTTCAACATGCACCTTGACCCACTACTTAGAAAAGTAGGAACCTCGGTATCAAATGACGAACGCCACAAGGAATACTCCTTGATAAGTTCCAAGAATGGGATCACTTGGATCCATGAGAGAAAACTCTCCACAAGGCAAAGAGCCACTTTTTTTGAATGAATGTTGTTGTATATCACCATTAAAATGATTAAATACAAGTATTTATAGGACCCATTGACTTTCCATGACCTAATGGGCTCATAACAAGTTCAATACAACATTTTTGTTTGCCCATCTAGCAATAATTCGAAAATAACATGATAAAAACTTAAATAAAAGCATACTAATATAATATTCAATCCAAACTAGCACAATCACTAAATATGAATACAATGATGATCCAAAACATTATGTAGAATCCATGCTCTTGATTTTGGACTTGTATGTCTATTTGAAGCTCTTCATGATTCTCACATCATTCTCCCTTTCTTTGAAAAAGATTTGTCCTCAAATCTTGTTTATGCTTCAATGTTCACATCTTATCCTCCCAACATAAAGAATGAGATTGTAATAACTTGGAAGTTTAGGAACCAAATTGTAGAATAAAAATTTGAGGATCTAATTGCAACTTTATGACCTAGTTGGATAACAATTGAAAGATCAAAGCTCTAGGTCTCTAATTGAAATTTTTGACGGAAATGACACAAAAAAAGGAAGGAATGGTAAAAAATAGACATGGGATTATAATATGTGATAAGATTGAAAAGATATATAATTTAGGAAATTTATAGCCCAAAATAAGAAAAAAATCAATCAAGAATCCTATTTGAAGTTAATAAAATTTATGATAGAGATTTTCTTACTCAAAACTCTTCAAAAATCCATTTCCATACATTTTAAAAAATATCACATATTCTTGGACGAAAATTCACCCTTTTTTTTTTTGGAGTTTTGACACTCTTTTTTTTTTTTTCGACACGAAACATAAATAACAAACAAAACGAACTAAGGGATGAATCAAAGACTCGACGAAACAAAGATTGTGCGAAAAAAAATGACGACAAGAAGACTCAAAGAAGGCGCTTGATTTTTAAAAACCAAGGCTCTGATACCAAATTATACGACCCTCGAGATTCAATGACACTTGAGGATAGTATTTCAAACTCTTGTTTTGCCAAGGACATAAAAATCAAGCAAAAGATGCGAATTGAAAAAATAAAAACTATTTATTGACCCAACACAAAGAACAAAACGACTCAACTAACAAAATGAACCCCTACCCGTTGCTTAACCAAGCAAGAACCTCGGTATATGATTCAAACCTCGACCCGTTGTCTACAATTGAGACAAGAACCTTGGTATGTAAAATCGCACCTCGACCCATCGCTTAACACGAAGCAAGAAACAAAGGTTTCAACATGCACCTTGACCCACTACTTTGAAAAGTAGGAACCTCGGTATCAAATGACGAACGCCACAAGGAATACTCCTTGATAAGTTCCAAGAATGGGATCACTTGGATCCATGAGAGAAAACTCTCCACAAGGCAAAGAGCCACTTTTTTGAATGAATGTTGTTGTATATCACCATTAAAATGATTAAATACAAGTATTTATAGGACCCATTGACTTTCCATGACCTAATGGGCTCATAACAAGTTCAATACAACATTTTTGTTTGCCCATCTAGCAATAATTCGAAAATAACATGATAAAAACTTAAATAAAAGCATACTAATATAATATTCAATCCAAACTAGCACAATCACTAAATATGAATACAATGATGATCCAAAACATTATGTAGAATCCATGCTCTTGATTTTGGACTTGTATGTCTATTTGAAGCTCTTCATGATTCTCACATCATTCTCCCTTTCTTTGAAAAAGATTTGTCCTCAAATCTTGTTTATGCTTCAATGTTCACATCTTATCCTCCCAACATAAAGAATGAGATTGTAATAACTTGGAAGTTTAGGAATCAAATTGTAGAATAAAAATTTGAGGATCTAATTGCAACTTTATGACCTAGTTGGATAACAATTGAAAGATCAAAGCTCTAGGTCTCTAATTGAAATTTTTGACGGAAATGACACAAAAAAAGGAAGGAATGGTAAAAAATAGACATGGGATTATAATATGTGATAAGATTGAAAAGATATATAATTTAGGAAATTTAGAGCCCAAAATAAGAAAAAAATCAATCAAGAATCCTATTTGAAGTTAATAAAATTTATGATAGAGATTTTCTTACTCAAAACTCTTCAAAAATCCATTTCCATACATTTTAAAAAATATCACATATTCTTGGACGAAAATTCACCCTTTTTTTTTTGGAGTTTTGACACTCTTTTTTTTTTTTCGACACGAAACATAAATAACAAACAAAACGAACTAAGGGATGAATCAAAGACTCGACGAAACAAAGATTGTGCGAAAAAAATGACGACAAGAAGACTCAAAGAAGGCGCTTGATTTTTAAAAACCAAGGCTCTGATACCAAATGATACGACCCTCGAGATTCAATGACACTTGAGGATAGTATTTCAAACTCTTGTTTTGCCAAGGACATAAAAATCAAGCAAAAGATGCGGAATTGAAAAAATAAAAACTATTTATTGACCCAACACAAAGAACAAAACGACTCAACTAACAAAATGAACCCCTACCCGTTGCTTAACCAAGCAAGAACCTCGGTATATGATTCAAACCTCGACCCGTTGTCTACAATTGAGACAAGAACCTTGGTATGTAAAATCGCACCTCGACCCATCGCTTAACACGAAGCAAGAAACAAAGGTTTCAACATGCACCTTGACCCACTACTTAGAAAAGTAGGAACCTCGGTATCAAATGACGAACGCCACAAGGAATACTCCTTGATAAGTTCCAAGAATGGGATCACTTGGATCCATGAGAGAAAACTCTCCACAAGGCAAAGAGCCACTTTTTTTGAATGAATGTTGTTGTATATCACCATTAAAATGATTAAATACAAGTATTTATAGGACCCATTGACTTTCCATGACCTAATGGGCTCATAACAAGTTCAATACAACATTTTTGTTTGCCCATCTAGCAATAATTCGAAAATAACATGATAAAAACTTAAATAAAAGCATACTAATATAATATTCAATCCAAACTAGCACAATCACTAAATATGAATACAATGATGATCCAAAACATTATGTAGAATCCATGCTCTTGATTTTGGACTTGTATGTCTATTTGAAGCTCTTCATGATTCTCACATCACGTAAACCACTTACAATTTCTGGAATTTTAACAACAAGTATTGAGTACATCATATCCGTGGTTGGAAGAAGTTTTTTGAGCAAATTTCACATTTATGTACGTTTTTTTAATTTTTTATTAAAATTTTGATTTCGTGCGAACTTTCTAGAATATGTCTTCATAAACCACTTCAGTTTCTGGAATTTTAACATCAAGCATTGAGTACATCATTTTCTTGGTTGAATTAAATTTTGGGAGAAATTTTCTCAAATTACATGAGTTTTTTTATTTTTTGATAAATTTTGATTTCGTGCGATCTTTCGAGTATGTGTCATGAATACATCATTTTCTAAGCTTGAAAGGAATTTTTGAGCAATTTTTACAGTTATGGAAGTTAATTTATTTTTAATAGATTTTTATTGCATATGAATATTCGTGGATATTCGTAAACCAATTCAATTTGAGGAATTTTAACATGAAGTATTGATTAAATCATTTTCTTGTTTTGAAGAAGTTTTTTTAGAAATTTGCTCAAATTACGTAAGATTTTTTTGATAAAATTTCGATTTCGTGCGAATATTCGAGTGTGTGTCATGAATACATCATTTTCTTGGTTGGAAGAAGTTTTTGAGCAAATTTCACAGTTATTAAGTTTTTTTTAATTTTTGATAAAAAATTTGATTTCGTGCGAATTTTCTAGAATGCCTTCGTAAACCACTTCAGTTTCTGGAATTTTAACATCAAGCATTGAGTACATCATTTTCTTGTTCGAAAGAAATTTTGGAGAAATTTTCAGAAATTACATGAGTCTTTTTATTTTTTTGATAAATTTCGGTTTCTTGCAATCTTTCGAGTATGTGTCATGAATACATCATTTTCTAGCTTGAAAGAAGTTTTGAGCAATTTTTACAGTTATGGAAGTTTATTTATTTTTAATAAATTTTTATTTCATGTGAATATTCGTGTATATTCGTAAACCAATTCAATTTCAGGAATTTTAACATCAAGTATTGAGTACATCATTTTCTTGGTTGGGAGAAGTTTTTTGAGAAATTTGCACAAGTTACGTAAGATTCTTGATTTTTTTTTTATAAAATTTTGATTTCGTGCGAATATTCGAGTGTGTGTCATGAATACATCATTTTTATTGTTGGAAAAAGATTTTGAGCAAATTTCACAGTTATTGACGTTTTTTAATTTTTGATAAATTTTGATTTCGTGTGAATATTCTAGTATATGTCTTCGTAAACCACTAGAATTTCTGGAATTTTAACATCAAGCATTGAGTACATCATTTCCTTGGCTGGAAGAAATTTTGGAGAAATTTTCACAAATTACATGAGTTTTTTGATAAATTTTGATTTCGTGCGATCTTTCGAATATGTGTCATGAATATATCATTTTCTTGGTTGGAAGAAGTTCTTGAGCAATTTTTACTGTTTTGGAAGTTTATTTATTTTTAATAAATTTTTATTTCATGTGAATATTCGAGTATATGTCCTAATAAACCACTTACAATTTCTGTAAATTTAACATCTAGTATTGAGTACATCATATTCGTGGTTGGAAGAAATTTTTGAGAAATTTTCCTAAAAAATTATATACGAGTTTTTTGATTTTTTGATAAATTTCAATTTCGTGCGAATTTTCTACTATGTGTCATGAATGCATCATTTTCTTGGTTGGAAGAAGTTTTTGAGAAATTTTCACAGTTATGGACTTTTTTTACTTTTTGATAAACTTTGATTTCGTGCGAATATTCGAATATATGTCTTCGTAAACCAATTCAATTTGTGAAATTTTAACATCTAGTATTGATTAAATCATTTTCTTGTTTTGAAGAATTTTTTTGGAAATTTGCTCAAATTACGTAAGATTTTTTGATAAAATTTCGATTTCGTGCGAATATTCGAGTGTGTGTCATGAATACATCATTTTCTTGGTTGGAAGAAGTTTTTGAGCAAATTTCATAGTTATGTAAGTTTTTTTTAATTTTTGATAAAAAATTTGATTTCGTGCGAATTTTCTAGAATGTCTTCGTAAACCACTTCAGTTTCTGGAATTTTAACATCAAGCATTGAGTATATCATTTTCTTGTTTGAAAGAAATTTTGGAGAAATTTTCAGAAATTACATGAGTTTTTTTATTTTTTTGATAAATTTCGATTTCGTGCGATCTTTCGAGTATGTGTCAGGAATACATCATTTTCTAGCTTGAAAGAAGTTTTTGAGCAATTTTTACAGTTATGGAAGTTTATTTATTTTTAATAAATTTTTATTGCATGTGAATATTCGTGTATATTCGTAAACCAATTCAATTTCAGGAATTTTAACATCAAGTATTGAGCACATCATTTTCTTGGTTGGGAGAAGTTTTTTGAGAAATTTGCACAAGTTATGTAAGATTCTTGATTTTTTTTTTATAAAATTTTGATTTCGTGCGAATATTCGAGTGTGTGTCATGAATATATCATTTTCATTGTTGGAAAAGATTTTGAGTATATGTCCTAATAAACCACTTACAATTTCTGTAATTTTAACATCTAGTATTGAGTACATCATATTCGTGGTTGGAAGAAATTTTTGAGAAATTTTCCTAAATAATTATACACGAGTTTTTTGATTTTTTGATAAATTTCAATTTCGTGCGAATTTTATAGTATGTCATGAATGCATCATTTTCTTGGTTGGAAGAAGTTTTTGAGAAATTTTCACAGTTATGGACGTTTTTTTACTTTTTGATAAACTTTGATTTCGTGCGAATATTCGAATATATGTCTTCGTAAACCAATTCAATTTGTGAAATTTTAACATCAAGTATTGATTAAATCATTTTCTTGTTTTGAAGAATTTTTTTGGAAATTTGCACAAATTACGTAAGATTTTTTTGATAAAATTTCGATTTCGTGCGAATATTCGAGTGTGTGTCATGAATACATCATTTTCTTGGTTGGAAGAAGTTTTTGAGCAAATTTCACAGTTATGTAGGTTTTTTATTGGAGCATAGAATGCGATTGCAATATAAGGTCGCAATTGAACAGATCGAGCAAGCTCGAATTTTTTACTTTTTGATAAAAATTTTGATTTCGTGCGATTTTTCTAGAATATGTCTTTGTAAACAATCCACTTCAATTTCTGGAATTTTATCATCAAGTATTGAGTACATCATTTCCTTGGTTGGAAGAAAATTTCGAGAAATTTTCACAAATTACATGAGTTTTTTTGATTTTTTTGATAAATTTTGATTTCGTGCGATCTTTCAAATATGTGTCATGAATATATCATTTTCTTGGTTAGAAGATATTTTCGAGCAATTTTTATAGTTATGGAAGTTTTATTATTTTTAATAAATTTTTATTTCATGTGAATATTAAAGCATATGTCTTCGTAAACCACTTACAATTTCTGGAATTTTAACAACAAGTATTGAGTACATCATATCCGTGGTTGGAAGAAGTTTTTTGAGCAAATTTCACATTTATGTACGTTTTTTTAATTTTTTATTAAAATTTTGATTTCGTGCGAATTTTCTAGAATATGTCTTCGTAAACCACTTCAGTTTCTAGAATTTTAACATCAAGCATTGAGTACATCATTTTCTTGGTTGAAATAAATTTTGGGAGAAATTTTCTCAAATTACATGAGTTTTTTTATTTTTTGATAAATTTTGATTTCGTGCGATCTTTCGAGTATGTGTCATGAATACATCATTTTCTAAGCTTGAAAGGAATTTTTCAGCAATTTTTACAGTTATGGAAGTTAATTTATTTTTAATAGATTTTTATTGCATATGAATATTCGTGGATATTCGTAAACCAATTCAATTTGAGGAATTTTAACATCTAGTATTGATTAAATCATTTTCTTGTTTTGAAGAAGTTTTTTTAGAAATTTGCTCAAATTACGTAAGATTTTTTTGATAAAATTTCGATTTCGTGCGAATATTCGAGTGTGTGTCATGAATACATCATTTTCTTGGTTGGAAGAAGTTTTTGAGCAAATTTCACAGTTATTAAGTTTTTTTTAATTTTTGATAAAAAATTTGATTTCGTGCGAATTTTCTAGAATGCCTTCGTAAACCACTTCAGTTTCTGGAATTTTAACATCAAGCATTGAGTACATCATTTTCTTGTTCGAAAGAAATTTTGGAGAAATTTTCAGAAATTACATGAGTCTTTTTATTTTTTTGATAAATTTCGGTTTCTTGCAATCTTTCGAGTATGTGTCATGAATACATCATTTTCTAGCTTGAAAGAAGTTTTGAGCAATTTTTACAGTTATGGAAGTTTATTTATTTTTAATAAATTTTTATTTCATGTGAATATTCGTGTATATTCGTAAACCAATTCAATTTCAGGAATTTTAACATCAAGTATTGAGTACATCATTTTCTTGGTTGGGAGAAGTTTTTTGAGAAATTTGCACAAGTTACGTAAGATTCTTGATTTTTTTTTTATAAAATTTTGATTTCGTGCGAATATTCGAGTGTGTGTCATGAATACATCATTTTTATTGTTGGAAAAAGATTTTGAGCAAATTTCACAGTTATTGACGTTTTTTAATTTTTGATAAATTTTGATTTCGTGTGAATATTCTAGTATATGTCTTCGTAAACCACTAGAATTTCTGGAATTTTAACATCAAGCATTGAGTACATCATTTCCTTGGCTGGAAGAAATTTTGGAGAAATTTTCACAAATTACATGAGTTTTTTGATAAATTTTGATTTCGTGCGATCTTTCGAATATGTGTCATGAATATATCATTTTCTTGGTTGGAAGAAGTTCTTGAGCAATTTTTACTGTTTTGGAAGTTTATTTATTTTTAATAAATTTTTATTTCATGTGAATATTCGAGTATATGTCCTAATAAACCACTTACAATTTCTGTAAATTTAACATCTAGTATTGAGTACATCATATTCGTGGTTGGAAGAAATTTTTGAGAAATTTTCCTAAAAAATTATATACGAGTTTTTTGATTTTTTGATAAATTTCAATTTCGTGCGAATTTTCTACTATGTGTCATGAATGCATCATTTTCTTGGTTGGAAGAAGTTTTTGAGAAATTTTCACAGTTATGGACTTTTTTTACTTTTTGATAAACTTTGATTTCGTGCGAATATTCGAATATATGTCTTCGTAAACCAATTCAATTTGTGAAATTTTAACATCTAGTATTGATTAAATCATTTTCTTGTTTTGAAGAATTTTTTTGGAAATTTGCTCAAATTACGTAAGATTTTTTGATAAAATTTCGATTTCGTGCGAATATTCGAGTGTGTGTCATGAATACATCATTTTCTTGGTTGGAAGAAGTTTTTGAGCAAATTTCATAGTTATGTAAGTTTTTTTTAATTTTTGATAAAAAATTTGATTTCGTGCGAATTTTCTAGAATGTCTTCGTAAACCACTTCAGTTTCTGGAATTTTAACATCAAGCATTGAGTATATCATTTTCTTGTTTGAAAGAAATTTTGGAGAAATTTTCAGAAATTACATGAGTTTTTTTATTTTTTTGATAAATTTCGATTTCGTGCGATCTTTCGAGTATGTGTCAGGAATACATCATTTTCTAGCTTGAAAGAAGTTTTTGAGCAATTTTTACAGTTATGGAAGTTTATTTATTTTTAATAAATTTTTATTGCATGTGAATATTCGTGTATATTCGTAAACCAATTCAATTTCAGGAATTTTAACATCAAGTATTGAGCACATCATTTTCTTGGTTGGGAGAAGTTTTTTGAGAAATTTGCACAAGTTATGTAAGATTCTTGATTTTTTTTTTATAAAATTTTGATTTCGTGCGAATATTCGAGTGTGTGTCATGAATATATCATTTTCATTGTTGGAAAAGATTTTGAGTATATGTCCTAATAAACCACTTACAATTTCTGTAATTTTAACATCTAGTATTGAGTACATCATATTCGTGGTTGGAAGAAATTTTTGAGAAATTTTCCTAAATAATTATACACGAGTTTTTTGATTTTTTGATAAATTTCAATTTCGTGCGAATTTTATAGTATGTCATGAATGCATCATTTTCTTGGTTGGAAGAAGTTTTTGAGAAATTTTCACAGTTATGGACGTTTTTTTACTTTTTGATAAACTTTGATTTCGTGCGAATATTCGAATATATGTCTTCGTAAACCAATTCAATTTGTGAAATTTTAACATCAAGTATTGATTAAATCATTTTCTTGTTTTGAAGAATTTTTTTGGAAATTTGCACAAATTACGTAAGATTTTTTTGATAAAATTTCGATTTCGTGCGAATATTCGAGTGTGTGTCATGAATACATCATTTTCTTGGTTGGAAGAAGTTTTTGAGCAAATTTCACAGTTATGTAGGTTTTTTATTGGAGCATAGAATGCGATTGCAATATAAGGTCGCAATTGAACAGATCGAGCAAGCTCGAATTTTTTACTTTTTGATAAAAATTTTGATTTCGTGCGATTTTTCTAGAATATGTCTTTGTAAACAATCCACTTCAATTTCTGGAATTTTATCATCAAGTATTGAGTACATCATTTCCTTGGTTGGAAGAAAATTTCGAGAAATTTTCACAAATTACATGAGTTTTTTTGATTTTTTTGATAAATTTTGATTTCGTGCGATCTTTCAAATATGTGTCATGAATATATCATTTTCTTGGTTAGAAGATATTTTCGAGCAATTTTTATAGTTATGGAAGTTTTATTATTTTTAATAAATTTTTATTTCATGTGAATATTAAAGCATATGTCTTCGTAAACCACTTACAATTTCTGGAATTTTAACAACAAGTATTGAGTACATCATATCCGTGGTTGGAAGAAGTTTTTTGAGCAAATTTCACATTTATGTACGTTTTTTTAATTTTTTATTAAAATTTTGATTTCGTGCGAATTTTCTAGAATATGTCTTCGTAAACCACTTCAGTTTCTAGAATTTTAACATCAAGCATTGAGTACATCATTTTCTTGGTTGAAATAAATTTTGGGAGAAATTTTCTCAAATTACATGAGTTTTTTTATTTTTTGATAAATTTTGATTTCGTGCGATCTTTCGAGTATGTGTCATGAATACATCATTTTCTAAGCTTGAAAGGAATTTTTCAGCAATTTTTACAGTTATGGAAGTTAATTTATTTTTAATAGATTTTTATTGCATATGAATATTCGTGGATATTCGTAAACCAATTCAATTTGAGGAATTTTAACATCTAGTATTGATTAAATCATTTTCTTGTTTTGAAGAAGTTTTTTTAGAAATTTGCTCAAATTACGTAAGATTTTTTTGATAAAATTTCGATTTCGTGCGAATATTCGAGTGTGTGTCATGAATACATCATTTTCTTGGTTGGAAGAAGTTTTTGAGCAAATTTCACAGTTATTAAGTTTTTTTAATTTTTGATAAAAAATTTGATTTCGTGCGAATTTTCTAGAATGCCTTCGTAAACCACTTCAGTTTCTGGAATTTTAACATCAAGCATTGAGTACATCATTTTCTTGTTCGAAAGAAATTTTGGAGAAATTTTCAGAAATTACATGAGTCTTTTTATTTTTTTGATAAATTTCGGTTTCTTGCAATCTTTCGAGTATGTGTCATGAATACATCATTTTCTAGCTTGAAAGAAGTTTTGAGCAATTTTTACAGTTATGGAAGTTTATTTATTTTTAATAAATTTTTATTGCATGTGAATATTCGTGTATATTCGTAAACCAATTCAATTTCAGGAATTTTAACATCAAGTATTGAGTACATCATTTTCTTGGTTGGGAGAAGTTTTTTGAGAAATTTGCACAAGTTACGTAAGATTCTTGATTTTTTTTTTATAAAATTTTGATATCGTGCGAATATTCGAGTGTGTGTCATGAATACATCATTTTCATTGTTAGAAAAAGATTTTGAGCAAATTTCACAGTTATTGACGTTTTTTAATTTTTGATAAATTTTGATTTCGTGTGAATATTCTAGTATATGTCTTCGTAAACCACTAGAATTTCTGGAATTTTAACATCAAGCATTGAGTACATCATTTCCTTGGTTGGAAGAAATTTTGGAGAAATTTTCACAAATTACATGAGTTTTTTGATAAATTTTGATTTCGTGCGATCTTTCGAATATGTGTCATGAATATATCATTTTCTTGGTTGGAAGAAGTTCTTGAGCAATTTTTACTGTTATGGAAGTTTATTTATTTATAATAAATTTTTATTTCATGTGAATATTCGAGTATATGTCCTAATAAACCACTTACAATTTCTGTAAATTTAACATCTAGTATTGAGTACATCATATTCGTGGTTGGAAGAAATTTTTGAGAAATTTTCCTAAAAAATTATTTACGAGTTTTTTGATTTTTTGATAAATTTCAATTTCGTACGAATTTTCTACTATGTGTCATGAATGCATCATTTTCTTGGTTGGAAGAAGTTTTTGAGAAATTTTCACAGTTATGGACTTTTTTTACATTTTGATAAACTTTGATTTCGTGCGAATATTCGAATATATGTCTTCGTAAACCAATTCAATTTGTGAAATTTTAACATCTAGTATTGATTAAATCATTTTCTTGTTTTGAAGAATTTTTTGGGAAATTTGCTCAAATTACGTAAGATTTTTTTGATAAAATTTCGATTTCGTGCGAATATTCGAGTGTGTGTCATGAATACATCATTTTCTTGGTTGGAAGAAGTTTTTGAGCAAATTTCATAGTTATGTAAGTTTTTTTTAATTTTTGATAAAAAATTTGATTTCGTGCGAATTTTCTAGAATGTCTTCGTAAACCACTTCAGTTTCTGGAATTTTAACATCAAGCATTGAGTACATCATTTTCTTGTTTGAAAGAAATTTTGGAGAAATTTTCAGAAATTACATGAGTTTTTTTATCTTTTTGATAAATTTTGATTTCGTGCGATCTTTCGAGTATGTGTTATGAATACATCATTTTCTAGCTTGAAAGAAGTTTTTGAGCAATTTTTACAGTTATGGAAGCTTATTTATTTTTAATAAATTTTTATTGCATGTGAATATTCGTGTATATTCGTAAACCAATTCAATTTCAGGAATTTTAACATCAAGTATTGAGTACATCATTTTCTTGGTTGGGAGAAGTTTTTTGAGAAATTTGCACAAGTTATGTAAGATTCTTGATTTTTTTTTATAGAATTTTGATTTCGTGCGAATATTCGAGTGTGTGTCATGAATACATCATTTTCTTGGTTGGAAGAAGTTTTTGAGCAAATTTCACCGTTATGTAGGTTTTTTTATTGGAGTATAGAATGCGATTGCATTATAAGGTCGCAATTGAACAGATCGAGCAAGCTCGAATTTTTTACTTTTTGATAAAAATTTTGATTTCGTGCGATTTTTCTAGAATATGTCTTTGTAAACAAACCACTTCAATTTCTGGAATTTTATCATCAAGTATTGAGTACATCATTTCCTTTGTTGGAAGAAAATTTGGAGAAATTTTCACAAATTACATGAGTTTTTTTTATTTTTTTGATAAATTTTGATTTCGTGCGATCTTTCAAATATGTGTCATGAATATATCATTTTCTTGGTTAGAAGAAGTTTTCGAGCAATTTTTACAGTTATGGAAGTTTTATTATTTTTAATAAATTTTTATTTCATGTGAATATTAAAGCATATGTCTTCGTAAACCACTTACAATTTCTGGAATTTTAACTACAAGTATTGAGTACATCATATCCGTGTTTGGAAGAAGTTTTTTGGGCAAATTTCACAGTTATGTACGTTTTTTTAATTTTTTAATAAAATTTTAATTTCGTGCGCATTTTCTAGAATATGTCTTCGTAAACCACTTCAGTTTCTGGAATTTTAACATCAAGCATTGAGTACATTATTTAGGAAAATTTCTCAAAACTTTCTTCCAACCACGAATATAATGTACTGAATACTAGATGTTAAAATTACAGAAATTGTAAGTGGTTTATTAGGACATATACTCGAATATTCACATGAAATAAAAATTTATTAAAAATAAATAAACTTCCATAACTGTAAAAATTGCTCAAGAACTTCTTCCAACCAAGAAAATGATATATTCATGACACATATTCGAAAGATCGCACGAAATCAAAATTTATCAAAAAATCAAAAAACTCATGTAATTTGTGAAAATTTCTCCAAAATTTCTTCCAACCAAGGAAATGATGTACTCAATACTTGATGTTAAAATTCCAGAAATTCTAGTGGTTTACGAAGACGTATACTAGAATATTCACACGAAATCAAAATTTATCAAAAATTAAAAAAACGTCAATAACTGTGAAATTTGCTCAAAATCTTTTTCCAACAATGAAAATGATGTATTCATGACACACACTCGAATATTCGCACGAAATCAAAATTTTATGAAAAAAAAATCAAAAATCTTACGTAACTTGTGCAAATTTCTCAAAAAACTTCTCCCAACCAAGAAAATGATGTACTCAATACTTGATGTTAAAATTCCTGAAATTGAATTGGTTTACGAATATTCACATGCAATAAAAATTTATTAAAAATAAATAAACTTCCATAACTGTAAAAATTGCTCAAAAACTTCTTTCAAGCTAGAAAATGATGTATTCATGACACATACTCGAAAGATCGCACGAAATCGAAATTTATCAAAAAAATAAAAAAACTCATGTAATTTCTGAAAATTTCTCCAAAATTTCTTTCAAACAAGAAAATGATGTACTCAATGCTTGATGTTAAAATTCCATAAACTGAAGTGGTTGTTTACGAAGACATTCTAGAAAATTCGCTCGAAATCAAATTTTTTATCAAAAATTAAAAAAAACTTACATAACTGTGAAATTTGCTCAAAAACTTCTTCCAACCAAGAAAATGATGTATTCGTGACACACACTCGAATATTCGCACGAAATCGAAATTTTATCAAAAAAAATCTTACGTAATTTGAGCAAATTTCTAAAAAAACTTCTTCAAAACAAGAAAATGATTTAATCAATACTTCATGTTAAAATTCCTCAAATTGAATTGGTTTACGAATATCCACGAATATTCATATGCAATAAAAATCTATTAAAAATAAATTAACTTCCCTAACTGTAAAAATTGCTCAAAAATTCCTTTCAAGCTTAGAAAATGATGTATTCATGACACATACTCGAAAGATCGCACGAAATCAAAATTTTCTCCCAAAATTTATTTCAACCAAGAAAATGATGTACTCAATGCTTGATGTTAAAATTCCAGAAACTGAAGTGGTTTACGAAGACATATTCTAGAAAATTCGCACGAAATCAAAATTTTATTAAAAAATTAAAAAAACGTACATAACTGTGAAATTTGCTCAAAAAACTTCTTCCAACCACGGATATGATGTAATCAATACTTGTTGTTAAAATTCCAGAAATTGTAAGTGGTTTACGAAGACATATGCTTTAATATTCACATGAAATAAAAATTTATTAAAAATAATAAAACTTCCATAACTGTAAAAATTGCTCAAAAACTTCTTCTAACCAAGAAAATGATATATTCATGACACATATTTGAAAGATCGCACGAAATCAAAATTTATCAAAAAAATCAAAAAAACTCATGTAATTTGTGAAAATTTCTCCAAATTTTCTTCCAACCAAGGAAATGATGTACTCAATACTTGATGATAAAATTCCAGAAATTGAAGTGGTTTGTTTACAAAGGCATATTCTAGAAAAATCGCACGAAACCTAAATTTTTATCAGAAAGTAAAAAATTCGAGCTTGCTCGATCTGTTCGATTGCGACCTTATAATGCAATCGCATTCTATGCTCCAATAAAAAACCTACATAACTGTGAAATTTGCTTAAAAACTTCTTCCAACCAAGAAAATGATGTAATCATGACACACACTCGAATATTCGCACCAAATCGAAATTTTATCAAAAAAATCTTACGTAATTTGTGCAAATTTCCAAAAAAATTCTTCAAAACAAGAAAATGATTTAATCAATACGTGATATTAAAATTTCACAAATTGAATTGGTTTACGAAGACATATATTCGAATATTCGCACGAAATCAAAGTTTATCAAAAAGTAAAAAAACGTCCATAACTGTGAAAATTTCTCAAAAACTTCTTCCAACCAAGAAAATGATGCATTCATGACACATACTAGAAAATTCGCACGAAACTGAAATTTATCAAAAAATCAAAAAACTCGTGTATAATTATTTAGGAAAATTTCTCAAAACTTTCTTCCAACCACGAATATGATGTACTCAATACTAGATGTTAAAATTACAGAAATTGTAAGTGGTTTATTAGGACATATACTCGAATATTCACATGAAATAAAAATTTATTAAAAATAAATAAACTTCCATAACTGTAAAAATTGCTCAAGAACTTCTTCCAACCAAGAAAATGATATATTCATGACACATATTCGAAAGATCGCACGAAATCAAAATTTATCAAAAAATCAAAAAACTCATGTAATTTGTGAAAATTTCTCCAAAATTTCTTCCAACCAAGGAAATGATGTACTCAATACTTGATGTTAAAATTCCAGAAATTCTAGTGGTTTACGAAGACGTATACTAGAATATTCACACGAAATCAAAATTTATCAAAAATTAAAAAAAACGTCAATAACTGTGAAATTTGCTCAAAATCTTTTTCCAACAATGAAAATGATGTATTCATGACACACACTCGAATATTCGAACGAAATAAAAATTTTATAAAAAAAAAATCAAAAATCTTATGTAACTTGTGCAAATTTCTCAAAAAACTTCTCCCAACCAAGAAAATGATGTACTCAATACTTGATGTTAAAATTCCTGAAATTGAATTGGTTTACGAATATACACGAATATTCACAAGCAATAAAAATTTATTAAAAATAAATAAACTTCCATAACTGTAAAAATTGCTCAAAAACTTCTTTCAAGCTGGAAAATGATGTATTCATGACACATACTCGAAAGATCGCACGAAATCGAAATTTATCAAAAAAATAAAAAAACTCATGTAATTTCTGAAAATTTCTCCAAAATTTCTTTCAAACAAGAAAATGATGTACTCAATGCTTGATGTTAAAATTCCATAAACTGAAGTGGTTGTTTACGAAGACATTCTAGAAAATTCGCACGAAATCAAATTTTTTATCAAAAATTAAAAAAAACTTACATAACTGTGAAATTTGCTCAAAAACTTCTTCCAACCAAGAAAATGATGTATTCATGACACACACTCGAATATTCGCACGAAATCGAAATTTTATCAAAAAAAATCTTACGTAATTTGAGCAAATTTCTAAAAAAACTTCTTCAAAACAAGAAAATGATTTAATCAATACTTCATGTTAAAATTCCTCAAATTGAATTGGTTTACGAATATCCACGAATATTCATATGCAATAAAAATCTATTAAAAATAAATTAACTTCCCTAACTGTAAAAATTGCTCAAAAATTCCTTTCAAGCTTAGAAAATGATGTATTCATGACACATACTCGAAAGATCGCACGAAATCAAAATTTATCAAAAAATAAAAAAACTCATGTAATTTGAGAAAATTTCTCCCAAAATTTATTTCAACCAAGAAAATGATGTACTCAATGCTTGATGCTAAAATTCCAGATACTGAAGTGGTTTACGAAGACATATTCTAGAAAATTCGCACGAAATCAAAATTTTATTAAAAAATTAAAAAAACGTACATAACTGTGAAATTTGCTCAAAAAACTTCTTCAACCACGGATATGATGTACTCAATACTTGTTGTTAAAATTCCAGAAATTGTAAGTGGTTTACGAAAACATATGCTTTAATATTCACATGAAATAAAAATTTATTAAAAATAATAAAACTTCCATAACTGTAAAAATTGCTCAAAAACTTCTTCTAACCAAGAAAATGATATATTCATGACACATATTTGAACGATCGCACGAAATCAAAATTTATTAAAAAAATCAAAAAAACTCATGTAATTTGTGAAAATTTCTCCAAATTTTCTTCCAACCAAGGAAATGATATGCTCAATACTTGATGATAAAATTCCAGAAATTGAAGTGGTTTGTTTACAAAGACATATTCTAGAAAAATCGCACGAAATCAAAATTTTTATCAAAAAGTAAAAAATTCGAGCTTGCTCGATCTGTTCGATTGCGACCTTATATTGCAATCGCATTCTATGCTCCAATAAAAAACCTACATAACTGTGAAATTTGCTCAAAAACTTCTTCCAACCAAGAAAATGATGTATTCATGACACACACTCGAATATTCGCACGAAATCAAAATTTTATCAAAAAAATCTTACGTAATTTGTGCAAATTTCCAAAAAAATTCTTCAAAACAAGAAAATGATTTAATCAATACTTGATGTTAAAATTTCACAAATTGAATTGGTTTACGAAGACATATATTCGAATATTCGCACGAAACCAAAGTTTATCAAAAAGTAAAAAAACGTCCATAACTGTGAAAATTTCTCAAAAACTTCTTCCAACCAAGAAAATGATGCATTCATGACACATACTAGAAAATTCGCACGAAATTGAAATTTATCGAAAAATCAAAAAACTCGTGTATAATTATTTAGGAAAATTTCTCAAAAATTTCTTCCAACCACGAATATGATGTACTCAATACTAGATGTTAAAATTAGAGAAATTGTAAGTGGTTTATTAGGACATATACTCGAATATTCACATGAAATAAAAATTTATTAAAAATAAATAAACTTCCATAATTGTAAAAATTGCTCAAGAACTTCTTCCAACCAAGAAAATGATATATTCATGACACATATTCGAAAGATCGCACGAAATCAAAATTTATCAAAAGATCAAAAAACTCATGTAATTTGTGAAAATTTCTCCAAAATTTCTTCCAACCAAGGAAATGATGTACTCAATACTTGATGTTAAAATTCCAGAAATTCTAGTGGTTTACGAAGACATATACTAGAATATTCACACGAAATCAAAAATTAAAAAACGTCAATAACTGTGAAATTTGCTCAAAATCTTTTTCCAACAATGAAAATGATGTATTCATGACACACACTCGAATATTCGCACGAAATCAAAATTTTATTAAAAAAAAAATCAAGAATCTTACGTAACTTGTGCAAATTTCTCAAAAAACTTCTCCCAACCAAGAAAATGATGTACTCAATACTTGATGTTAAAATTCCTGAAATTGAACTGGTTTACGAATATACACGAATATTCACATGAAATAAAAATTTATTAAAAATAAATAAACTGTCATAACTGTAAAAATTGCTCAAAAACTTCTTTCAAGCTAGAAAATGATGTATTCATGACACATACTCGAAAGATCGCACGAAATCAAAATTTATCAAAAAAATAAAAAAACTCATGTAATTTCCGAAAATTTCTCCAAAATTTCTTTCAAACAAGAAAATGATGTACTCAATGCTTGATGTTAAAATTCCAGAAACTGAAGTGGTTTACGGAGACATTCTAAAAAATTCGCACGAAATCAAATTTTTTATTAAAAATTAAAAAAAACTTACATAACTGTGAAATTTGCTCAAAAACTTCTTCCAACCAAGAAAATGATGTATTCATGACACACACTCGAATATTCGCACGAAATCGAAATTTTATCAAAAAAAATCTTCCGTAATTTGAGCAAATTTCTAAAGAAACATCTTCAAAACATGAAAATGATTTAATCAATACTTCATGTTAAAATTCCTCAAATTGAATTGGTTTACGAATATCCACGAATATTCATATGCAATAAAAATCTATTAAAAATAATTTAACTTCCATAACTATAAAAATTTCTCAAAAATTCCTTTCAAGCTTAGAAAATGATGTATTCATGACACATACTCGAAAGATCGCACGAAATCAAAATTTATCAAAAAATAAAAAAAACTCATGTAATTTGAGAAAATTTCTCCCAAAATTTATTTCAATCAAGAAAATGATGTACACAATGCTTGATGTTAAAATTTCAGAAACTGAAGTGGTTTACGAAGACATATTCTAGAAAATTCGCACGAAATCAAAATTTTATTAAAAAATTAAAAAAACGTACATAACTGTGAAATTTGCTAAAAAAACTTCTTCCAACCACGGATATGATGTACTCAATACTTGTTGTTAAAATTCCAGAAATTGTAAGTGGTTTACGAAGACATATGCTTTAATATTCACATGAAATAAAAATTTATTAAAAATAATAAAACTTCCATAACTGTAAAAATTGCTCAAAAACTTCTTCTAACCAAGAAAATGATATATTCATGACACATATTTGAAAGATCGCACGAAATCAAAATTTATCAAAAAAACTCATGTAATTTGTGAAACTTTCTCCAAATTTTCTCCCAACCAAGGAAATGATGTACTCAATACTTGATGATAAAATTCCAGAAATTGAAGTGGTTTGTTTACAAAGACATATTCTAGAAAAATCGAACGAAATCGAATTTTTTTATCAAAAAGTAAAAAATTCGAGCTTGCTCGATCTGTTCAATTGCGACCTTATAATGCAATCGCATTCTATGCTCCAATAAAAAACCTACATAACTGTGAAATTTGCTCAAAAACTTCTTCCAACCAAGAAAATGATGTATTCATGACACACACTCGAATATTCGCACGAAATCGAAATTTTATCAAAAAAATCTTACGTTATTTGTGCAAATTTCCAAAAAAATTCTTCAAAACAAGAAAATTATTTAATCAATACTTGATTTTAAAATTTCACAAATTGAATTGGTTTACGAAGACATATATCGAATATTCGCACGAAATCAAAGTTTATCAAAAAGTAAAAAAACGTCCATAACTGTGAAAATTTCACAAAAACTTCTTCCAACCAAGAAAATGATGCATTCATGACACATACTAGAAAATTCGGAAGAAATTGAAATTTATCAAAAAAATCAAAAAACTCGTGTATAACTATTTAGGAAAATTTCTCAAAAATTTCTTCCAACCACGAATATGATGTACTCAATACTAGATGTTAAAATTACAGAAATTGTAAGTGGTTTATTAGGACATATACTCGAATATTCACATGAAATAAAAATTTATTAAAAATAAATAAACTTCCATAACTGTAAAAATTGCTCAAGAACTTCTTCCAACCAAGAAAATGATATATTCATGAGACATATTCGAAAGATCGCACGAAATCAAAATTTATCAAAAAATCAAAAAACACCTGTAATTTGTGAAAATTTCTCCAAAATTTCTTCCAACCAAGGAAATGATGTACTCAATACTTGATGTTAAAATTCCAGAAATTCTAGTGGTTTACGAAGACATATACTAGAATATTCACACGAAATCAAAAATTAAAAAACGTCAATAACTGTGAAATTTGCTCAAAATCTTTTTCCAACAATGAAAATGATGTATTCATGACACACACTCGAATATTCGCACGAAATCAAAATTTTATAAAAAAAAAATCAAGAATCTTACGTAACTTGTGCAAATTTCTCAAAAAACTTCTCCCAACCAAGAAAGTGATGTACTCAATACTTGATGTTAAAATTCCTGAAATTGAATTAGTTTAAGAATATACACGAATATTCACATGCAATAAAAATTTATTAAAAATAAATAAACTTCCATAACTGTAAAAATTGCTCAAAAACTTCTTTCAAGCTAGAAAATGATGTATTCATGACACATACTCGAAAGATCGCACGAAATCGAAATTTATCAAAAAAATAAAAAACCTCATGTAATTTCCGAAAATTTCTCCAAAATTTCTTTCAAACAAGAAAATGATGTACTTAATGCTTGATGTTAAAATTCCAGAAACTGAAGTGGTTTACGAAGACATTCTAGAAATTAGCACGAAATCAAATTTTTTATCAGAAATTAAAAAAAAACTTACATAACTGTGAAATTTGCTCAAAAACTTCTTCCAACCAAGAAAATGATGTATTCATGACACACACTCGAATATTCGCACGAAATCGAAATTTTATCAAAAATTTTTTACGTAATTTGAGCAAATTTCTAAAAAAACTTCTTCAAAACAAGATAATGATTTAATCAATACTTCATGTTAAAATTCCTCAAATTGAATTGGTTTACGAATATCCACGAATATTCATATGCAATAAAAATCTATTAAAAATAAATTAACTTCCATAACTGTAAAAATTGCTCAAAAATTCCTTTCAAGCTTAGAAAATGATGTATTCATGACACATACTCGAAAGATCGCACGAAATCAAAATTTATCAAAAAATAAAAAAACTCATGTAATTTGAGAAAATTTCTCCCAAAATTTATTTCAACCAAGAAAATGATGTACTCAATGCTTGATGTTAAAATTCCAGAAACTGAAGTGGTTTACGAAGACATATTCTAGAAAATTAGCACGAAATCAAAATTTTATTAAAAAATTAAAAAAACGTACATAACTGTGAAATTTGCTCAAAAAACTTCTTCCAACCACGGATATGATGTACTCGATACTTGTTGTTAAAATTCCAGAAATTGTAAGTGGTTTACGAAGACATATGCTTTAATATTCACATGAAATAAAAATTTATTAAAAATAATAAAACTTCCATAACTGTAAAAATTGCTCAAAAACTTCTTCTAACCAAGAAGATGATATATTCATGACACACATTTGAAAGATCGCACGAAATCAAAATTTATCAAAAAAATCGAAAAAACTCATGTAATTTGTGAAAATTTCTCCCAAATTTTCTTCCAACCAAGGAAATGATGTACTCAATACTTGATGATAAAATTCCAGAAATTGAAGTGGTTTGTTTACAAAGACATATTCTAGAAAAATCGCACGAAATCAAAATTGTTATCAAAAAGTAAAAAATTCGAGCTTGCTCGATCTGTTCAATTGCGACCTTAAAATGCAATCGCATTCTATGCTCCAATAAAAAACCTACATAACTGTGAAATTTGCTCAAAAACTTCTTCCAACCAAGAAAATGATGTATTCATGACACACACTCGAATATTCGCACGAAATCGAAATTTTATAAAAAAAATCTTACGTTATTTGTGCAAATTTCCAAAAAAATTCTTCAGAACAAGAAAATGATTTAATCAACACTTGATGTTAAAATTTCACAAATTGAATTGATTTACGAAGACATATATTCGAATATTCGCACGAAATCAAAGTTTATCAAAAAGTAAAAAAAACGTCCATAACTGTGAAAATTTCTCAAAAACTTCTTCCAACCAAGAAAATGATGCATTCATGACACATACTAGAAAATTCGCACGAAATTGAAATTTATCAAAAAATCAAAAAACTCTTGTATAATTATTTAGGAAAATTTCTCAAAAATTTCTTCCAACCACGAATATGATGTACTCAATACTCTAAAATTACAGAAATTGTAAGTGGTTTATTAGGACATATACTCAAAATCTTTTTCCAACAATGAAAATGATGTATTCATGACACACACTCGAATATTCGCACGAAATCAAAATTTTATAAAAAAAAATCAAGAATCTTGCATAACTTGTGCAAATTTCTCAAAAAACTTCTCCCAACCAAGAAAATGATGTACTCAATACTTGATGTTAAAATTCCTGAAATTGAATTGGTTTACGAATATACACGAATATTCACATGCAATAAAAATTTATTAAAAATAAATAAACTTCCATAACTGTAAAAATTGCTCAAAAACTTCTTTCAAGCTAGAAAATGATGTATTCATGACACATACTCGAAAGATCGCATGAAATCGAAATTTATCAAAAAAATAAAAAAACTCATGCAATTTCTGAAAATTTCTCCAAAATTTCTTTCAAACAAGAAAATGATGTACTCAATGCTTGATGTTAAAATTCCAGAAACTGAAGTGGTTTACGAAGACATTCTAGAAAATTCGCACGAAATCAAATGTTTTATCAAAAATTAAAAAAAAACTTACATAACTGTGAAATTTGCTCAAAAACTTCTTCCAACCAAGAAAATGATGTATTCATGACACACACTCGAATATTCGCACGAAATCGAAATTTTATCAAAAAAATCTTACGTAATTTGAGCAAATTTCCCAAAAAAATTCTTCAAAACAAGAAAATTATTTAATCAATACTTGATGTTAAAATTTCACAAATTGAATTGGTTTACGAAGACATATATTCGAATATTCGTACGAAATCAAAGTTTATCAAAAAGTAAAAAAACGTCCATAACTGTGAAAATTTCTCAAAAAGTTCTTCCAACCAAGAAAATGATGCATTCATGACACATACTAGAAAATTCGCACGAAATTGAAATTTATCAAAAAATCAAAAAACTCGTGTATTATTATTTTGGAAAATTTCTCAAAAATTTCTTCCAACCACGAATATGATGTACTCAATACTAGATGTTAAAATTACAGAAATTGTAAGTGGTTTATTAGGACATATACTCGAATATTCACATGAAATAAAAATTTATTAAAAATAAATAAACTTCCATAACTGTAAAAATTGCTCAAGAACTTCTTCCAACCAAGAAAATGATATATTCATGACACATATTCGAAAGATCGCACGAAATCAAAATTTATCAAAAAACTCATGTAATTTGTGAAAATTTCTCCAAAATTTCTTCCAACCAAGGAAATGATGTACTCAATACTTGATTTTAAAATTCCAGAAATTCTAGTGGTTTACGAAGCCATATACTAGAATATTCACACGAAATCAAAATTTATCAAAAATTAAAAAACGTCAATAACTGTGAAATTTGCTCAAAATCTTTTTCCAACAATGAAAATGAAGTATTCATGACACACACTCGAATATTCGCACGAAATCAAAATTTTATAAAAAAAAAATCAAGAATCTTACGTAACTTGTGCAAATTTCTCAAAAAACTTCTCCCAACCAAGAAAATGATGTACTCAATACTTGATGTCAAAATTCCTGAAATTGAATTGGTTTACGAATATACACGAATAATCACATGCAATAAAAATTTATTAAAAATAAATAAACTTCCATAACTGTAAAAATTGCTCAAAAACTTCTTTCAAGCTAGAAAATGATGTATTCATGACACATACTCGAAAGATCGCACGAAAGAAATTTATCAAAAAAATAAAAAAACTCATGTAATTTCTGAAAATTTCTCCAAAATTTCTTTCAAATAAGAAAATGATGTACTAAATGCTTTATGTTAAAATTCCAGAAACTGAAGTGGTTTACGAAGACGTTCTAGAAAATTCGCACGAAATCAAATTTTTTACCAAAAAATAAAAAAAAACTTAACTGTGAAATTTGCTCAAAAACTTCTTCCAACCAAGAAAATGATGTATTCATGACACACACTCGAATATTGGCACGAAATCGAAATTTTATCAAAAAAATCTTACGTAATTTGAGCAAATTTCTAAAAAAACTTCTTCAAAACAAGAAAATGATTTAATCAATACTTCATGTTAAAATTCCTCAAATTGAATTGGTTTACGAATATCCACGAATATTCATATGCAATAAAAATCTATTAAAAATAAATTAACTTCCATAACTGTAAAAATTGCTCAAAAATTCCTTTCAAGCTTAGAAAATGATGTATTCATGACACATACTCGAAAGATCGCACGAAATCAAAATTTATCAAAAAATAAAAAAACTCATGTAATTTCAACCAAGAAATATACACGAGTTTTTTGATTTTTGATAAATTTCAATTTCGTGCGAATTTTCTAGTATGTGTCATGAATGCATCATTTTCTTGGTTGGAAGAAGTTTTTGAGAAATTTTCACAGTTATGGACGTTTTTTTACTTTTTGATAAACTTTGATTTCGTGCGAATATTCGAATATATGTCTTCGTAAACCAATTCAATTTGTGAAATTTTAACATCAAGTATTGATTAAATCAATTTCTTGTTTTGAAGAATTTTTTTGGAAATTTGCACAAATTACGTAAGATTTTTTTGATAAAATTTCGATTTCGTGCCAATATTCGAGTGTGTGTCATGAATACATCATTTTCTTGGTTGGAAGAAGTTTTTGAGCAAATTTCACAGTTATGTAGGTTTTTTATTGGAGCATAGAATGCGATTGCATTATAAGGTCGCAATCGAACAGATCGAGCAAGCTCGAATTTTTTTACTTTTTGATAAAAATTTAGATTTCGTGCGATTTTTCTAGAATATGTCTTTGTAAACAAACCACTTCAATTTCTGGAATTTTATCATCAAGTATTGAGTACATCATTTCCTTGGTTGGAAGGAAATTTGGAGAAATTTTCACAAATTACATGAGTTTTTTTGATAAATTTTGATTTCGTGCGATCTTTCAAATATGTGTCATGAATATATCATTTTCTTGGTTAGAAGAAGTTTTTGAGCCATTTTTACAGTTATGGAAGTTTTATTATTTTTAATAAATTTTTATTTCATGTGAATATTAAAGCATATGTCTTCGTAAACCACTTACAATTTCTGGAATTTGAACAACAAGTATTGAGTACATCATATCCGTTGTTGGAAGAAGTTTTTTGAGCAAATTTCACAGTTATGTACGATTTTTTAATTTTTTAATAAAATTTTGATTTCGTGCGAATTTTCTAGAATATGTCTTCGTAAACCACTTCAGTTTCTGGAATTTTAACATCAAGCATTGAGTACATCATTTTCTTGGTTGAAATAAATTTTGGGAGAAATTTTCTCAAATTACAGGAGTTTTTTTATTTTTTGATAAATTTTGATTTCTTGCGATCTTTCGAGTATGTGTCATGAATACATCATTTTCTAAGCTAGAAAGGAATTTTTGAGCAATTTTTACAGTTATGGAAGTTAATTTATTTTTAATAGATTTTTATTGCATATGAATATTCGTGGATATTCGTAAACCAATTCAATTTGAGGAATTTTAACATGAAGTATTGATTAAATCATTTTCTTGTTTTGAAGAATTTTTTTTAGAAATTTGCTCAAATTACGTAAGATTTTTTTTGATAAAATTTCGATTTCGTGCGAATATTCGAGTGTGTGTCATGAATACATCATTTTCTTGGTTGAAAGAATTTTTGAGCAAATTTCACAGTTATGTAAGTTTTTTTTAATTTTTGATAAAAAATTTGATTTCGTGCGAATTTTCTAGAATGTCTTCGTAAATGTGACATCCCCGAAATGGTTAATTGCATTTAGTGCATTAATTGTGTTTATTATGATTAATTATGTGTTGGATTTATTTACCTTATGTGGAAATGCATGGTCATGTGGATAGGGTGACCCGGGATTGCATTTCAGGGTGCATGTGGTGCATGTCGGGTAAATATTATTGGAAGCATGATTTATTTGCCATTGGTAGCAATTGATTAGAAATCATGTATTTAATTGATATTTGGTGCATTATGAGTAAATGCTTTGAAAAATATCATATTGGGGTGTTTTATACACCATGGAATTATTTTGGTATGCTTTTAATTAAATTAACCCAATCCCCTTTTATCCCCAACCCCACTTTACCAAATCACTTTCACTTTACCAAATCAAAACCCACAAACCCTTTCCCTTCTTCCATTTTCGAGCTTGAGCTTAGGGTTGAAGAGAAAACCTTCCAAAAGTCTTGATTTGTGAAGATTATTGGGTGATTTGAGGTCCCCAAGAGGTATGGATGCCTCATTATCATTTTTATTGTGTTTGGGTTAGTTTTGGAAGGGTTTTTAATGATTTTGAAATGGGTTTGTGTGGGTTGTTGTGGTTTTGGTTAAGGGCTAGATTTATACTTGTTTTGAAGTGTATTTTGGTGGTTTATGTTGGTATTTATGTTGTTGATTGGTTGGTTAAAGTGTTGGAATGGGTTGGAATGGTTTTGAGGTACAAAAATGGGGGATTTTCGGGTTACAGGGGTTGGCGATCGATCGCCCATTCCAGGCGATCGATCGCGCCCAGGCAGTGAGTTTTGCCAGCGCTTGGCGATCGATCGCCACTCTTGGGCGATCGATCGGCGGGTCTGGCGATCGATCGCGCCAGGGGTGGCGATCGATCGCCGAAGGGTGCAATTTTTAATTCTCGGACAGTGGGTATTGGCGATCGATCGCCGTGAGGGGCGATCGATCGCGAAAGCCAAAATATGGTTTTTTTGGTTATTTTTGTAGGATTTTTGGTATTGGACTATTATTGGGTTCTAATATTGGTTTGTGTGAATGTGTAGAACCATCCCAGGTGGCAACACAGCCAAGGCATTGAAGTCCTACCATACCCTACATTTTGGAAAGGTACGTAGTGGACGTACGGGCACCCAACGGTAACATGTATTTTATATACTCATTGATTATGCATTGTGGATGCGGGTATATATGTGGTATTGCATTGTGGATGCATATACATGTTGATTTATGCCATATGTGGTATTGCATTGTGGATGCATATACATGGTAATTGATGCATATTGATGATAGATGCATATTATGATCATTGGATGCACATCCCATGAGTCGTGGTCATCCTTTGATGATTTTAATGCTTGCCGCTTTTTGTTTTGGTTCCGCTAAATGTGAAGCGAGGGGTGGGAGCGCCGCATGTCACATTTGAGCGTGGTTGTCATATGGGGCGAGGAAAGGGTATTTGCCGCTCTCTGTGAAGTGAGGGGTGGGAGTACCGCATGTCCATTGTAGCGAGGTTATCCTATGCCGCCCATATGAAAATAAGCGAGGGGCATTAAAATACACTGTGATGGACAGACTAGGGAATGGTGACCAATATTTGGTACTGTTGAGATGGTATATGATGTCATGACATGTTTTGGCCATTAAAAATAATCTGTTGATTATACTCATGAGTTATGGTACAGGGACAACCAAACGGGAAGCGTTTGAAATGCATGGGAAAACAGGAAGTGTTTTATATTGATTATGCATTTACGCTTTATCTTCATATTGTGTTGAATATGAATGATTATTATTGCTCATGTTTGGGGGTTGTCCTTGTAGGTACCTTTTTGGCATGATAGCAAGCTTTGAACGGGTTGAGGTGGTGAGCTAGTGAAGCATTCTTTTGAGGATTAAAGGACATGATTATTTTGTCTAGTGTCTACTCTAGGAGTAGTGTAAAACTAGTTGATAGCATTCATTTATGAGGAATGTAATTAATCCATTCTTTTTGGAAGTCCTTATTATTATGGCATGTAATGCTTAAGCTCATACACTCAACATGTTCTTTTCTCACTCTGATCATTATATTAGCTCTATTATGCCTTGTTTCCGCACTTAAGGATTAGGGTCCTTACATTAGTGGTATCAGAGCAGTGGTTAGAGAACCCGGGAACGAGTGAAGGGTAGCCTTAGCATGTTTGGCTAGGTGCTTACATTTGGAGCATGTCTATGCATGTGGTGCATATTGATGTATATCCTGTTATACTAACATGCTTATATCACTCCTGTTATCTAACGACATGATATATATTGCTTTGGATTGTTGTTAACATTTGTGTTACAGCATGGCTGCTAATGAGGAAGTCGGAGATGTTGGGAGTGTGAATGCGAGTATTGGACAGGCTAATCCTCTACCTCCACCGGCTGTAGGGATGGAACCAGTAGTTCAGTTATTGCTACCGGGTGAGATTAGCTTGACGCAGTTTCTGTCTTATCATCCGCCCCGGTTTGAGGGGACAGAGTCCGGAGAAGAAGCGGAAGAGTGGCTGGAAAGACTTGAGCAGATCTTTGTATCGGCTCCTTGTGCTGTTACTGCTTGGCTGAGGCTGGCGGAGTTTCAATTAGCCAAGAAACCTCTGATGTGGTGGAGGAGCACAGTAATGGAGATGAGAGCACTGGGTGCTGTGATTGATTGGACACTCTTCAGGACGAGGTTTTTGAACCGGTACTTCTCCGCAGCAGCAAGACAGACGAAGGAGGACGAGTTCACAAGTCTGAGGCAGGGGAACATGACAGTGGCAGACTATGCCACACGGTACTCTTCATTGCTGAGGTACGTCCCCCACATTGCCACCAGTGGACACGCTAAGATGAGAAACTTTATGAAGGGATTGCGACCGGAGCTCTATGACCGGGTTATCACTAATAACCCAACTTCTTTTGATGACGCTCTCACAAGAGCGGAGCTTGCTGAGCTAGGAGTGGGAGCTTATGCTATGCCACCACCGGTACCGCCACAGAGGCAGACTAGTGACAGTTTGAGGCCTCGGGTGAGCCATTTAAGCCCCGTGGTGCCTCTTCATCTTCACGGTATGGTGGAAAGAAACATTTTGGTCAGAAGCAGGATAACAAGAAGGGCAATTGGTCAGCCAATAGAGGATCTTCACAAGGGGATAGGCCGGGAGAGCCGAGGTGCAACAACTGTGGAGGGCCACATTCTTCAAACAAGTGTCCTGCATGTTATGTCTGTGGCAAGATGGGCCACATTGCTCGGTATTGCCCCACACGGGGAGGACAGTCAGAGTATCAGGGCAACAGGCCGAGATTTGATGATCGGACAGTGCAGCAGAGGCAGCAGTTTGGGCCTCGACCATCGGGAGGTCAGACAGTAGGACCACCCCAGGGGCAGGTGTATGCACTAACCAGGGAGCAGGCCCAGGCAGCCCCAGAGGAGGTGATTGCCGGTACGTGTCATTTATTTACGTACCCTGCTTTTATTTTGATCGATACAGGTGCCTCCCATTCTTTTGTATCGGTGGGTTTTGTGGAAAGACACCATATGCGCACGTCTTCTTTACCCACGCCTCTCCTTGTCTCGACACCCACTGGAAGAAATGTTGTTGCTGATCAGTTTATGGCAGACTGCCTCATTTATTTTGAGGGCAACGAATTGAGATCAGACTTGATTGTGCTGGGTATGTCAGACTTCGACTGCATCTTGGGTATAGATGTTCTGAACAGATATCAGGCAGTGGTAGATTGCCGACAGAGGACAGTGAAGTTCAGACCTGAGTTGGGCAGTCAGTGGACTTTCTATGGCAACGGTTCTCGTGCGAAGATTCCGTTGATTTCAGCGATCAAGATGACTCAGTTATTGGAACGTGGCCACACGGGTTATCTCATTTATGCCGTGGACACGTCTGGGAAGAGTAAAGAATTAAGAGTTGAGGATGTGCCAGTAGTGGCAGAGTTCGCTGATGTATTTCCAGAAGAGATCCCAGGATTCCCACCGGCTAGGGAAGTCGAGTTTGGGATCGAGCTGTTGCCAGGGACATCCGCTATCTCTCGTGCACCTTATAGGATGGCACCGGCTGAGCTAAGAGAGTTGAAAGATCAGTTACAGGATCTCTTGGACAAGGGTTATATACGCCCGAGCGTGTCGCCATGGGGCGCACCAGTTCTCTTTGTGAAGAAGAAGGACGGTTCGATGCGGCTGTGCATCGATTACCGGCAGCTGAATAAGGCTACAGTGAAGAACAAGTATCCTCTCCCAAGGATAGACGACTTGTTTGATCAGTTGCAAGGTACCAGGGTGTATAGCAAGATTGATTTGAGATCCGGGTATCATCAGATTCGGGTCAGAGAGGAAGATGTGCAGAAGACAGCATTCCGGACACGATACGGGCATTATGAGTTCTTAGTGATGCCGTTCGGTGTGACGAATGCTCCAGCGGTCTTTATGAGTCTGATGAACAGAGTGTTTCAGCAGTATCTTGATCAGTTCGTCATTGTGTTTATTGACGATATTCTTATCTACTCCCGGAGCGAGGAGGAGCATGTGAAACACTTGAGGGCAGTGCTTCAGATTCTCAGAGAGCATCAGTTATATGCTAAGCTCAGTAAGTGCGAGTTTTGGCTGAGCAGTGTAGTGTTTCTGGGGCATGTTATATCGAGCAGCGGAATATCTGTAGATCCCAAGAAGATTGAGGCCGTGATGGAGTGGGCTGCCCCCACTTCTGTGCCTGAGGTCCGGAGTTTTCTGGGCTTGGCCGGGTATCATCGGCGTTTCGTCGAGGGCTTTTCGAAGATTGCCAAGCCGCTGACTCAGTTGACTCAGAAGGGTGTGCCCTTCTTTTGGTCAGAAGCTTGTGAGGAGAGCTTCCAGGAGTTAAAGCACCGGTTGACGACGGCGCCAGTGTTAGTGATCCCGACGGAGAACTCCAGATTTGTTCTGTATACTGATGCATCACTGCAGGGCCTTGGGTGTGTTCTGATGCAAGATAAGCATGTGGTAGCTTATGCATCGAGGCAGTTGAAGCCGCATGAGACCAGATATCCAGTTCATGACTTGGAATTGGCGGCTATCATCTTCGCCCTGAAGATCTGGAGACATTACTTATATGGCACTTCATTCACCATATACACGGATCACAAGAGCCTCAAGTTTTTATTCACTCAGGCAGAGCTGAACATGAGGCAGAGGAGATGGATGGACCTACTCAAGGACTATGATTGCGAGATCGAGTATCATCCGGGGAAAGCCAATTTGACAGCAGACGCTTTGAGCCAGGAAAGTGAGGAGTTCTGCTGAGGACGTCATTCATCTGTCGGCTATGATGACCTCCTATTGCCATCTTGGCTATGATTTTGATATAGATGCATCACCAGTGTATGTCTCTACCTTATTAGCTGAGCCAGATATTTATGAGGACATCAGGAGAGCTCAGAGGTCAGATGACGAGGTTCAGAGGTGGTTATCTTTAGTGCATCTTGGTCAGCCAACGAAGTTCAGAGTGGCCGATGACGGGTCTTTTGAGATTGGGTGACCGATGGGTGGTTCCAAGTACAGCCGGAGTTGCGTAAGGGGATCTTAGAGCGAGCTCACAGTAGCAGACTGAGCATCCACCCAGGCGGGAAGAAGATGTACAGAGATTTGTGTGGTCAGTTTTGGTGGAAAAGGATGAAGTCAGATGTCGTCGCTTTTGTGAAGAGGTGTTTGATCTGCCAACAAGTTAAGGCAGAGAGGCAGAGACCTGGCGGCGAATTGAGGAGCTTGGAGATACCGAAGTGGAAGTGGGAGCACATTTCCATGGACTTCGTGACTCATTTGCCGAGGAGTGCTTCAGGCTTCGATGCTATTTGGGTGATTGTGGACAGATTGACCAAGGTAGCCCACTTTATCCCCTATAGCATGACCTTTACATTCTTGAGGATGGCGCAGTTATATATTAGAGATGTGGTGAGATTGCATGGGATCCCCGTTTCTATTGTGTCAGATCGAGATCCGCGATTCACATCTCATTTTTGGGAAGGCCTTCAGTCAGCTTTGGGAACTGAGGTCAGATTGAGTACTGCTTATCATCCTCAGACGGATGGCCAGACCGAGCGCACTATTCAGACGCTCGAGGACATGCTGAGAGCTTGTGTTTTGGAGTTCGATGCCTCTTGGCAGGATTCAGTGCCTTTGGTAGAGTTTTCGTATAACAATAGCTACCAGGCGAGTATTCAGATGGCTCCGTTTGAAGCTCTTTATGGCAGACGGTGTAGATCACCCTTGTGTTGGGATGATTTGGACCGCAAATCGGTCGGAGGACCGGAGTTAATTCGGGAGATGGAAGAGAAGATAAAGACAATAAGGCAGAAAATGAAAGCGGCCCAGGACAGACAGGCAGCTTATGCGAATAAACGGCGGAGACCGTTGGAATTTCAGTTGGGAGATAAGGTCTTTTTGAAGATCTCGCCTTTCAGAGGCGTTGTGCGATTTGGGATGCGCGGGAAACTGTCTCCGAGGTATGTTGGACCGTACGAGATCTTGCAGCGCATCGGCACCTTAGCTTACCGACTGGCTTTGCCGCCTTCTTTATCTGGTATACATGATGTGTTTCATGTGTCTATGTTGCGGAAGTATGAGCCGGATCCGTCGCACGTGTTGCAGCCTTCCGAAGTTCAGTTGGAATCAGATGTATCTTATGTGGAACGGCCTGTCAGAATTCTAGATCGAGCAGACCGTAGGCTTCGGAACAAAGTGATACCTATGATCAAGGTTCAGTGGGATCGCAGGGGTGTCGAGGAGGCTACGTGGGAGACGGAGCGGCAGATGGTGCAGCACTACCCGGAACTATTCTCTGGTATGTGTTTATGTTTAGTTTCCTTTTGGGGTAAGTGCATGTGATTTCGAGGACGAAATCTTATAAGTAGGGGAGTATTGTGACATCCCCGAAATGGTTAATTGCATTTAGTGCATTAATTGTGTTTATTATGATTAATTATGTGTTGGATTTATTTACCTTATGTGGAAATGCATGGTCATGTGGATAGGGTGACCCGGGATTGCATTTCAGGGTGCATGTGGTGCATGTCGGGTAAATATTATTGGAAGCATGATTTATTTGCCATTGATAGCAATTGATTAGAAATCATGTATTTAATTGATATTTGGTGCATTATGAGTAAATGCTTTGAAAAATATCATATTGGGGTGTTTTATACACCATGGAATTATTTTGGTATGCTTTTAATTAAATTAACCCAATCCCCTTTTATCCCCAACCCCACTTTACCAAATCACTTTCACTTTACCAAATCAAAACCCACAAACCCTTTCCCTTCTTCCATTTTCGAGCTTGAGCTTAGGGTTGAAGAGAAAACCTTCCAAAAGTCTTGATTTGTGAAGATTATTGGGTGATTTGAGGTCCCCAAGAGGTATGGATGCCTCATTATCATTTTTATTGTGTTTGGGTTAGTTTTGGAAGGGTTTTTAATGATTTTGAAATGGGTTTGTGTGGGTTGTTGTGGTTTTGGTTAAGGGCTAGATTTATACTTGTTTTGAAGTGTATTTGGTGGTTTATGTTGGTATTTATGTTGTTGATTGGTTGGTTAAAGTGTTGGAATGGGTTGGAATGGTTTTGAGGTACAAAAATGGGGGATTTTCGGGTTACAGGGGTTGGCGATCGATCGCCCATTCCAGGCGATCGATCGCGCCCAGGCAGTGAGTTTTGCCAGCGCTTGGCGATCGATCGCCACTCTTGGGCGATCGATCGGCGGGTCTGGCGATCGATCGCGCCAGGGGTGGCGATCGATCGCCGAAGGGTGCAATTTTTAATTCTCGGACAGTGGGTATTGGCGATCGATCGCCGTGAGGGGCGATCGATCGCGAAAGCCAAAATATGGTTTTTTTGGTTATTTTTGTAGGATTTTTGGTATTGGACTATTATTGGGTTCTAATATTGGTTTGTGTGAATGTGTAGAACCATCCCAGGTGGCAACACAGCCAAGGCATTGAAGTCCTACCATACCCTACATTTTGGAAAGGTACGTAGTGGACGTACGGGCACCCAACGGTAACATGTATTTTATATACTCATTGATTATGCATTGTGGATGCGGGTATATATGTGGTATTGCATTGTGGATGCATATACATGTTGATTTATGCCATATGTGGTATTGCATTGTGGATGCATATACATGGTAATTGATGCATATTGATGATAGATGCATATTATGATCATTGGATGCACATCCCATGAGTCGTGGTCATCCTTTGATGATTTTAATGCTTGCCGCTTTTTGTTTTGGTTCCGCTAAATGTGAAGCGAGGGGTGGGAGCGCACGAAAGATCACATTTGAGCGTGGTTGTCATATGGGGCGAGGAAAGGGTATTTGCCGCTCTCTGTGAAGCGAGGGGTGGGAGTACCGCATGTCCATTGTAGCGAGGTTATCCTATGCCGCCCATATGAAAATAAGCGAGGGGCATTAAAATACACTGTGATGGACAGACTAGGGAATGGTGACCAATATTTGGTACTGTTGAGATGGTATATGATGTCATGACATGTTTTGGCCATTAAATATAATCTGTTGATTATACTCATGAGTTATGGTACAGGGACAACCAAACGGGAAGCGTTTGAAATGCATGGGAAAACAGGAAGTGTTTTATATTGATTATGCATTTACGCTTTATCTTCATATTGTGTTGAATATGAATGATTATTATTGCTCATGTTTGGGGGTTGTCCTTGTAGATACCTTTTTGGCATGATAGCAAGCTTTGAACGGGTTGAGGTGGTGAGCTAGTGAAGCATTCTTTTGAGGATTAAAGGACAGGATTATTTTGTCTAGTGTCTACTCTAGGAGTAGTGTAAAACTAGTTGATAGCATTCATTTATGAGGAATGTAATTAATCCATTCTTTTTGGAAGTCCTTATTATTATGGCATGTAATGCTTAAGCTCATAGACTCAACATGTTCTTTTCTCACTCTGATCATTATATTAGCTCTATTATGCATTGTTTCCGCACTTAAGGATTAGGGTCCTTACAGTAAACCACTTCATTTCTGGAATTTTAACATCAAGCATTGAGTATATCATTTTTTGTTTGAAAGAAATTTTGGAGAAATTTTCAGAAATTACATGAGTTTTTTTATTTTTTTGATAAATTTCGATTTCGTGCGATCTTTCGAGTATGTGTCATGAATACATAATTTTCAAGCTTGAAAGAAGTTTTTGAGAAATTTTTACAGTTATGGAAGTTTATTTAATTTTAATAAATTTTTATTGCATGTGAATATTCGTAAACCAATTCAATTTCAGGAATTTTAACATCAAGTATTGAATACATCATTTTCTTGGTTGGGAGAAGTTTTTGAGAAATTTGCACAAGTTACGTAAGATTCTTGATTTTTTTTAATAAAATTTTGATTTCGTGCGAATATTCGAGTGTGTGTCATGAATACATCATTTTCATTGTTGGAAAAAGATTTTGAGCAAATTTCACAGTTATTGACGTTTTTTAATTTTTGATAAATTTTGATTTCGTGTGAATATTCTAGTATATGGCTTCGTAAACCACTAGAATTTCTGGAATTTTAAAATCAAGTATTGAGTACATCATTTCCTTGGTTGGAAGAAATTTTGGAGAAATTTTCACAAATTACAAGAGTTTTTTGATAAATTTTGATTTCGTGCGATCTTTCGAATATGTGTCATGAATATATCATTTTCTTGGTTGGAAGAAGTTCTTGAGCAATTTTTACAGTTATGGAAGTTTATTTATTTTTAATAAATTTTTATTTCATGTGAATATTCGAGTATATGTCCTAATAAACCACTTACAATTTCTGTAATTTTAACATCTAGTATTGAGTACATCATATTCGTGGTTGGAAGAAATTTTTGAGAAATTTTCCTAAATAATTATACACGAGTTTTTTGATTTTTTGATAAATTTCAATTTCGTGCGAATTTCTAGTATGTGTCATGAATGCATCATTTTCTTGGTTGGAAGAAGTTTTTGAGAAATTTTCACAGTTATGGACGTTTTTTTACTTTTTGATAAACTTTGATTTCGTGCGAATATTCGAATATATGTCTTCGTAAACCAATTCAATTTGTGAAATTTTAACATCAAGTATTGATTAAATCAATTTCTTGTTTTGAAGAATTTTTTTGGAATTTTGCACAAATTACGTAAGATTTTTTTGATAAAATTTCGATTTCGTGCGAATATTCGAGTGTGTGTCATGAATACATCATTTTCTTGGTTGGAAGAAGTTTTTGAGCAAATTTCACAGTTATGTAGGTTTTTTATTGGAGCATAGAATGCGATTGCATTATAAGGTCGCAATCGAACAGATCGAGCAAGCTCGAATTTTTTACTTTTTGATAAAAATTTAGATTTCGTGCGATTTTTCTAGAATATGTCTTTGTAAACAAACCACTTCAATTTCTGAAATTTTATCATCAAGTATTGAGTACATCATTTCCTTGGTTGGAAGGAAATTTGGAGAAATTTTCACAAATTACATGAGTTTTTTTGATAAATTTTGATTTCGTGCGATCTTTCAAATATGTGTCATGAATATATCATTTTCTTGGTTAGAAGAAGTTTTTGAGCAATTTTTACAGTTATGGAAGTTTTATTATTTTTAATAAATTTTTATTTCATGTGAATATTAAAGCATATGTCTTCGTAAACCACTTACAATTTCTGGAATTTTAACAACAAGTATTGAGTACATCATATCCGTGGTTGGAAGAAGTTTTTTGAGCAAATTTCACAGTTATGTACGTTTTTTTAATTTTTTAATAAAATTTTGATTTCGTGCGAATTTTCTAGAATATGTCTTCGTAAACCACTTCAGTTTCTGGAATTTTAACATCAAGCATTGAGTACATCATTTTCTTGGTTGAAATAAATTTTGGGAGAAATTTTCTCAAATTACATGAGTTTTTTTATTTTTTGATAAATTTTGATTTCGTGCGATCTTTCGAGTATGTGTCATGAATACATCATTTTCTAAGCTTGAAAGGAATTTTTGAGCAATTTTTACAGTTAGGGAAGTTAATTTATTTTTAATAGATTTTTATTGCATATGAATATTCGTGGATATTCGTAAACCAATTCAATTTGAGGAATTTTAACACGAAGTATTGATTAAATCATTTTCTTGTTTTGAAGAAGTGTTTTTAGAAATTTGCTCAAATTCGGTAAGATTTTTTTTGATAAAATTTCGATTTCGTGCGAATATTTGAGTGTGTCATGAATACATCATTTTCTTGGTTGGAAGAAGTTTTTGAGCAAATTTCACAGTTATGTAAGTTTTTTTTAATTTTTGATAAAAAATTGATTTCGTGCGAATTTTCTAGAATGTCTTCATAAACCACTTCAGTTTATGGAACTTTAACATCAAGCATTGAGTACATAATTTTCTTGTTTGAAAGAAATTTTGGAGAAATTTTCAGAAATTACATGAGTTTTTTTATTTTTTTATAAATTTTGATTTCGTGCGATCTTTCGAGTATGTGTCATGAATACATCATTTTCTAGCTTGAAAGAAGTTTTTGAGCAATTTTTACAGTTATGGAAGTTTATTTATTTTTAATAAATTTTAATTGCATGTGAATATTCGTAAACCAATTCAATTTCAGGAATTTTAACATCAAGTATTGAGTACATCATTTTCTTGGTTGGGAGAAGTTTTTTGAGAAATTTGCACAAGTTACGTAAGATTTTTGATTTTTTTTCATAAAATTTTGATTTCGTGCGAATATTCGAGTGTGTGTCATGAATACATCATTTTCATTGTTGGAAAAAGATTTTGAGCAAATTTCACAGTTATTGACGTTTTTTTAATTTTTGATAAATTTTGATTTCGTGTGAATATTCTAGTATACGTCTTCGTAAACCACTAGAATTTATGGAATTTTAACATCAAGTATTGAGTACATCATTTCCTTGGTTGGAAGAAATTTTGGAGAAATTTTCACAAATTACACGAGTTTTTTGATTTTTTGATAAATTTTGATTTCGTGCGATCTTTCGAATATTTGTCATGAATATATCATTTTCTTGGTTGGAAGAAGTTCTTGAGAAATTTTTACAGTTATGGAAGTTTATTTATTTTTAATAAATTTTATTTGATGTGAATATTCGAGTATATGTCCTAATAAACCACCTACAATTTCTGTAATTTTAACATCTAGTATTGAGTACATCATATTCGTGGTTGGAAGAAAGTTTTGAGAAATTTTCCTAAATAATTATACACGATTTTTTGATTTTTTGATAAATTTCAATTTCGTGCGAATTTTCTAGTATGTGTCATGAATGCATCATTTTCTTGGTTGGAAAAAGTTTTTGAGAAATTTTCACAGTTATGGACGTTTTTTTACTTTTTGATAAACTTTGATTTCGTGCGAATATTCGAATATATGTCTTCGTAAACCAATTCAATTTGTGAAATTTTAACATCAAGTATTGATTAAATCATTTTTTTGTTTTGAAGAATTTTTTTGGAAATTTGCACAAATTACGTAAGATTTTTTTGATAAAATTTCGATTTCGTGCGAATATTCGAGTGTGTGTCATGAATACATTATTTTCTTGGTTGGAAGAAGTTTTTGAGCAAATTTCACAGTTATGTAGGTTTTTTATTGGAGCATAGAATGCGATTGCATTATAAGGTCGCAATTGAACAGATCGAGCAAGCTCGAATTTTTTACTTTTTGATAAAAATTTATATTTCGTGCGATTTTTCTAGAATATGTCTTTGTAAACAAACCACTTCAATTTCTGGAATTTTATCATCAAGTATTGAGTACATCATTTCCTTGGTTGGAAGAAAATTTGGAGAAAGTTTCACAAATTACATGAGTTCTTTTGATAAATTTTGATTTCGTGCGATCTTTCAAATATGTGTCATGAATATATCATTTTCTTGGTTAGAAGAAGTTTTTGAGCAATTTTTACAGTTATGGAAGTTTTATTATTTTTAAAAATTTTTATTTCATGTGAATATTAAAGCATATGTCTTCGTAAACCACTTACAATTTCTGGAACTTTAACAACAAGTATTGAGTACATCATATCCGTTGTTGGAAGAAGTTTTTTGAGCAAATTTCACAGTTATGTACGTTTTTTTAATTTTTTAATAAAATTTTGATTTCGTGCGAATTTTCTAGAATATGTCTTCGTAAACCACTTCAGTTTCTGGAATTTTAACATCAAGCATTGAGTACATCATTTTCTTGGTTGAAATAAATTTTGGGAGAAATTTTCTCAAATTACATGAGTTTTTTTATTTTTTGATAAATTTTGATTTCCTGCGATGTTTCGAGTATGTGTCATGAATACATCATTTTCTAAGCATGAAAGGAATTTTTGAGCAATTTTTACAGTCATGGAAGTTAATTTATTTTTAATAGATTTTTATTGCATATGAATATTCGTGGATATTCGTAAACCAATTCAATTTGAGGAATTTTAACATGAAGTATTGATTAAATCGTTTTCTTGTTTTGAAGAAGTTTTTTTAGATATTTGCTCAAATTACGTAAGATTTTTTTTGATAAAATTTCGATTTCGTACGAATATTCGAGTGTGTGTCATGAATACATCATTTTCTTGGTTGGAAGAAGTTTTTGAGCAGATTTCACAGTTATGTAAGTTTTTTTTAATTTTTGATAAAAAATTTGATTTCGTAGCGAATTTTCTAGAATGTCTTCGTAAACCACTTCAGTTTCTGGAATTTTAACATCAAGAATTGAGTACATCATTTTCTTGTTTGAAAATAATTTTGGATAAATTTTCAGAAATTACATGAGTTTTTTTATTTTTTTGATAAATTTTTGATTTCGTGCGATCTTTCGAGTATGTGGCATGAATACATCATTTTCTAGCTTGAAAGAAGTTTTTGAGCAATTTTTACAGTTATGGAAGTTTATTTATTTTTAATAAATTTTTATTGCATGTGAATATTCGTAAACCAATTCAATTTTAGGAATTTTAACATCAAGTAATGAGTACATCATTTTCTTGGTTGGGAGAAGTTTTTTGAGAAATTTGCACAAGTTACGTAAGATTTTTGATTTTTTTTTATAAAATTTTGATTTCGTGCGAATATTCGAGTGTGTGTCATGAATACATCATTTTCATTGTTGGAAAAAGATTTTGAGCAAATTTCACAGTTATTGACGTTTTTTAAATTTTTGATAAATTTTGATTTCGTGTGAATATTCTAGTATATGTCTTCGTAAACCACTAGAATTTCTGGAATTTTAACATCAAGTATTGAGTACATCATTTCCTTGGTTGGAAGAAATTTGGAGAAATTTTCACAAATTACATGAGTTTTTTGATTTTTTGATAAATTTTGATTTCGTGCGATCTTTCGAATATGTGTCATGAATATATCATTTTCTTGGTTGGAAGAAGTTCTTGAGCAATTTTTACAGTTATGGAAGTTTATTTATTTTTAATAAATTTTTATTTCATGTGAATATTCGTGTATATGTCCTAATAAACCACTTACAATTTCTGTAATTTTAACATCTAGTATTGAGTACATCATATTCGTGGTTGGAAGAAAGTTTTGAGAAATTTTCCTAAATAATTATACACGAGTTTTTTGATTTTTTGATAATTTTCAATTTCGTGCGAATTTTTTAGTATGTGTCATTAATGCATCATTTTCTTGGTTGGAAGAAGTTTTTGAGAAATTTTCACAGTTATGGACGTTTTTTTACTTTTTGATAAACTTTGATTTCGTGCGAATATTCGAATATATGTCTTCGTAAATCAATTCAATTTTTGAAATTTTAACATCAAGTATTGATTAAATCATTTTCTTGTTTTGAAGAATTTTTTTGGAAATTTGCACAAATTACGTAAGATTTTTTTGATAAAATTTCGATTTCGTGCGAATATTCGAGTGTGTGTCATGAATACATCATTTTCTTGGTTGGAAGAAGTTTTTGAGCAAATTTCACAGTTATCTAGGTTTTTTATTGGAGCATAGAATGCGATTGCATTATAAGGTCGCAATTGAACAGATCGAGCAAGCTCGAATTTTTTACTTTTTGATAAAAATTTAGATTTCGTGCGATTTTTCTAGAATATGTCTTTGTAAACAAACCACTTCAATTTCTGGAATTTTATCATCAAGTATTGAGTACATCATTTCCTTGGTTGGAAGAAAATTTGGAGAAAGTTTCACAAATTACATGAGTTTTTTTGATAAATTTGATTTCGTGCGATCTTTCAAATATGTGTCATGAATATATCATTTTCTTGGTTAGAAGAAGTTTTTGAGCCATTTTTACAGTTATGGAAGTTTTATTATTTTTAATAAATTTTTATTTCATGTGAATATTAAAGCATATGTCTTCGTAAACCACTTACAATTTCTGGAATTTTAACAAGAAGTATTGAGTACATCATATCCGTTGTTGGAAGAAGTTTTTTGAGCAAATTTCACAGTTATGTACGTTTTTTTAATTTTTTAATAAAATTTTGATTTCGTGCGAATTTTCTAGAATATGTCTTCGTAAACCACTTCAGTTTCTGGAAGTTTAACATCAAGCATTGAGTACATCATTTTCTTGGTTGAAATAAATTTTGGGAGAAATTTTCTCAAATTACATGAGTTTTTTTATTTTTTGATAAATTATGATTTCTTGCGATCTTTCGAGTATGTGTCATGAATACATCATTTTCTAAGCTAGAAAGGAATTTTTGAGCAATTTTTACAGTTATGGAAGTTAATTTATTTTTAATAGATTTTTATTGCATATGAATATTCGTGGATATTCGTAAACCAATTCAATTTGAGGAATTTTAACATGAAGTATTGATTAAATCATTTTCTTGTTTTGAAGAATTTTTTTTAGAAATTTGCTCAAATTACGTAAGATTTTTTTTGATAAAATTTCGATTTCGTGCGATTATTCGAGTGTGTGTCATGAATACATCATTTTCTTGGTTGAAAGAATTTTTGAGCAAATTTCACAGTTATGTAAGTTTTTTTTAATTTTTGATAAAAAATTTGATTTCGTGCGAATTTTCTAGAATGTCTTCGTAAACCACTTCATTTCTAGAATTTTAACATCAAGCATTGAGTATATCATTTTTTTGCTTGAAAGAAATTTTGGAGAAATTTTCAGAAATTACATGAGTTTTTTTATTTTTTTGATAAATTTCGATTTCGTGCGATCTTTCGAGTATGTGTCATGAATACATAATTTTCAAGCTTGAAAGAAGTTTTTGAGAAATTTTTACAGTTATGGAAGTTTATTTAATTTTAATAAATTTTTATTGCATGTGAATATTCGTAAACCAATTCAACTTCAGGAATTTTAACATCAAGTATTGAGTACATCATTTTCTTGGTTGGGAGAAGTTTTTTGAGAAATTTGCACAAGTTACGTAAGATTTTTGATTTTTTTTTTATAAAATTTTGATTTCGTGCGAATATTCGAGTGTGTGTCATGAATACATCATTTTCATTGTTGGAAAAAGATTTTGACCAAATTTCACAGTTATTGACGTTTTTTTAATTTTTGATAAATTATGATTTCTTGCGACCTTTCGAATATGTGTCATGAATATATCATTTTCTTGGTTGGAAGAAGTTCTTGAGCAATTTTTACAGTTATGGAAGTTTATTTATTTTTAATAATTTTTTATTTCATGTGAATATTCGAGTATATGTCCTAATAAACCACTTACAATTTCTGTAATTTTAACATCTACTATTGAGTACATCATATTCGTGGTTGGAAGAAAGTTTTGAGAAATTTTCCTAAATAATTATACACGAGTTTTTTGATTTTTTGATAAATTTCAATTTCGTGCGAATTTTCTAGTATGTGTCATGAATGCATCATTTTCTTGGTTGGAAGAAGTTTTTGAGAAATTTTCACAGTTATGACGTTTTTTTACTTTTTGATAAACTTTGATTTCGTGCGAATATTCGAATATATGTCTTCGTAAACCAATTCAGTTTGTGAAATTTTAACATCAAGTATTGATTAAATCATTTTCTTGTTTTGAAGAATTTTTTTGGAAATTCGCACAAATTACGTAAGATTTTTTTGATAAAATTTCGATTTCGTGCGAATATTCGAGTGTGTGTCATGAATACATCATTTTCTTGGTTGGAAGAAGTTTTTGAGCAAATTTCACAGTTATGTAGGTTTTTTATTGGAGCATAGAATGCGATTGCATTATAAGGTCGCAATTGAACAGATCGAGCAAGCTCGAATTTTTTACTTTTTGATAAAAATTTAGATTTCGTGCGATTTTTTCTAGAATATGTCTTTGTAAACAAACCACTTCAATTTCTGTAATTTTAACATCTAGTATTGAGTACATCGTATTTGTGGTTGGAAGAAATTTTTGAGAAATTTTCCTAAATAATTATACACGAGTTTTTTGATTTTTTGATAAATTTCAATTTCGTGCGAATTTTCTAGTATGTGTCATGAATGCATCATTTTCTATGTTGGAAGAAGTTTTTGAGAAATTTTCACAGTTATGGACGTTTTTTTACTTTTCGATAAACTTTGAATTCGTGCGAATATTCGAATATATGTCTTCGTAAACCAATTCAATTTGTGAAATTTTAACATCAAGTATTGATTAAATCATTTTCTTGTTTTGAAGAATTTTTTTGGAAATTTGCACAAATTACGTAAGATTTTTTTGATAAAATTTCGATTTCGTGCGAATATTCGAGTGTGTCATGAATACATCATTTTCTTGGTTGGAAGAAGTTTTTGAGCAAATTTCAAAGTTATGTAGGTTTTTTATTGGAGCATAGAATGCGATTGCATTATAAGGTCGCAATTGAACAGATCGAGCAAGCTCGAATTTTTACTTTTTGAATAAAAATTTTGATTTCGTGCGATTTTTCTAGAATATGTCTTTGTAAACAATCCACTTCAATTTCTGGAATTTTATCATCAAGTATTGAGTACATCATTTCCTTGGTTGGAAGAAAATTTCGAGAAATTTTCACAAATTACATGAGTTTTTTTGATTTTTTTGATAAATTTTGATTTCGTGCGATCTTTCAAATATGTGTCATGAATATATCATTTTCTTGGTTAGAAGAAGTTTTCGAGCAATTTTTACAGTTATGGAAGTTTTATTATTTTTAATAAATTTTTATTTCATGTGAATATTAAAGCATATGTCTTCGTAAACCACTTACAATTTCTGGAATTTTAACAACAAGTATTGAGTACATCATATCCGTGGTTGGAAGAAGTTTTTTTGAGCAAATTTCACAGTTATGTACGTTTTTTTAATTTTTTAATAAAATTTTGATTTCGTGCGAATTTTCTAGAATATGTCTTCGTAAACCACTCCAGTTTCTGGAATTTTAACATCAAGCATTGAGTACATCATTTTCTTGGTTGAAATAATTTTTGGGAGAAATTTTCTCAAATTACTTGAGTTTTTTTATTTATTGATAAATTTTGATTTCGTGCGATCTTTCGAGTATGTGTCATGAATACATCATTTTCTAAGCTTGAAAGGAATTTTTGAGCAATTTTTACAGTTATGGAAGTTAATTTATTTTTAATAGATTTTTATTGCATATGAATATTCGTGGATATTCAAAAACCAATTCAATTTGAGGAATTTTAACATGAAGTATTGATTAAATCATTTTCTTAGTTTTGAAGAAGTTTTTTTAGAAATTTGCACAAATTACGTAAGATGTTTTTTGATAAAATTTCGATTTCGTGCGAATATTCGAGTGTGTGTCATGAATACATCATTTTCTTGGTTGGAAGAAGTTTTTGAGCAAATTTCACAGTTATGTAAGTTTTTTTTAATTTTTGATAAAAAATTTGATTTCGTGCGAATTTTCTAGAATGTCTTCGTAAACCACTTCAGTTTCTGGAATTTTAATATCAAGCATTGAGTACATCATTTTCTTGTTTGAAAGAAATTTTGGAGAGATTTTCAGAAATTACATGAGTTTTTTTTATTTTTTGATAAATTTCGATTTCGTGCGATCATTCGAGTATGTGTCATGAATACATCATTTTCTAGCTTGAAAGAAGTTTTTGAGCAATTTTTACAGTTATGGAAGTTTATTTATTTTTAATAAATTTTAATTGCATGTGAATACTCGTGTATATTCGTAAACCAATTCAACTTCAGGAATTTTAACATCAAGTATTGAGTACATCATTTTCTTGGTTGTGAGAAGTTTTTTGAGAAATTTGCACAAGTTACGTAAGATTTTTGATTTTTTTTTATAAAATTTTGATTTCGTACGAATATTCGAGTGTGTGTCATGAATACATCATTTTCATTGTTGGAAAAAGATTTTGAGCAAATTTCACAGTTATTGACGTTTTTTAAATTTTGATAAATTTTGATTTCGTGTGAATATTCTAGTATATGTCTTCGTAAACCACTAGAATTTCTAGAATTTTAACATCAAGTATTGAGTACATCATTTCCTTGGTTGGAAGAAATTTTGGAGAAATTTTCAAAAATTACATGAGTTTTTTGATTTTTTGATAAATTTTGATTTCGTGCGATCTTTCGAATATGTGTCATGAATATATCATTTTCTTGGTTGGTAGAAGTTCTTGAGCAATTTTTACAGTTATGGAAGTTTATTTATTTTTAATAAATTTTTATTTCATGTGAATATTCGAGTATATGTCCTAATAAACCATTTACAATTTCGGTAATTTTAACATCTAGTATTGAGTACATCATATTCGTGGTTGGAAGAAATTTTTTAGAAATTTTCCTAAATAATTATACACGAGTTTTTGATTTTTTGATAAATTTCAATTTCGTGCGAATTTTCTAGTATGTGTCATGAATGCATCATTTTCTTGGTTGGAATAAGTTTTTGAGAAATTTTCACAGTTATGGACGTTTTTTTACTTTTTGATAAACTTTGATTTCGTGCGAATATTCGAATATATGTCTTTGTAAACCAATTCAATTTGTGAAATTTTAACATCAAGTATTGATTAAATCATTTTCTTGTTTTGAAGGATTTTTTTTTGGAAATTTGCACAAAGTACGTAAGATTTTTTTGATAAAATTTCGATTTCGTGCGAATATTTGAGTGTGTGTCATGAATACATCATTTTCTTGGTTGGAAGAAGTTTTTGAGCAAATTTCACAGTTATGTAGGTTTTTTTATTGGAGCATAGAATGCGATTGCATTATAAGGTCGCAATTGAACAGATCGAGCAAGCTCGAATTTTTTACTTTTTGATAAAAATTTTGATTTCGTGCGATTTTTCTAGAATATGTCTTTGTAAACAAACCACTTCAATTTCTGGAATTTTATCATCGAGTATTGAGTACATCATTTCCTTGGTTGGAAGAAAATTTGGAGAAATTTTCACAAATTACATGAGTTTTTTTGATTTTTTTGATAAATTTTGATTTCGTGCGATCTTTCAAATATGTGTCATGAATATATCATTTTCTTGGTTAGAAGAAGTTTTCGAGCAATTTTTACAGTTATGGAAGTTTTATTATTTTTAATAAATTTTTATTTCATGTGAATATTAAAGCATATGTCTTCGTAAACCACTTACAATTTCTGGAATTTTAACAACAAGTATTGAGTACATCATATCCGTGGTTGGGAGAAGTTTTTTGAGCAAATTTCACAGTTATGTACGTTTTTTTAATTTTTTAATAAAATTTTGATTTCGTGCGAATTTTCTAGAATATGTCTTCGTAAACCACTCCAGTTTCTGGAATTTTAACATCAAGCATTGGGTACATCATTTTCTTGGTTGAAATAAATTTTGGGAGAAATTTTCTCAAATTACATGAGTTTTTTTATTTATTGATAAATTTTGATTTCGTGCGATCTTTCGACTATGTGTCATGAATACATCATTTTCTAAGCTTGAAAGGAATTTTTGAGCAATTTTACAGTTATGGAAGTTAGTTTATTTTTAATAGATTTTTATTGCATATGAATATTCGTGGATATTCGTAAACCAATTCAATTTGAGGAATTTTAACATGAAGTATTGATTAAATCATTTTCTTGTTTTGAAGAAGTTTTTTTTAGAAATTTGCTCAAATTACGTAAGATTTTTTTTGATAAAATTTCGATTTCGTGCGAATATTCGAGTGTGTGTCATGAATACATCATTTTCTTGGTTGGAAGAAGTTTTTGAGCAAATTTCACAGTTATGTAAGTTTTTTTAATTTTTGATAAAAAATTTGATTTCGTGCGAATTTTCTAGAATGTCTTCGTAAACCACTTCAGTTTCTGGAATTTTAACATCAAGCATTGAGTACATCATTTTCTTGTTTGAAAGAAATTTTGGAGAGATTTTCATAAATTACATGAGTTTTTTTTATTTTTTGATAAATTTCGATTTCGTGCGATCATTCGAGTATGTATCATGAATACATCATTTTCTAGCTTGAAAGAAGTTTTTGAGCAATTTTTACAGTTATGGAAGTTTATTTATTTTTAATAAATTTTTATTGCATGTGAATACTCGTGTATATTCGTAAACCAATTCAACTTCAGGAATTTAAACATCAAGTATTGAGTACATCATTTTCTTGGTTGAGAGAAGTTTTTTGAGAAATTTGCACAAGTTACGTAAGATTTTTGATTTTTTTTTTATAAAATTTTGATTTCGTACGAATATTCGAGTGTGTGTCATGAATACATCATTTTCATTGTTGGAAAAAGATTTTGAGCAAATTTCAAAGTTATTGACGTTTTTTTAATTTTTGATAAATTTTGATTTCGTGTGAATATTCTAGTATATGTCTTCGTAAACCACTAGAATTTCTAGAATTTTAACATCAAGTATTGAGTACATCATTTCCTTGGTTGGAAGAAATTTTGGAGAAATTTTCAAAAATTACATGAGTTTTTTGATAAATTTTGATTTCGTGCGATCTTTCGAATATGTGTCATGAATATATCATTTTCTTGGTTGGTAGAAGTTCTTGAGCAATTTTTACAGTTATGGAAGTTTATTTATTTTTAATAAATTTTTATTTCATGTGAATATTCGAGTATATGTCCTAATAAATCATTTACAATTTCTGTAATTTTAACATCTAGTATTGAGTACATCATATTCGTGGTTGGAAGAAATTTTGAGAAATTTTCCTAAATAATTATACACGAGTTTTTTGATTTTTGATAAATTTCAATTTCGTGCGAATATTCTAGTATGTGTCATGAATGCATCATTTTCTTGGTTGGAAGAAGTTTTTGAGAAATTTTCACAGTTATGGACGTTTTTTTACTTTTTGATAAACTTTGATTTCGTGCGAATATTCGAATATATGTCTTCGTAAACCAATTCAATTTGTGAAATTTTAACATCAAGTATTGATTAAATCATTTTCTTGTTTTGAGGATTTTTTTTTGGAAATTTGCACAAAGTACGTAAGATTTTTTTGATAAAATTTCGATTTCGTGCGAATATTTGAGTGTGTGTCATGAATACATCATTTTCTTGGTTGGAAGAAGTTTTTGAGCAAATTTCAAAGTTATGTAGGTTTTTTATTGGAGCATAGAATGCGATTGCATTATAAGGTCGCAATTGAACAGATCGAGCAAGCTCGAATTTTTTACTTTTTGATAAAAATTTTGATTTCGTGCGATTTTTCTAGAATATGTCTTTGTAAACAAACCACTTCAATTTCTGGAATTTTATCATCAAGTATTGAGTACATCATTTCCTTGGTTGGAAGAAAATTTGGAGAAATTTTCACAAATTACATGAGTTTTTTTGATTTTTTTGATAAATTTTGATTTCGTGCGATCTTTCAAATATGTGTCATGAATATATCATTTTCTTGGTTAGAAGAAGTTTTCGAGCAATTTTTACAGTTATGGAAGTTTTATTATTTTTAATAAATTTTTATTTCATGTGAATATTAAAGCATATGTCTTCGTAAACCACTTACAATTTCTGGAATTTTAACAACAAGTATTGAGTACATCATATCCGTGGTTGGGAGAAGTTTTTTGAGCAAATTTCACAGCTATGTACGTTTTTTTAATTTTTTAATAAAATTTTGATTTCGTGCGAATTTTCTAGAATATGTCTTCGTAACCACTCCAGTTTCTGGAATTTTAACATCAAGCATTGGGTACATCATTTTCTTGGTTGAAATAAATTTTGGGAGAAATTTTCTCAAATTACATGAGTTTTTTTATTTTTTGATAAATTTTGATTTCGTGCGATCTTTCGAGTATGTGTCATGAATACATCATTTTCTAAGCTTGAAAGGAATTTTTGAGCAATTTTACAGTTATGGAAGTTAGATTATTTTTAATAGATTTTTATTGCATATGAATATTCGTGGATATTCGTAAACCAATTCAATTTGAGGAATTTTAACATGAAGTATTGATTAAATCATTTTCTTGTTTTGAAGAAGTTTTTTTAGAAATTTGCTCAAATTACGTAAGATTTTTTTTGATAAAATTTCGATTTCGTGCGAATATTCGAGTGTGTGTCATGAATACATCATTTTCTTGGTTGGAAGAAGTTTTTGAGCAAATTTCACAGTTATGTAAGTTTTTTTTAATTTTTGATAAAAAATTTGATTTCGTGCGAATTTTCTAGAATGTCTTCGTAAACCACTTCAGTTCCTGGAATTTTAACATCAAGCATTGAGTACATCATTTTCTTGTTTGAAAGAAATTTTTGAGAAATTTTCAGAAATTACATGAGTTTTTTTATTTTTTTGATAAATTTCGATTTCGTGCGATCATTCGGGTATGTATCATGAATACATCATTTTCTAGCTTGAAAGAAGTTTTTGAGCAATTTTTACAGTTATGGAAGTTTATTTTTAATAAATTTTTATTGCATGTGAATACTCGTGTATATTCGTAAACCAATTCAATTTCAGGAATTTTAACATCAAGTATTGAGTACATCATTTTCTAGGTTGGGAGAAGTTTTTTGAGAAATTTGCACAAGTTACGTAAGATTTTTGATTTTTTTTTTATAAAATTTTGATTTTGTGCGAATATTCGAGTGTGTGTCATGAATACATCATTTTCATTGTTGGAAAAAGATTTTGAGCAAATTTCACAGTTATTGACGTTTTTTAATTTTGATAAATTTTTGATTTCGTGTGAATATTCTAGTATATGTCTTCGTAAACCACTAGAATTTCTGGAATTTTAACATCAAGTATTGAGTACATCATTTCCTTGGTTGGATGAAATTTTGGAGAAATTTTCAAAAAATTACATGAGTTTTTTGATTTTTTTGATAAATTTTGATTTCGTGCGATCTTTCGAATATGTGTCATGAATATATCATTTTCTTTGTTGGTAGAAGTTCTTGAGCAATTTTTACAGTTATGGAAGTTTATTTATTTTTAATAAATTTTTATTTCATGTGAATATTCGAGTATATGTCCTAATAAACCACTTTACAATTTCTGTAATTTTAACATCTAGTATTGAGTACATCATATTTGTGGTTGGAAGAAATTTTTGAGAAATTTTCCTAAATAATTATACACGAGTTTTTTGATTTTTTGATAAATTTCAATTTCGTGCGAATTTTCTAGTATGTGTCATGAATGCATCATTTTCTTGGTTGGAAGAAGTTTTTGAGAAATTTTCACAGTTATGGACGTTTTTTTACTTTTTGATAAACTTTGATTTCGTGCGAATATTCGAATATATGTCTTCGTAAACCAATTCAATTTGTGAAATTTTAACATCAAGTATTGAATAAATCATTTTCTTGTTTTGAAGAATTTTTTTTGGAAATTTGCACAAATTACGTAAGATTTTTTTGATAAAATTTCGATTTCGTGCGAATATTCGAGTGTGTCATGAATACATCATTTTCTTGGTTGGAAGAAGTTTTTGAGCAAATTTCAAAGTTATGTAGGTTTTTTATTGGAGCATAGAATGCGATTGCATTATAAGGTCGCAATTGAACAGATCGAGCAAGCTCGAATTTTTTACTTTTTGATAAAAATTTTGATTTCGTGCGATTTTTCTAGAATATGTCTTTGTAAACAAACCACTTCAATTTCTGGAATTTTATCATCAAGTATTGAGTACATCATTTCCTTGGTTGGAAGAAAATTTGGAGAAATTTTCACAAATTACATGAGTTTTTTTGATTTTTTTGATAAATTTTGATTTCGTGCGATCTTTCAAATATGTGTCATGAATATATCATTTTCTTGGTTAGAAGAAGTTTTCGAGCAATTTTTACAGTTATGGAAGTTTTATTATTTTTAATAAATTTTTATTTCATGTGAATATTAAAGCATATGTCTTCGTAAACCACTTACAATTTCTGGAATTTTAACAACAAGTATTGAGTACATCATATCCGTGGTTGGGAGAAGTTTTTTGAGCAAATTTCACAGCTATGTACGTTTTTTTAATTTTTTAATAAAATTTTGATTTCGTGCGAATTTTCTAGAATATGTCTTCGTAAACCACTCCAGTTTCTGGAATTTTAACATCAAGCATTGGGTGGTACATCATTTTCTTGGTTGAAATAAATTTTGGGAGAAATTTTCTCAAATTACATGAGTTTTTTTATTTTTTGATAAATTTTGCTTTCGTGCGATCTTTCGAGTATGTGTCATGAATACATCATTTTCTAAGCTGAAAGGAATTTTTGAGCAATTTTACAGTTATGGAAGTTAGATTATTTTTAATAGATTTTTATTGCATATGAATATTCGTGGATATTTCGTAAACTCAATTCAATTTGAGGAATTTTAACATGAAGTATTGATTAAATCATTTTCTTGTTTTGAAGAAGTTTTTTTTAGAAATTGCTCAAATTACGTAAGATTTTTTTTGATATAAAATTTCGATTTCGTGCGAATATTCGAGTAGTGTGTGTCATGAATACATCATTTTCTTGGTTGGAAGAAGTTTTTGAGCAAATTTCACAGTTATGTAAGTTTTTTTTTTTTTTGATAAAAAATTTGATTTCGTGCGAATTTTCTAGAATGTCTTCGTAAACCACTTCAGTTCTGGAATTTTAACATCAAGCATTGAGTACATCATTTTCTGTTTGAAAGAAATTTTGAGAGAAATTTTCAGAAATTACATGAGTTTTTTTTTTTTTTGATAAATTTCGATTTCGTGCGATCTTTCGAGTATGTGTCATGAATACATCATTTTCTAGCTTGAAAGAAGTTTTTGAGCAATTTTTACAGTTATGGAAGTTTATTTTTAATAATTTTATTGCATGTGAATATTCGTGTATATTCGTAAACCAATTCAATTTCAGGAATTTTAACATCAAGTATTGAGTACATCAGTTTCGGGTTGGGAGAAGAGAAGTTTTTTGAGAAATTTGCACAAGTTACGTAAGATTTTGATTTTTTTTTT